>WBNH01006932.1:192048-535642 GCA_013401255.1 Urocolius indicus | reverse complement strand
TTCTATGATTCTATGAACTGAAAATAGAATTTACAGATGCTCTGTAACCTGATGCTGTGACCAAAGGAAAAAAAAAAATGTGTTTTACTTCTCAAAAATAAAATAAATAGTAAGATATTAAGAGAAAAGGAAATAGGTGAATTCTTAAAGGAATAAATAAATGCATCTTGATTTTTACAGGTTGTGTAGGTTAGTCTTCTTTAAATATGTAGTAGTTAGTATCAAGAATTCTTTGAAATATTTAATTTTGCAGCATATTTAATTTTCTATGCTGTAGTTTTGTTCCTCAATTTCATTTTCTTGCTGTTAGACATTGGTATATTGAGAAAGGGTCACATAATTTTTTCTTCTTTCTTTTCTTTTTCTCTTAGATTTTAATATTTTAAGTTGCTATATGTGAAGATAATATGATTTGGGAAAACATCTTTACTTTTCTGGTTGAAATAGTGGAATTGTGACTGTAGTATAGAAAGCAATTCATGTTACTAAAATGCCTAGAGGCCTTGGTTGAGAGAGAGTTCGCTTCATGGTGAGTGAAACATAAATACACATATTCTGTGTGTATCTTTAAGGGTACTTTATGGAACAGAAAAGTTGATACAAAACAGCAATATAAACACTTGTGTGTGGCTGGAACTTTTCTGACACAGCAATGTTTGCAGAGAATTACAGAATGGTTGAGGTTAGAAGAGACCTGTGGAGGTCATCTAATCCACCCCCCTTGCTCAAGTAGAGTCACCTAGAACAAGTTCTGTAAGACCATGTCCAGATGGCTTTGTGCATCTCCAAAGAGGGAGAGTCCACAACCTTTCTGGGCAACCTATGCCATTGCTCAGTCACCCTCACAGTGAAAAAGTGTTTCCCGATGTTCAGAGGGAACCTCAAGTGTTTCAGTTTGTACCCATTGCCTGTGGTCATGTCATGTCACTGAACACAATCTGAGAAGAATCTGGCTCCATGTTCTTTACATCCTCCCTTCAGATACTTATTTTTTGACATACCTCACCAGTTTCAACTCCAGGTGGGCTTTGGCTTTCCTGACTGCATTTCTGCATGCTCAGGCAGCGTCTCTGTATTCCTCCCAGATTACCTGTTCCTGATTCCACCTTTTGTATACTTTATTCTTGTGTTTGATTTTTGACAGGATCTCCTTGTTCATCCAGGTACACCTCCTGGCATTTTTGCCTGACCTCTTGCTCATTGGGGTGAACAGATCTTGAGCTTGGAAGAGATGGTCTTTGAGTATCAACCAGCTTTCTCAGACCCCTCTTCTCTCCAGGGGCCTATCCTGTAGGATTCATTCAAGCAGACCTCTGAAGAAATCAAATACTGTTTTTTGCCCTGCTTCTTCCTCTCAGGATTCTGACGTCACTATGGTCACTCTAACTTAAAGTTACTTTTAACTTGCACATCCCTAAGAGTGGTTTGTTGTTTGAAAGTATAAGGTCCACAACAGCACATCTTGCTCCAGTCATATACCTTGACTTCAGCAAGGCTTTTGACACTGTCTCCCATAACATCCTCATCAGAAAGCTCAGACAGTGTGGCTTGGATGAGTGGAAAGTGAGGTGGATCGAGAGCTGGATGAATGGCAGAGCCCAGAGGGTGATGATCAATGGCACAGAAGCCTGTGGCCAGTGGAGTTCCTCGGAGATCAGTTCTGAGGCCAGTCTTGTTCAACATCTTCATCAACGACCTGGATGAGGGAACAGAGTGTACCCTCAGCAAGTTCGCTGATGACACCAAACTGGGAGGTCTGGCTGGTTCCCCAGAAGGCTGTGCTGCCATTCAGCAGAATCTTGACCAGCTGGAAAGTTGGGCAGAAAGGAACCTCATGAGGTTCAACAAGACAAGTGCAGAGTCCTGCATCTGGGAAGGAACAACCCCATGCACCAGTACAGAGTGGAGGTCGAACTGCTGGAGAGCAGCTCTGCAGAGAGAGACCTGGAGTACTGATTGATAATAAAGTAACCATGAGTCAGCAATATGCCCTCATGGCCAAGAAGGCCAATGGCATCCTGAGGTGCATCAAGAAGAGCGTGGCCAGCAGGTTAAGGGAGGTTCTGCTCCCCCTCTACTCTGCCCTGGTGAGGCCTCCTCTGGAGTCCCGTGTCCAGTTCTCGGCTCCTCAGCTCAAGAGGGACAGAGAACTTCTGGAGAGAGCCCAGCACAGGGCCACCAAGACGATCAGAGTACTGAAACAACTTTCGTCTGAGGAAAGGCTGCAGGACCTGAGGCTGTTTAGTCTAGAGAACAGGAGAGTGAGGGGAGATCTTATTAACATTTACAAGTATCTAAAGGGTGGGTATAAGGAGGCTGGGGCATCTCTTTTTTCTATTGTAGCTAGCAACAAGACAAGGGGTAATGGGATGAAGCTGGAACACAAAAAGTTGCATTTAAATATAAGAACAAACTACTTTGCTGTGAGGGTGATGGAGCACTGGCACAGGCTGCCCAGAGGGGTTATGGAGTCTCCTTTCTTGAGGGTCTTCAAGACCCACTTGGACATGTTCCTATGCAACCTCATCTAGGTGAACCTGCTTCTGCAGCGGGTTTGGACTAGATGATCTCTAAAGGTCCCTTCCAACCCCACCATTCTATGATTCTATGAAAAGGGTCATTTAAGCTCCCAGTGAGGACCAGGGCCTGTAAATGTGAGGTTGCTTCTACCTGTCTGTAAGGGGCCTCACTTGTTCTTTATGGTCAGGTGGCTTAGAGCAGATGTCCACTACAGTGTCATCCATACTGGGCTGCTCTTTAATCCTTACCCCTAAGCTCTCAGTTAGCTCATCATCCCTGCCCATGAAAAGCTCCATGCATTCCAGTTGATCTTTCACTTCAAGCGGGACTCCACCTCTTTGTCTTTCCAATGTGTTCTTTGTAAAGAGTCCATGTCCCTCCACTGCAGTGCTTTAGTCATGCAAGCCGTCTCACTATGATTTTGTCATCCCAGCAAGATCATAGCCGTGAAACTGCACATAGATCTCAGATTCCTTACGTTTCCTTTAGAGGTGTTTATTCATGAAAAAAAAATATAAATCCACAGATGATGGAAACAATTCAGACAAAAGCACCATTTTAACTAATATAACTGTGACTACTGTAGCAGCTTCTGCCAGCCAAGTTACGTCAGTCAACAGTCACTCTTCATACTGTCAACCAACATAGCTGTGGTGTTAGAAATTCCCAAAGTGAGAAACCATTCCTGCCCAAAAGAGCTTATAAAATACAAAAGGAAGAGTGTGCTGAAGTGTTTGAAAATTGATACTTTGTACTTTCCTCTTTTTTTTTAATTTTTTTTTTTTTTTTAGATCATGCTTTTTATCTCAATAATTTGTTGTTCAATTACTAGTGGCTTCTTTATGAATAGTTGTATTTCTTAAAATTGCTTTGGAAACAAATCTATATTCCTGTGAGATCCACTGAGAACAGCAACATGGGAAAAAAAATCACCATAGTTATGGGACACAGCTGGTTTTCTTTGTCAGATTACATTGTTTTTAATTGACGTGCTACTTTAAGTACATTCTTGTATTTTACTTGAAAGTGCTAAAATAAAATCTTAAATAGTGTATAACACTGATTTTTTTGACTAGACAAACAGAAACCTTTAGCAGGATAGAGACAGATCCCACTGCACCTGCCACGTGATGACAATTTGTGAAGGTGAAATGCATCTAATGTGGCAGGAACTGAGTCATTCATCACAGATAGCAAGAAATCCAGGTTCCCTTGTGTTTTTGTCTTTACCTGTATTCAGTGTGCATATCTGTGTTTGTGATACATCTTTTTTGATCACCAAGAATTCATTCTGGTTGGTCTGTTTTGAGTCAGGTACAGCGATAATTTTTTTAACTTAGTATCTTTGATTAATCAGAACCAAATGGAATTTCTGGTGAAGTTTTAGTGGATTGAGCACTGATGTTCTGTCAGCCCAGAGATAACATTATTGAGAGTGAGAAGCGTTTGCAGGAGCTGTTTGTAGTGCCAACTTCAGTCATTGTAGTGAGAAATCACTCTTCAATTGTTCAGATTGTCTCTCATTCATTTTCTAATACTCCTTTTAGCCAAGGAGATACTTAGATTATACCCTCTAATGTTTTCAGATAGGTATTGTTGTCAAATGTTGACCTGGAAGCCAACTTTCATCCTTTCTTTTCCATGCTAACTCTCATCTGAGTTGACTGTAGAAACCCAGTCCAAATCCTGGTGGTAACCAAGCCTGCTAAACTAGGCTAAACAATGGGAGGACAAGAAACCTGTGCTCCTTGCTCCTGACTTGCTTCTATTTCTTTCTATATCAAGTTCAAGGCCCTAATTTTTCAAGGCTCTAGTCAAAACCCTGATGGGAATGCTGCTGCCAGGTTCACAGGGCTTCAAGCTGGGCCCTTAATGAGCTGAACTTTAAATACCAAGTGAAAAAAATTGCCATTCTTGCTTTAGTTTTCCTGTTAGCTGTCTCACTGAAATCAGTGCTGCTAATAGTGGAAGGAGTGAGATACTAACCAATATAGATGAGAATCTGTCAGAGTCTTTCTCTTCGAGATTGGCTTTCCATCCCTTGCCTCCTGGTGTTTGTTGTGGGCAACACTGGCCATCATACAGTGATGCTTCTGAATGGCATGGAGTTTTCGGATCCCAGCGCTGATCTACATTAGTAGTATTAGACACTCCAAATGAACATGAATGTAGCAGATAATACTTTGTGACTAACATTTTTGCATAAATCTTTCCTGTTAACTGTGACTAAAGAGTCCCAAGGTCCCCTAAAAAGAGTAAATGGAATTCAGCAGGACATGTAATAGATGAATTACAGCTTTGTATATAGTATATATAGGCATATGGGCATATGTGCCTCTGGAAATGCAGTAATGGGAACTTCAAGGAAAACCATGTTATTCTTACTAAGGATATAAGATCTTTTCATATGGTGGTATAGAACAAAAAAAAAATTGCAGCCTTAATTTTAGAAAAGAAACAGAAATTTCAGTTGGAAAAGTATTAGTGTTGAAAGTAACCTAGGTCTACCAAGATCTCTCAATATACAGTAATGTAGTATTCCTTTGCTGTTCTATTACTCCAGAACCTGTTTTGATGCTTGTTGAAAACGGGAACGAAACCATGGTGTACAAAACTGAAGAATCAACCCGCTTTCTGTCCATTTTGTTACTGAATTCTGCATCCTGTTTTCTTTCTTCCTTTGACTGAAACAATGGTTCTTTGATATCTTAGCACGTTAATATTTCCAGAGTGGTTTTGAAAGATGAAATGCGCCAGAAAGGTGCTAAGTATTCCTGCTTTCATTTGGAACTAATTTTCATTCAAGATGTTCTTGTCATGGCTTATACGTGGTGTGAAAACTGGAGGGGATGCTGTGATTTTAAGAATTTTGGGCTTGCTTGTTTTGCTGGCAGAACGCAAATATAGATATGTGAGGTTTTGCTCTAATTCTGTGGTTCAGGAGTAGCTTTTTGATGCAGATGAGGATCTATATTCTAGAAGCTGCTTTGCTAAGGGCATAGAAGTGTATCTGAGATTACTTGTTATATGTAGAATGCAGATCGGGATGTGCTCAGTGCATTTAATTCATCTCTCTAAGCATCACTTGAATGTCCAAGATGCTGTCATACTTGTAGGCTTTTTTTTTGTTTCCTCTCCCTGCATGCCTGTAGCTGAGAGGCAGACTGAAGTTTTGGATTCTTGTATATTTACTTATTTAAAAACACGGAAGCCTCTACCCAGACTTTGCACAGTTAGTGCAAAATTTCTTGCCATCGAACTACAGACAGGAGTAAGAAGTTCTGTGAGAACCAAATTAAACACTGGCTAGAAAATGCAGACTCATATATGTTATTTTTCCGTCTGTGTCTGCTTACACATCTGTAAAACATTAAGGGATTCATAAACAGAAACTACTGATTTGAAATAAAGAGTAAAATGATACAGGTCTAATTTCTGTAAATACAACTTATGAAATTGTATTAGGCACACTGTAAAGCCACTGAAGCTTGCTCCATCGATATAGGAATGTAATGGCATGATGCCTGTTTACATGGATTTTTGAACAGGACTTGAATACATGATCCTAAAACGCTCCAAGAACTGCTTTCTTTGGCTGTGAGTGGTATTTGTTACCTCTTAAGTTTTGCCTTCAATAGTTGTCTTTATATAAGTGCATATTTTGTTACCATAAGAAGTGATGGTTTAACTCACAGGACAAATGAAAAACTTAGATGATATTATATCTCCGTACATCTTTTCAGTATGGTGGGAAATTTCATGTCATAAGAAGCACATTTCCCCCTGTACAAATGTAAAATTGTGTTGTAAATGAAATATCTTAATTGCTGCTCAGCTTTGCTAAGCTTTTTACTTGAGTAAGCAACTGCTTTGCTGAAAAGTACTGATTTTGAAGCAGAAATTTGGTACTGAAGATTTTCAACCAATTTCTTTCATCCTCATCATTAAGAGAACAGTGGCTTAGCAGTCAGGAAGAAGAACATTCTGATTTTACAAACAGTATTTAAGCTCTTGTATTAGTAGATGAGAACAGCGTGTTCATGTTTCTCTTCCACCTCTTCACTGGCTTATGTGCTTCTGGTTTTGTTTGCAGTGTTTGGACCCCACTTTTCACTTTGGAACTGCTTTTTTGTACTAATCAAGTTTTATTCCACATTTTAGATTAAGTGTATGTATGTGTCTCTGGGAGGGAGGGATTGCCTTGATACCAAAAGTTTGCAGTCACTAACTGTAAAAAAAAGAAAAGAAAAGGAAAAAAAAAAGTTGATGGTAACCTAGGTGCTTGAGGAGTTTTTGTTTATACATGTAAATGTATTCTGAACAATATTCTTAGAAATTGAGAATTGTCTGTATGTCTGTAGTGATGTCTGTAATTTCAATAGAGGTGAGATGGCACGATGACCTGCATAAGATTTTTGGCTACTTAGAGAAGTCCCTTAACTGTCTGCTTAGGGTTGCCCAGAGCATCAGTTTCTCATTTTAGCTGGAATCCAAGTGAAAATCCTTATTTGTACTACGTGCAATCCTCATTTCCATAAATAGAACAATTTTCCTTAACTCTAGTCTTCATTTTGAGTTAGACTTACACACTGCGGTCTACAATGAATCTTCTGAATATTGTCAGTGAAGCCAGTGGTGTTATTTGAAAGTGATTACTCCCTTGTTACTTCACTAGATGCGTAGTGGCTGCATATTGCTATACTTGCCCAATTTCCTCTATGCTTCAGCTATATTTCCCTGTTTTAGCCACTCGCTTTCTTTAATTGTACCTTTAGATGGTGTGAGTACTTTGGGACAGGCATAGTTACTTTGTTAGATATTTGCTCCATGGTTAGCACAGCAAAGCCGTGGGTCTTTGGTGGTGCTTGGCAACCACAGTCCATAATGCCTAGTATAGTGCTCAATAATTGAAGCATTACACAGTTGGATGAGACTGGCAGGACTCATTAAAAACACTTATCCGAAGGTTACTGAATGTACCTTTAAAGCATACCCTAGATTCTCTCTTAATAAGTGCGAAGGTTTTTCTATTTGCCGTTTATAACTACAGGAGACCCTGGTCTTTAAGTAGTACTGGTAATAATAGCTACAATAGTAAAATAAAGATGGAGGTACTAAAAGCAAAGAGAGAGGATGCAAAAAACAGTCTATAATCCTCTGGGATAATGGCCTTAAGCTACATGTCCATATGATTTATGCACTTGTTTTTATTTGTCCTCTGCGACAGAAAGATTTGTCACTAAAGAGATTTGATAATAGCCTGTTCAATATGATTGTGGTCTCTTGTATTTATGTAATAAATAATTTTGGACCATTTATGGGTTTAGTCATTCTTGCTGAATGTATCTCACCTCTGATTTCTCTTTTAGTAGCTCACATGGAGCTAGATAAAGACTTCTTACTTACTTCCTTCTATCCGATTGTGATACTACACAGAAATGTTTACATTTTATGCTTTGATATACTTGAAGGCTAGTGAGATATGCATGTACTATGGCTGCAGTGTATATACATGTAGTTGGTATGTGTGATTATAGGTTAGTAAAATTTACAACTGCTGTGTACTTTCAACAAAGATTGCAACCAGTAAAGGCATATATTAAGATAAGCAATGTAAAGCAGAGGAAGAAAAAATCCAAAATCAAATTTATTTATTTAACTTGCAAACTTTACTGCAGCTTCAGTTTTACAGTAGTAAATATTGCAGTAATAAAATCTAGAAAGGATGGAAATGAGTTTCATATCTAAGACAGGTAGCTTATTCTAAGAGCCATGTGCTTGAGTAGCTGAAGAGAGTATACATGGAGGAAAGGTAACATGCTGGAGCAGTGAACTGAGGAATTAAGCAATTGCTGATCTGTTTTTCTGGTTTTGAGGTGGAAAATCTGAGAGGAATTTTTCTGGAAAGGACTTTCTTCTGGAAAGAAACTTATGTAGTACTTTTAAAATGGTTCTGTGACTGCACATCTTCTCATTACATTAAAATGTTACCTTTGTTTTTTATCTGTGACCTTATAATGAAAAAAGTTGTTCTAGAGTTAGTCTTTTATCTCCCCTAAACTGAGCTGTCTTCCCTGCTGTGCCTTCAATAATGCATTATTTTGTTGAGTTCAGAGGATTTAATGTGTTTTGGGTGAATTTGTGAGTTTCTGTTTGATGGTTAAAAGGAAAATAACTATAATGGATTGGATGCAAAGCTGCTTCCCCAGCTTCTTTTCCATCCCACCCACTAGCATACAGAAGCATCTGTCTCTCATCTCCTCTTTGCCTGGTGCTATGTGTGAGTGCATTTCAACAAACATCTATGAGCAGAGATCTTTGGAAAACCTATGAGACTAAATAACAGTGGTGAGAAATGCAGTAGTTCTGTCTTGCTAGATAGCTACTTGTGCAATAGAGGATGATACTGTAGCAAATAAAAATATTTCTGTAGTAAATGTTACCACAGCAAATGAACCTGTCTTCTCTAGCTCTACTGAAATACAACATCTCTGAATTTATAACAGTTTCTAACAACTTAGAAAAAATGCAGAAGATTTTGGCCTATATTCATCATAGAAGTTAGAAGAGGCTTTTCTTTTTCTAAGTTTTCATGAGTATATATTTTGTCTTCTGAGCTATCTGAATGCTGTAAGGGAAGATTTTTTTTTTTCAGTTAAGACACTTTGAAGATTATGATCATGTTGTGACAACTTAAATGTCTTTATTTTCAAAATTTCAGACTTTGTATGTTTGCAGATAGGAATTATGATGGAAATCTTTTCCATAGCTGAGGAAAGACTGATGGTGTACAGAAATTCATTGTATCTTTGAGCAGTTTTCCACTTATGTGTGCAATACATGTATTGCTTCACTTCTTGGAACATGTGTCTATGTGGTGCTTCCAACACAGAATGACAAAGAGTTTTAACCCCTACCTTTTACTTTGTTGTGTGAACTTGCTGCAAAGAGTTTATTCGTTATTTACTGCACTGGTGTAAGGAGTTTTTAGGTAACGTGCATGACTGTAAAGAATGAAATAGTGTGCTCTGAAAACACCCTCAGATCTTTTATAAGTAATGCTACAATTTATAGCATAGATGAAGCCTTAAATGATTTTTCTAAGATCATACAGTTGGAAGATTGTACTCAGTTGAACAGGATGTAATTGCTGTCTGTATCTGGTAAGAAAATGGCAAAAAGAAGAGCCAAGCAGCACTGGGGTGTTCTGAAATAATATCCAAGATGTAAGTAAGCTGTCCATTGGGTACTAGTTTACACAGGTGTTGGTGAGAAATGCATTCCTGGCCTAACAGGGCAAACCAGTATGAATTCCTACTTGTTTATTCTGTACCCACTTGATTTTCCTATCTGTCCAGATTTTCATATCATAAGCATATCATAAGCAAAAAAGTTTGTGAAGCTGAAGTGAGATGAGGATGCTGGGACTATTTTATATAGGTTATAGGTATGTTCTGCAAGTTGCATGGTGCTTGCTTAAGAAGGGGTTATTGGGCATGGAAAATAGTAAACCAGTAAAATAAAGGCAGTCATGTTAAACCAAATGTGCTTTTTTTGTTCCTTGATGAGAGTCCTTTTGTATTTATATACCAGATGTCATTATTCTGTTTCTATTTTAAATCAACTCTTTGCTTGTTTGTACTGTTGAAATTCATCTTGAGTTGGAGATGCTATGTGAATTCAATGACACTTAAAACCAACCAAATAAAATAAGTTAACAACAATAAAACTCATCCGTTGTCAGGTACTTGGTAGTTTATTGTGAGAACTGTGTTAATTTCTTGGGAGGGTTCTCTCTGCACCAGAGCCTCCCATTCAGTCTTTTTCCATTGCAACAGAAAGTAGAGTGATATGGCTTCTGAGGAACCAAAAAAGATCCAAATAGATAGGTGAGCTTCTTGAAGCTCAGACATTTTATTTGACTGGCTAGGAGATCTGACTATCTGGTTTAAAGAACTTCATTTACAAATCTGTCCAACCCCTCTATAACTTACTAAAGTGACTCTCCTTTGCTACACTGACGTAATTGCAAGGTTCTGTAGTGTATAGGTGAGTCCTGATAAGAAGAAACCTTGCAGTTCTGCTGAAGCCAGTGCAGAACATTTTGTGGACTTCTCTAAAATGCTGTAGTACTGGTTTAGTTTAATTGGCTTCACATCTCTATGGTAAAAAAAAAAGAAGATAGTTGTCTAAAGGTCTGACCACATGAATGTAATTAAACTTTGATTGATTGAAGGCAAGAGTTTGGTAGGCTTCCTTGTTGATTTGTGATTTTTATTTTTTGCAAATTTACCTCTTTATTACTGCATCCATACAAGATGCTTTTTGTTTTTATGATTTTTTTTTTCATACAATGTTATACAAATAGATCCACTTCTGGTTTTTTTTTTCTGCTTCTTTCAACTTTGATATTGAAATTGACTTCTGTCCAGAGTGCTTTTCCTTCCCATCCTTCAAAATGTTGGCCTGACAATAGATTGTGCAGTGTTTTGTTTTCCCTCTAGGGGCGGTTGCAGAGATTATCAGGATAATGAAATAGTATGAGAAAGCATCTGGAAAATAAGACTTTCCAGATGGATATCCTGTTGTGCTATAATAGGAGATGTGCTTGGTGTTTTTTGTTGTTTTGTTTGTTAAGATAATAGAGTGCAAAAATTTTGCTTTTAACTTCCTAGTCTTTCCTTTTCTTTTTTCTATAATGACATGTTTACTGATGCCAGAGGGATTAATCTGATCATCTAGACTGAAGGAATCAGGCTGTAGAATTCCAGAAGATATTCCTGGCTCCAGGAATTAAGAGTCCATGTATACTGGTTAAGATATATCTGACATTGAGATTTTTCAATCTTTATTTTTAAGATTTTGAACCATGAAGAAGCTATTGTGCTTCATGGTTTGACCTACTGATTGTTTTATCTTGTATTGTCAGTTGCGTTTCCTGGCTTCTTCCCAAGGTATTTCTGTAGGAAGCCAATTGATAAGCATGCATAGACCATTCAGAA
Source organism: Urocolius indicus (assembly GCA_013401255.1). Classification (NCBI taxonomy): domain Eukaryota; kingdom Metazoa; phylum Chordata; class Aves; order Coliiformes; family Coliidae; genus Urocolius; species Urocolius indicus. The sequence continues at coordinate 524,120 of WBNH01006932.1, read as the reverse complement.
AATACAGTGCACAAATGCCTATCTGACCTTGAGAAAATATTTAAAGAGCATGAATTGAAACAGAAATGATGAGAGCTCAAAAAAAAGTGGGTAATGATACCAATACTGAGGTTAGAAGTAGCAAATCTTGAATGGCATGAATGATCATATTTTTTTCAAAGAAGCCGAAGAACATATGGTAGGACATTTTATAAGTTGCTCTCTGAATACAGTAGGTCAGTTTGAATAAGAAAAAAACTTTGCATTTCTCAACAAAACAAAAGGTAACTATATCCAACAGATGCTCAAAGAAGGGGAACCAGCTAAATGTTTCAAATTATCTTCTCTTGCAAGGTGAGAACATACTTGAAACTATTCTCCTGTCTGAACTTCTAAAATTCCTTGTTGCTTTTTGGCTGGCCCAAGATTCAGTATTGGCAGTAAATAAATGCTGTTTTCCTGCAAGATGACTTCTAATTGAAGGAAAAGCACAGGTGATGTTTCAATAAGGGTTGTTGAAGTCTCTGTATCAAATTTTAAACTAAGCTGTCCTATCTCTGGAAGCAAGCAAATTATTTCCCCTGTAAGGCTAACGCATTTCTTCTCTTACCCAAGCAATAACCTGATATTTTTCTGAACAAAGTAGAAATCAATTACCAAATTCAGACAATCTGCTCCCTTGATAACTACAGAGTCTACTGTTACTTTCCTGCATTGACAGCCTTAAACTGCAATACAGGTAATTTTCTGGTTATTACAGAATATCCTTTATAATTTCAAGTGAGTTTTCAGGGAGATCTTATGATAATTGTTCACTTCATCTATATGGTTGCCTGAATGATTTTTATAGAAACATGAGATAAATGAGGGGAGAGGAGAAAGAAGGAAGACTACAAGACTGGCTGAATCCCAAAGCATCTCAGACTTAAGTGTTCTGTTTTTGGAGTAGGCATCTGACTAGAGCCACCCCCAGCTGACATCTGTGGAGTGTGTGATCAGCTTTCAGCTATCCCTCGAACTCACTACTGCAGCATGGATCTCAGTCAGCATCAATTTCAGAACATCATCAGTACTTGTCTTTTACCCTCAAGAGATTTAGTAGCAGGTAAGATTGCACTAACATACTTTTCTGTGGAATTCTCTTCAGATCCACCAGTGCTGTTAACTACTTCCTAGCATTGTTAAAACCTGTAAAACATAGAGAACTGAAAAAACACTTGAGCTCTTCATGGAGGGAGGTATTATGCTAGTCTGTTCTGTGTCCATCTTCCCAGCAAATGCATGAGTTTTTGTGATATTTGTGAACCTTGTCTAAACAAGCTGTGTGTCTTCTAAGAGTGGCAGTGGATGCTACCCTCAGATGGAGATTTTTTTTTTTCCAAAAACTGATCTCTCTCTGATCTAAATAGTTGCATTGTTTGTGCTGTAAAAAATTGTGGTTAGATCTGTCTGTATGCAAATGGAAAACGTTGAAATGGTTTTTGTATTTAAAAATTTAAAGGACTGGCAAAGGAATAAGTTTGTTTCAGAAGTGGAACAACTCCTGGACCAAGCCAAAAAAAACCTCTGGCATATCTCATCTTCATACATTGTGTACTAGAGCCATTCCATGTATCATCTCTGTCATGAGAGATGGTACACTAAACATATAAAACAAGGATACTTTGCACCTTCTCTATTAAACCTGCAAATGCAAACAAGGGGTTAGAGGGGGAGATTAGTCATCTCATCTTAGAAGAAGTTTAGATCCTCAATGGCTGTAAGTTACTGCTTTTTTTCTTTCTTCTTCTTCTTCTTTTAACCTGATGTAGGCTTAAAAGTCTTTACTTAGTTCAGTCTTGTGAATTCAAGAACAGACTGCTGCATTAGCGTGTTTGGCCATGTTTTGCTTTCTCTGCCAAGAGTTGTATTTCTATCTATTAATGGGAGCTGATGCTGTGCATGCTGAACTAATAGTGATTTTTACATGCAGAACCAGCACATCAGTCAGTAATTGGCTGCAAGTTCAAAGTGCTACTCCCTAGTGTATTAGTAAAGGCTCATGACTAAAGCACTGCCTTCATCTCATGGACTCTATTTCCATTTCAAGTTGATATTAGAAGTGGGAGATAATTCATTACTATAAATTCCCTTGCAAGTGGATATTAGACCGAAGTTAATAAGCATCATACCTTAAAGTAGTCTTTGGGGGTGACAGCTGGCATGGACATAGAGTGTGTAAATGTTTCTTGTGTTCCTGAATGGGAACGTCTAAAGGATCCTTGTAAAACACAAAAGAAAGAATATGTTTAGTTAATTGTGCATTTTTGAACTGCTGATAATATAAATTTCATAAAGATGATACCTGATCTGTCAAATTGTAGACTGAGTAAATTTTATGATACTACTTGGATGACTGAAGTGTTGTCTTCTTGGACAAGCTGTCTTTAGTAATTTACTCAGGTCACTGGGATTGCTATAGATGAGAAGCAGCAGTTTACACATGTGTTTATGTCCAGTGGAAATCTGAAGACAAAGCAAAATGGTTACTGAGTTCGTACACTTTATTTTAAAATCATGGCTAGGCTGCCCTAATGATGATTTCAGGGTTGTTAAAACCTCGGATCCGTCTGTCAAGACTGATAATGTATCAGTGCATGTTCAAAAAGTGATAGGTAATGGCACCCTTAAACACATTTGATCACTGCTGGTGTAGAAGTAGAAATTTGTAAAATAAATACTTGGATTTATGCATGAATGGAAATTCATGTTTGTGTAAGCATCAGAAAAAAAAAAACAAACAAACAGCTGAATAAAGCAGAACAGTTGAAAACATGGTCTATGTTGGTAAATGACACCATTCTCAGGACAACAGTCACAGCAGCAGAATTGAGGAATCTTGTTTTTAAGACCAAAAGATGTGTCCTTTGTTAAAGCCATCCATCCTAGCACAAGGAAGATGGAAAAGGGGCTTTGACATACCATGTATTCCATTCATCTTCCTGTTAGATCATCACAGGGAAAAGAGACATTCCAAGTGAGGAAAAAAAATAGATAGTGGGTAGGAACTGGCTTAATATTTTTTGAAATTGAATTTTACAAGATTTTGAGACTGAGAACCACCTCATAACAGTCAATGATGCCTAAGTGGTGTAAAAGAGTCTATCTGAAAGCTGGCTTGTCAGTAAAGAAGAACCCCAGAGGCATGGTATGAGCTTGACAGTTGTGATCTCTCGTCTTGTCTATGCAGACTATTTGGGCATATACATCTTGGTGTTTGTGAGAATGTCGGCTTGAGCATGTAAATGAATGAAATTTGTGAGAGAATGAGTGTTAGTAAGTAAACTCAATTTATTTAGAGACTTTGTAAATAAATACTGCCTTCCCCTTGCATGAGTTCTTGCATTTTACAGTAATTTGCCTGTATGGAATGTATGGCTTACCATTTCTCAAAATTTCCATAATCAGAGAGGTTGTTTTGTACTGGTTTATTAGCTAAAAGATGATGTGATAAGCCTGTGCCAATAGAAGAAGAAAAGCCTGTGGTACTTCTTATTTTGTAAAATGAGAGCTACATTTCATAAAGCTGAATTGGTTTTCAACCACAGAAGCAACCTACTTTGATGGATGCTATTAATGTCTTAAAATTTGCTTTGTAAGCTTTTGCTGATTTCATCAGAATTTGTGGTTTTTTTTTAAGTTGATTTCCTTTTCCTTTCAAGAAATTTAAATTTTTGTTTATTTTCTCACTTTTGATCATTGTAATCAATCAAACTATTTGTGAACTCGTGATGGTCCATAATATGCAAGGCAGAAATTACGGCAGATAAGGGGTTGTTGTGTTTGAATAGCTTGCTTTTTTAAATTTTGTGTTTGTCACTCAATGTTTTTTATCTAATCTTTGGACTTTTCATACTGCTAGTCGTTGTCATATGTAACCATTCTTCAGTACATCTGTGTAATGAATCACACAGAATCACAGACTCTCAAGGGCTAGATAGAAGTATTTTTGAAATTTTTGTGCCTTACCCTTTCTTAGTTGGATAAAGGGGTTTTGTTGTTTGTTTTAGGGTTTTTTGTTTTGGCTCTTGTGTGTGTGGTTTTACATGTACAGCTCCTTTTCAGGCATCTTGGGAAGTGTTATAAATTACATGGGTCCTAATGGTATGGAGTAAAGGCAAAACCCATGCAATCTCCTTTGGATGCTTTAGTACAGAGCTGATTCCCATGAACTGAGGATATGTTTTACTCCCGACTGTTGTTATCTAGGCTGTCATTTTGAAATATCCATTGGCTGGAGGAAATTCATTTTTTGGGGTAGACAGTTGGATAGCTCAAGGATGATGAAAACATTTACTGTTGAAATTGTGTTTGCCCCACTCACAGTCTTGCAGGGCCCCTGAGGCAGCAGCAGCAGTGAGCTTGGGGTGCTCTGTGAGACACTCCTATGCACCTGGGCTGTGAATTGACAGTGGACAGTCTTTAGCAGGCAGGAAGGCTGCTATCTTATGCTAAGCTGGAACAGAGATTTTTGAGAAATTGCTTCCATTTTCTGACCTAATTACAGTCAATTACGATCATTCTGCCTGGAAGTGGTTGATGCAGGGATCAATGTGATGTGGCCATGTTCTCCTTTGGGAGAAAAGGCTGACATATCCTAGCACACTAGAAGTTGTAGAAAAGGTTTCTGACAGCTTCTGTGCTTGACTGGTACACTCTTTAGAAATTGTTACTGTTTCAGAACATGAGACCCATTGCTCCAGATAGTAAGGTTTTTTGCCAAATCTCATCATATATTGCAGTGGTTCTATATGTGCTTTATTGGAGTTTTCTTAGTTTATTCATTCAGAAATGTAGACACAGGTGGTGGGAAAATACACTTATAGCTTTTGTTTTGTTTTGTTTTGTTTTCCTTTAGGCATGTTAAGAGAGGGCACCGGTTGAGCCACAGGACTAAATACAGCTTCAGGGTCTTTGTTCCCTCACTTTTCATGTGACAGTGATACACCCTTGTGTTGCAGAAGAAAATATGTACTCCTCAGCTTTATATAGCAACTTTGATTCCCTCCAGATTTCCACAGGAGACACACAGAGCTTGAGAGATAATGTAGATCCATGTTATGAAACTCTGAGATTCCAGTGCTGTGGCTGACAGTCTAAGCCAGCACTGTGCTTTACTGGTAGAAACTGCTGTTGAAAAAAATGTACCAATGTCAAGCTTTGAGAGAAGAAAAATCAATTAAGTGAAAGAGGGAAATCAGTGCTGAAATTTCTTGTGTATTTTTCTGTTCTGTGATTTATTTATTTAATATATACTGAAATGTATACAAAATAGAGTAAAAATGACAGTCCCTTTTGTCTTGGAGTGTTTCTGTTGAGTTTAGCAAGGTGTCTCATCTTTACTACAACACTTTGGTGCCACTAAAAGCAAATTAGAGACATGGCAAACATAGGTATTGAGGAACCAAGAAGTAATAGAAGTAGTGCTGAGCTGTTAAGTTGTTCAAAGATGCATCACACAGAAATCATGCAAGATCATAAAATTAAGAACAGAGACCTTTAAGAAGTGCCAGAATTAAGGTTGCTTGTGCAGCTGTTAGTTAAACTTGTTGTGCAGGCATTTCCTGGAGGAGATAACAAGCAGATATTTTACCTTATGATATGACTTGTCTTGAGAGCTTGAAAATATAATAGAACACATTGTACTGAAGAATGTTTTAACATTTCAGAATCAACTTCTATGATACTTCTCAGCTGGAAATCAAATTTTCTATTTTACAGGCTGAAGTGTTTCATTTGGGGCATTTGGATGTCAGTGACCCTAATCCATGTCTTCCCTTAAAATATCCTGAGACACCTGAAAGATAGGCGTGTTGATTGACCTCATTTTTTAGATTGCATGTTGTGTGATGTGGTCATACAGAGGTTTGTTGCTTAGGGATTCATGATAGGAAATGAATAAAGCTCAGACAGTAGCAATGAAATAATAACAATAATCTTGTGCTAGATTTCAAATTGCAAAGCATGGTGTAACAATTTGAACAGAATCAGTGAACAAAGAGGCAGACAACACAGAAGGCTCCTCAGATTTGGTCATTTTTGCAGAAATATAAATGAGTGGAAACAAGACCTTGTGTTAGAGGCTGTGTGATGCTTTCCAAACTAAGAGTCACCATGTACGCTCTCTAAAATTAGGTAAGGAAGTTTTTATTGCTATCTTGCAAAAAAATGTTATTGTATTTATTGTGTTTTCTCCTCTTATTGTTTTAAACTCTGTTTAAATGCATAACACTGCTTAAATACAGAATTAGAATATTATTTGGTCCTGACTAGCCTCCAGACTCAGGCATCCTCATGGGTTTTATCTAAGTCATATAAATGACTGTAAGAGTGTGCAGAATATATTACTAACACTGGGAAGAGGGTATATAACCAGCTTGATAATTCCTACATAAAGAAAAAAAAATCTTCTCTCAAAGATATGTAAAAGTTGTTTATAACTAAACTGAAATATTTTTTTCAGTTATGATGATGGTGGTAGGGTGAATGGGAAGAGGAGGAATAATGAAGGTGTTAAAATAACAGTCAAGGTAGCTGTTTAGGAAGGGCTAAAGTTTGTGATCATCTTGATGTACAAGGCTGCATTTGGCAGCTGAGCTTTTTTGCAGTATTAAATACCATATAGTATTTTGAGTTGTCCTGGAAGATTGCATGGATGATAGTGGGAGCCCATTTATAAAGGGTAAGCTGAGTCTGCTTGGTCCTTATACTGACACAGTACAAAAGGGTAAATGTAAATACTTTTAACTCCTATCTCGAAAATTCATTTTTCCATTTAAAAAAAAACATTTGTTTGACTGTTTTTCAAGAAGCCTGGGATGACACCCATTACTCAAGACTGTAAAACTTCAATGCACATATAGAGAAAAATGGTCCCAAGACATCTAAAACTTTTAAAGATTTTGGGCTGTGTATAGTAGAGGTTTCTTTCAGCCATGTCAGTATTTAAGTAAGCTCTGATGCCAGCACTTGTGTTTTTCCCATTAGTAGGAATCAGCAGGTATCATGCCATCTTTTATCATAGGCAGTTGTAACAGGAATTTTTTGCAGTTTTTGACAGTGTTTCTTCTAACAAGAGAATACACCAAAAAATTTTAGCTTATGTCCTGGAGTAGCTTCTTACATCTCCAGCAGACTGTTAAAGAATTATTGTTATAATTCCTTCCCATTTGGCCATTTTCTGATTGGTGATAATGGTTTTCAATGAATAAGAAGCATTGTTAAGTTGAGGATTTTTTTTACTGTCCCTAACTCTCTCAATGGACAGCTGCCAACTTCATCTATCCTTTAAGTAAGCCAAGATAATATGTAAACTTTAAAATGAGCCTCTACATAATTGCTGAAAAGAAGCTGTTTTCCTTAAAATAAGAAGTACAGAAGCCCATAGAATTGTAACAGAAAATGTGATGGTGATAAACTTAGAGGACAACAAAATTGTTATTGCCTGAAACCCAAACACTGCCACACTGATGATATGAAAGTTAATCTGACTTGACTGAGTTTTGTTATCCACCTTCAGAGAGCAAAGAGCAAGACATGGACTTTTATGATACTTAAAAAAAAAAAATCTGTCTTCTGAAGTGGCCTTAGACTAAAAAATTTGTTTGCAACAGATGAGTAAGTCAACCTCATGATTTTAGTTAGACAAACAAGTCAGTAGTAATGCTGATTCTGTTGTTTCTTTATGGCTTCCTGAATATAAAAAAATACTGCTCTTAAAAAGTGAGAAAGGAACTATATACCACATTTTTGTGTCGTATTTGAATATATTAACCATTACCCATGTTTCCACTGTCTGTCCTGATGGCTGGTTTTCATGGCTTGAGGCACATGTTCTCTTTCTTGTCTCAAAAGCTCAATACAATGTCTTTACCTTTGGTGGAATTTCAAAATCCCCTGAATCTTTGCTCTGGGCTATAGAGTTGCTGTTATTATTCCTTCTTAATCACTGAGTAGAGCTAAGTTCTCATACTTTGATTCTTTTTCTTGAGAAATACATGACTAGCAGTGTATATCATATCTTAAACAATTTTAAGTATAGAACAAAAGTAGAAGGCAAGAAGTATTTTTAGAGTAGTCATCTGCAAGCCTATTTCTTGTTTCTAAGCATCATGTCTAGATAGATACAACTTTACCAAGCTATATCAATCATTCTGTCAACCTGGTGAGACTCCTGGAAGAGCTTCCCCAAAACTGCCTAATCTTTTCTTGCTCCTGCAAAGCCATTTTGAAATTGCTGTAGAATTGTTGATTGTCTTACTCTCTCAGGTCTGTAGTTGTCCGGAAGAAAGTGTTGTGACTCCCTATCATTGATTCATCAAATAATTTGAGTTGAAAGGAACCTAAAGAAGTCAACTAGTCCCACTTCTTGCTCACAGTGCAACTTATATGAACCCAATCAGAAAAAAAACCAGGCTTTTTGCTAATTCACTGCTAAGTCGTGAATGTGTTAGAAATGAGGAATATTTTAACAACAAAATCCCTGTAAACCTTTAAAACACATATTAAAAAGTGGTTTACTTTTCCTCTATTGTATTTTATGTGCCTCTTTTTCTTCCCTTCCTTAATTTTCTCCACTTTTAAGCAGTGCTTTCTTGAGCATTCTGTTTCTGTGATGGATTATTCTGTTTGCAGCAATGGAAAGACATGCTTTTGCCTAAGGACTTACCATTAAGTTGCAGGGCAGCTGGAACTATGGATGCCTTTCTCTGACAATATTGATGAACAGGGGAGTGAAGAGAGAGGTGTGAGACATTGTGGAAAATGAAACAAAGGAGATGAGATACTGAGCTCACATAACATCATTTTGCATTAGACATCTTTTCAAAATGTATTTGGAATAACTGCAGTCAATAGTTTTTGCTGAGAGAGTGCTTAAAGAACCTCTGAGATTAAAGATCTAGGCTTCCAGTACCACAGATTGAAGAAGATAACTGCAATGAGGGAATGAGAAGTGCTGCCAGCTACAGGACACCAAGCAGCTGTCTAAGAAGGTGGAATTTTTTGCTGTTGGGGAGTGAAAGTTACCTATAATGTTTTAAAGTTGGTCTGTTATCTTTTTTCACATTGTACTTAGATTTTTATGAGCAATAAAACTTGCTTGTACTTTAGAGGAAACAAAGTGAAGTGTTTTAGTATTTCAATTACTAAGCAAAAAAAAAAAAAAAAGTTCATAGTAAAGAAACAGCTTCCACAATAGTTTAAAAGGTAAAATAAGGAACTTGACTCATCATCAGTGCCATTGAAGTGATGTTTGTCAGTGAAATAGATCTAAAAAATTCAGTATTTGTTCAAGTAAGCTGAAGGGAAAAGCAGTAACTGTTTACATAGCACTCTATGATGCGTTATAGTAAAGCAAACAGGAGCAGAAATAATTACCGATCTTGTGGCAATATGTGACATACATAAAGGGAGGATTTCACTGGTACTGTATGATTCATGACAGTGTCAAAGGGTGGGAAACTAAGGAAGTAATTGTGGAAAGCTTCCTAATTTTAGTGGATTCTTACAGAAGTATTCAGTTTAATAAAAAAAAAAAAAAAAGAAAAAAACCTGTATTTTCTGCTTTTGGGGATGCTATGCAACCTTCCCTCTCACTGGGGCCAGGAGATATGAAATATTGATGCAGTGGGAGATATTTCTGTAACACCTTTGACAGAGTACCATGGGGTAGGCACTTTCATCCCTTTTATGTCTGATGTGAGTTCTAAAGTTCTGACCTTCAGCCAGTCAAATTGAGTTCTCTTAGGAAATGGAAACTTCATCAAGCACTGGTGGCCATTCTATTAAATACTCTTATCTAATTCAAGTGACCTGAAATTTTGTGAAAGTTGTAGGCCTGTATCTGATTTGAAAAGGCAAAGCTAGGCTGCTTCAATAAGGCAAAAATAATATTCCCGTCTCTTTATATTATCTCAGATTGCCTTTCTAGTTTCAGGGACAGTCTTACAGTGGGACTTAGAGTATCTTTGCAGCCTTATGATGTATGTAGATAGGTATGTAAATTAAAGTTTTAAGATTTACAGAAGGCAATAAATCTTGTGTCCATTTGCCTTGCAAAATTTCCTATCCACAGTTGGTGAGTGGGAGAGCGTATTTGTTACTGGCAGAGCCTGTCAAATCTGTAATACACAATTGTTTTGAAGAAAGTGATATTGTAATCCAACTTTCTAGAATGTTTCCCAGTACTAGAAATTTTAAAACAAATGTGTTTAGTTTAGACTGGAGATTTTGCCAAGATCAGTTTTCCTGGCTGGGAGCTGGCGGGGTTATAGCTGTTTAGATATTCATTATACTGACGGCGTAATGCACAGTTCTTTCAGTTACTGAAACTATTTCTTCTGATCCCTTTATGTGGAAAATTTTGATCTGTCTTTCTATCTTGCCGGTCTTAGCAGTATATGATGTAACATTTTTATTCAGATCAAAGACAACTTTCTGGATCTTTTCTTTTTATGTGTATATATATATTTATTATAATCTTTATAGTCAGTATCAAATTAATTTGGGGAATGTGCAGTGATCCTTGTTTTCAGGATGAGCTGTTATTCTTCCCTCCTACCTTACACCTCCACGATGTATGACTTGTGAGTAAGCTTCCAATTCTGCCCTCTCTTCTTTAAAGTTGGCAACCTTATCTGTGCTTCGTCCTATGCATATGTACATAGCTGCTGTGTGTGTGTACTGAGAAGCTGTTTATCTCAACCTTTTCCAGGGGAAATTATTTATATAGATATAGATATACAACACCAAGGAATTGTCTCACAAACCAAAATTTCTTATAATATATGCCTATCAAATATGATTATCACAGATAATCAGAGTCACATGTTGCAATTCTTTTTCATTAATGTGAATATTTTGTGTTTATTCCTTGCTGGAGGAGGGCCTCAGTGTATTTTCAGTAAGAAAACTTATCTCAGTCCTGTAGAGCCAGAAATGTTTAGAAATTATATATCATTTTACCATGTCATAGCCTTCAAAAACAAAAAGACATTTGTTCTTCTGAACTATGATGACTCCGTTACATCTTGTTGAGTTTTATTATGACTAAGGCATAGTAGTCAGCAAGTAGATTGCCTCATTTTGACCTATTTCATTGATTCCTAGAGGAGGAAAATCTAGTCAGTAATTCTGCCTGACTCTCAGGATTTGGAAAGGTGCCTGGTAAAATGGTTGTTCTATGCTTTGAACTACTCATATGCCTTCATAAATGCTCGTATGTTTTGGTTTTGCCTACTCTGCTCTGTTACTATTCCTTATCCTATTTAGTGAACAGGAGGTTTTACATAAATTGTATTTTTTTTTAAATAACAAAGAGCTCGCTTGAGTTTGTTTTCTTGTTTGTAAAGGCAGTATCAACATGTAATCTTGCTTCAGAATTTTCTTCTGATAGTGGTTTATTCCAAATGAATGCTCCTATTAATTCTTTGTCAATGAATCCAAGTTGCCCCATGGCCTTTTCTCTTCTCCCCCAAAAAAGGATGCCTTCATTATAGAAGGCCTGAGAGCAGCTGGAGAGGGAGGAGGAATTTGCTCTTACTCTGATAATACTCCAAAGGTCTGCACTCAGTGCAACAGGAAGAGGACAGATAAATTTAAGTGTCCTTTTTCAGCCATGGGTGAATTTTTGACGAAGTACTGCTGTTGTGCATGGGAATCGAAGGATACAATCTTAGTCGTATGAGTCCTTTTGAGGGTGTATGTGAATACCACATTTTTAGTAAAATGTTGATAAGAGAATTTTATGGAGACTGCTTAGGTTTTGGGGGAGTTTTCAGCCTTGATTTTACGTAATAAAAGTTACAAGTATCTCTTAACATAAGCTCCAAAACCAGGTTTAGATGGAAAGGATTCTTTTGGAAGGATGTTGGTATATGCATATATGCAAGATTCACTTCTTTAAGATGCTCTACAGTATTTGGAAATGCATGTGAGTATGAAACAAACAAATGCTGCCATGATAATTTCTTGATGCAAATGGTGGATATGCCAACCAGGAGAGAAGCATTACTGGATCTTGTCCTCATGAACAAGCAGGCTCTGGTTGAAATAGTGAAGGCTGAGGGCAGCTTTGGCTGTGGCAACCATGAGATGTTGGAGTTCAGAATGTCATGCAGTGGGAACAGAATATCAATCAGGATCATAACCCTAGACTTCAGCAGGGCCAACTTCAGTCTTTACAAGCAATTGCTAGGGCACATCCCATGAGACAGGGGATACACATTCCTGGTGACAAAGGAATCAGAGAAGGCAGAGTTACCAAATGCCTTCTTTGCCTCCATCTATACTGCTGGAGACTGTCCTCAGGAGCCCCAGACTCCAGAGGAAGTCAGATTAAAGGAAGAGTTTTGTTTGGTTGATGAGAACTGGGTTGAGGATCAGTTCAGCAATCTGGATGTACATAAATCCATGGGCCTCGATGAGATGCACCCTCAGGTGCTGAGGGAGCTGGCAAAAGTCATTGCTAAACCACTCTCCATCATCTTTAGTAAGTCATGGTGTCCTGGGTTTGGCCAGGTGTCCTGGGTTTGGCCAGGATAGAGTGAACTCTCCCCAGCTGCCGCTGGGGGGGTGTGGCCAGGCTATTCAAGCCCATGGGACATCATGCTCGGGATATAAGGGCAGCAGCTGGGCCGGGGTGGTGCTGTGGCCAGTGTGGGAACTGCAGTTCTGCCGTTGGGCTGAGCGTGGTGAGCAGTTACATAGGGCATTGCTCATTTTCCTTTGACCATCATTGTAACTGCCTACTCATTGTGGTGTTCTATTAAACTGTCCTTATCTCAACCCAGAAAGTTCTAGAACTCTCTCTTGATTCTCCTCCCCATCTTGCTGAGTTGGGGAGGAGTAACTGGGTGGTTTGGTTATTGTTTAGTTAGGGCTAAACCACCACACATGGACAACAGGAGAGGTGCCTGAGGACTGGAGGCAAGCAAATGTCACTCCAATCTTCAAAAAGGGCAAGAAGGAGGAGCCAGGTATCTACAGACCGATCGGCCTCACTTCCATCCCTGGAAAGGTGATGGAATAACTTATCCTGGGTGCTGTGTCCAGGCATTTAAAGGACAAGAGGGTCATTAGGAGCAGTCAACATGATTTTACCAAAAGGAAGTAATGTTTGACCAACCTGATAGCCTTTTATGAGGATGTAACCAGGTGGATAGATGGTGGTAGTGCAGTGGATGTGGTTTATCTTGATTTCAGCACTGTTTCCCACAACATCCTCAGAGCAAAGCTGAGAAAGTGTGGGCTGGATGATCAGGTAGTGAGGTGGATTGTTAACTAGTTGAAGGAAAGAAGGCAGGGAGTTGTGATCGACGGGGCAGGGTCTAGCTGGAGGCCTGTATCTAGTGGAGTCCCTCAGGGGTCAGTGCTGGGACCGGTACGATTCACTATTATTTGTTATTGACCTTAATGAGGAAACAGAGGGCACTGTCAATAAGTTAGCTGATGATACTAAAATGGGGGGAGTGGCTGACACACCAGAAGGCTGTGCTGCCATTCAACGAGAGCCGTACGGGCTGGAGAGTTGGGCAGAGAGAAATCTGATGAAATTCAACAAGGACAAATGTAGCATCTTGCATTTGGGAAAGAAAAACCCAATGTATCGGTACAGGCTGGGTAATGAACTGTTAAAGAGTAGTGTAGGGGAAAGGGATCTGGGATTCCTGGTGGACAGCAGGATGACCATGAGCCAGCAATGTGCCCTCATGGCCAAGAAGGCCAATGACATCCTGGAGTGTATTAGAAGGGATATATTAGTAGGTCAAGAGAGGTTCTCCTCCCGCTCTACTCTGCCTTTCTGAGGCCACATCTGGAACATTGTGTCCAGTTCTGGGCCCCTCAGTTCAAGAAGGACAGAGAGCTGCTGGAGAGAGTTCAGTGCAGGACCACAAAGATGATGCAGAGATGAATGATGGAGCATCTCTGTTATGATGAAAGGCTGAGGAAGCTGAGTCTCTTTAGCTTGGAGGAGACTGAGGGTTAACCTCATTCATGTTTACAAATACATAAAGGGTGGGTGTCAGGAGGATGGAGCCAGGCTGTTCTCAGTGATATCCAATGATAGAGCAATGGGCAATAGGTATAAGCTAGAATGTAAGAGGTTCCAAAGAAAAATAAGGAAAAACTTCTTCAGTGTGAGGGTGACAGTGCACTAGAACGGGCTGCCCAGATGAGTTGTTGAGTCTCCTTCTCTGGAGACATTAAAAACCCACCTGAATGAGTTCCTGTGTGACCTGCTGTAGGTGGTCCTGCAAAGGGATTCAACTATCTTTCAACATCCCTTCCAATCCTTAAGATTCTGTGATTCTGTGATTCAGATGTGTATCCTTGTGAAAGAAAGATTTTCTCCATCAGTTCCAGAAGCCTGTGATTCTTGGCCGTTTGTGAAAGGCTTTCCCTGGTAAAAGATTGGTGTTTAAACTGAGGAGATGTGTTTGCTTTGCTCACTGATTGCTTATGCAATGACCTGAGAGCACCTGAACCCTAGCTCCTCTCTTAATAGAATTATATAATAGAATATTATATATCCATAATTAAAAATTATAGAATCATAAAATAGAAATGTTCAGGTTGGAAAATATCTTTAAGATTATCTAGTCCAACCATTAACCTAGCACTGCCACGTCCACAACTAAACCATGTCCCTAAGCATCTAATCTGCATGTCTTTTGAATACTCCCAGGGATGATGACTCACCACTTCCATGGGCGGCCTGGTTCAGTGCTTGATAATCCTTTCAGTAAATACATTTTTCCTGATATCCAATTTAAACCTCCTCTGGCACAACTTGAGGCCATTCCATCTTTTCTTATCACTCGTGACTTGGAGAAGAGATGAACCCCCACCTGGCTACAACCTCTTTTCAGGTAGCTATAGAGTGATCATGTCTCCTTTCAGCCTCCTCTTCTCCAGACTAAACACAGCCAGTTCCCTCAGCTGCTCCTCATCAGACTCTTTCTCTAGACCCTTCACCAGCTCCATTGCCCATCTCTGGACACCCCTCAGCACCTCAGAGTCTTTCTTGCAGTGAAGGGCCCAAAACTGAACACGGTATTTGAGGTGCAGCCTCTCCAGTGCCAAGTACAGGGGTCCTCCCTCCTTCAAGGGAGATACTATGACGATCATGACAACTAAGTCACTAAGTACAGTCAATGATCCAAATACTACCCTTAGTGCCTAGACTAACATTGACTGAACTCGATCAGTGCTTAGACTAATGTTTTCCTAGGTTCTCGCTTAATGTTCTCTGAAATTATGTAAAGATACATGCCACAGAGAAGACGTGCATTTGAAAATTCCCTATGTTCAAGCTTAAAGGTGCAGTGTCCCATGGATGAAATTTAAAAAAACCAAAAACTACTGAATCTAATCAGAAAAAAGGATAAATCACTAAAATAGAAGTTACTGACAATAGTGGAAGAGGATAATTAACAATCAAATAGGAAACTGTCATTGTGGTAGTTGGAAATAAAGTATAGTTGAAAGAATTTCCTTGTGCTTTTTATTAACATAGAGGAAGAAAAATCGAAGTTTTTGAGAGACAAATTTGATTAAACCTGATTCTTTGCCCTCCCTTCCAATAATTGGCCTCATTTGTGAATCTTGAATATTTGACAGAAATACAGGGTTCATTTATCCTTTAGACCATATTGTGAGGCTTTAAATTTCTCTGGGAGGAAAAAATATACAACTAAAGATGGCCACAGTGATGCTATGCCTGTAGTTATGTGCATACATATGTAAATAGATGAACCTAGGACTGCACATGTTTTCCAGTCTTTCACATTCAAGCCAACATGTGAGAACATATTTTGGCTCTTCTGGATACACATAGAAATTGCTGGGCAGAGCGTTAAAGAGCGTGAAACCTGTATAAATAATTGCATGAGTGGAGTTATGCAAAGCCATGGCAGATATAAGCTGCAGTCACATATGAGCTATCACCTAATCTACAGTTAGGAGACGTGATCACAGCTTCTGCGAATAAACAAAAATTAGATTTAACTTAACTGATGTAGGAACTAACAGAAAGTAGTTCATAGGTCAGCAGTGATGGCACTGACAGTGTAATTGGCCACTAAAACCTGAATGTGCATGTGGCTGATGCAAATCAGTCTCTTTGCTACAAGCATGTTCTATCTGTTTGCAGGACATTTAAGGACTGTTGCAAGCTACATTGAGATTTTTTTTTGGTGCATTTTTTTTTTTTTTTCTTCTGGTGATGCAAATCTTGATGGTGTTTTTCAGCTAAGCATGGTGGCTGGATGTGAATTTTACTCCCATTCCATGAATTCAAGTTCCATGTCCTAAAGCAGTGAGCAGTAAAGGTTAGGCAATTAGCTTGTAAGTGTCAAATCTCTCTCTCCCTCACAATTAGATACTCACCTGAGAGTATCTTCATATAGTGGACTGCAATTTGTTTTAATTTCCAAGCAATGAGTGAGAACACTTCATTAGTTACTGGGGCTATAAATTAGAATTCTAATACATGAATTTAACAAAAGGTATTCCCTTGAGCCGTGACATCTATACAAATTTTGTATGTGAACTCAAGAATTACATATGTGGAGACACTGGAAAACTGAGCAGTATTATTAAACATGTCAATTTTAAAGAAGTTAGTTTAACATGAATAAGTCTTTTATGTGGGTATTTTCTCTTCCCTATTGAATTACACCAAGCCAAGTAGAGCTCTCTTGATTCTGAGCAAGGGTGTTCACACAGCCTCTAAGTATGATGTAACTAATTTACTTGAATTCCACATATGTAGCTAATGTGGATTAATTTTCCTGAATATCCTCAGGTAGACAAACCAGTCTTACTGACCCTCATCTATTTACTGCTAGCTCTGATTCTTGAATGCCTGCCTGACAAGTACTGAGGAAAGTTAGTGTTTCTTCTGTACTCTGTACCAGCTCTTGTTCACAGAAGTTAACCAAGTGAAAATGAGTTACCCTTTATCTTCTTGCAGCTGTCAATTTTGTCTTTAATGTGGTGCTCAGCCAAGAATACCAAATTTGCTCCCATGCTCACTGACCTTTCCTTGTCAATTTACCAGGATAATAATGCATGGTGAAAGGCTAAACGGAAGATGCAAAGGAGAAATTATCCCAAAGTAAATGTACCTATAAGGTAACTATCTTCTTAATGGACTTCATATAAGTGCAGCACATGCTTTAAAAATAAATAGCATGAGAGTGAGAGATTCTTTGAAGCACAAAGAGAAACAAAATCATGTTTGCTATATAGTTTCAGAAGTATGATTTGCAGCCTACACAATAGCTGATTGCTGTGGGACTGAAGGTTTCCCATATGGAAGCAGGAGGGAAAAACAGCACAGACTCCTTTTGCAAATGTTTTATGTGTGTATTTTATTAAACTGTGCCATTTTTTTTCCCCCAATAATGGGCTTTTTCTTCTGCAGTAATTCTAGATTTCCATGGTGATATCAAGGACAGAATCCATATGTGAGCAGGAAAGAGGAGTGGATTTGA
Organism: Urocolius indicus; assembly: GCA_013401255.1. Taxonomy (NCBI): domain Eukaryota; kingdom Metazoa; phylum Chordata; class Aves; order Coliiformes; family Coliidae; genus Urocolius; species Urocolius indicus. The sequence continues at coordinate 506,604 of WBNH01006932.1, read as the reverse complement.
AAAAAAATGATTTATTTATAAAGATCTTCTAAAAGGGTCAGTTTTGAAAAAAAAAAAAAAAAAAAAACACCACTATATAGTATTGCATCTCATATACTGAAGTTTGTCAGATTAACCCTTGGAAGATTGTGCTCTTGAAGAGGAGGAAGAAGTTCGGGACTTTCTTTTGTTATTATTATTTTTTAATTTGTTTGGCTTATTCTTTTCAAGTGCTGAATATAATTTCATCTAGGCTTTGTTGCAGTTCTGTGTTCTTCAACTGAAGGTTAGTTTTGGTTTTAAAAAATTCAAAAATTTTAATTTAAAAAATTAAAGATACTATTTGTCTTCATGCAGTGAAGTCAAAGTAGAAATTTCGACTTAGACCTGCACAAAATTATAACATGCAGACCAATTTATACTAATCTTTGTTAAATAAAAGTTATGAGGTGCTAAAAGCCAGAACTCTATAGCAGTGAATGTTGGTGGGTAGAATTGACAAGAGAACCACGAACACTGTCACTGTTCTTACTGGCCTTCATTTATACTGCTCTTCTCAATAGTATAAAATAACTTTTCCCACTTTTTTTTTTTTTTCAGTTCAGATTGTGTCTTTTCCTCGTTCATTTGACTGTATTTCTGGCCCCTGAAGGTTTTATCTGGAATAGAACTTAATGTAGCATACAGTGTGTTTATGTTTGTTTCTTTTATTTCCATGTGATAATCGGCAACTATCTCAGCAAAGATCTGGGAATAGTTTCTTAGCTGCAGCTGCAGAGGAAGTAAAGAGAAATGTATTTGCATATATCCTATGTAAACGGGCTTTAAAAAAAAACCCATTTCTTAGCATCTATAATAACAGAAGAGAATTATTTTATTTTAAAAGCAGATTTCTGGAGTCTGGAAAATCTTCCCCACTGCATTGTTTTTCTAGTTCTTACTTATGCCCTTTAAAAGTGATGCTGGTTTAGCCATTGCTTCCTTATTAGTTGTTAAAGGGAAAAATTAATCAGTGACAACCATAACAAGCAGTGCTGTCAGATAAATGCAACTGAGCAAGTGCCCAAGAATGAGCTGCAGACTTGTTGCAATTAAAGCATTGAACACGTGAACGTGAACACTGAACACATCTTGACCAGCCTGAGAGCTGGGCAGAGAGGAAACTCATGAGGTTCAACAAGAGCAAGTGCAGAGTCCTGAATCTGGGGAGGAACAGCCCCATACACCTGTACAGGCTGGGGTTCAAACTACTAAAGAGCAGCTCTGCAGAGAGAGACCAGAGAGTCTTGGTTGACAATAAACTAACCATGAGCCAGTAACGTGCCCTCGTGGCCAAGAAGGCCAATGGCATCCTGGGATGCATCAAGAAGAGTGAGGGCAGCAGGTTGAGTGAGGTCTCCTCCCCCTCTACTCTGCCCTGGTGAGGCCTCATCTGGAATCCTGTGTCCAGTTCTGGGCTCCTCAGCTCAAGAGGGACAGGGAACTTTTAGAGAGAGCGCAGCACAGGACCACTAAGATGATCAGGGGACTGGGACATCTCTCATACGAGGAAAGACTGTGAAACCTGGGGCTGTTTAGACTGGAGGAGACTGAGAGGGGACCTCTTAATATTTACAAGTCTTTGAAAGATGTATTGAAAGGGGATGGGGTGACACTTTTTTTTTCTGTAATGTCCAGTGATAGGACACATCACTATCACTATTGTCCTTCAACAAGGATAAGTGCAGAGTCCTGCATCTGGGAAGGAACAACCCCTTGCACCTTTACAGGCTGGGGATCAAACAGCTGAAGAGCAGCTCTGCAGAGAGAGACCTGGGAGTCCTGATTGATAATAAGCTAACCATGAGTCAGCAATGTGCCCTCGTGGCCAAGAAGGCCAGTAGCATCCTGGGATGCATCAAGAAGAGTGTGGCCAGCAGGTTAAGGGAGGTTCTCCTCCCCCTCTACTCTGCCCTGGTGAGGCCTCATGTGTAGTCTTGTGTCCAGTTCTGGGCTCCCAGGCACAAGAGGGACAGAGAACTTCTGGAGAGAGTCCAGCGCAGGGCTACCAAGATTATCAGGGGATTGGAACAACATTCATTTGAGGAAAGGCTGCGGGAACTGGGGCTGTTTAGTCTGGAAAAGAGGAGACTGAGCGGAGACCTTATTAATATTTACAAATATCTGAAGGGTGGGTTTCAGGAGGTTGGGACATCCCTTTTTTCTATTGTATGCAGCAACAGGACAAAGGGTAATGGGATGAAGCTAGAACACAAAAAGTTCCACTTAAGGAAAAAACTTCTTTTCTGTTAGGATGAGGGAGCCCTGGCACAGGCTGCCCAGGCAGGGTGTGGAGTTTCCTTCTCTGAAGGTTGTCAAAACCCTGGACATGTTCCTGAGTGAACTGATGAAGGTGAACCTGCTTTCGCAGAGGATTAGACTAAGTGATCTTTAGAGATGCCTTCCAATCTCTACCATTCTGTGATTCTATGAATATGGTTTAGTTTTCATCTTGATTAATTGGTGATGGAGATATAATTATTTTGGTACTTCAAGAAAAATATGCTCTTTGTACAGTGGTTTTCTGTAGCAGATATTCTTTGGGATATGTTTTGTTGTCAGTCATACACTAGATTAGTAGAAAGTTCTACAGCAAGACAACTGAATGCATTGATGAAGTTCTACCCTCCATATATTGCTAATTGAACTTAGAGTCTCTGTACTTTGCATTCTGCAAAGGACTGTATTCTCTTCATCCTACTGATAGATGTAGCAGTACTGAAATTATCTTGCTAGGTTGGAGAGGGAGCATGGCATTGATTTCATCACAAGTAGATGTTGATATCTGATTTTATTGAGGTATTTGAAATGTTCTTTGGGAAGTTGGAATTAGCATTGAAAGAGTAATTGAATAGATCAACTTTTTTGTCTTCTAAAATACTTGCATAGTTGAATAAGAAACTGTCGTATATATAGCAATATATATAATATAAAGTATAAAACCATGTTGATCTCAGGTCTAGGAAGTCAGCTTGTGGAAACTGTAATAAGGAGATTCTCTGAACCTTTTTGTTGAGGCAGAGACTCTCTAAACAAAATCCCATTTAAGTATTTTCATACTCTGTGCCATTTTTAGACTGAAAATAGAAGAGGAAGGAGAGGGAGAATAGAAAATAATGATAATAGCATAGATTGCTTCTCAGCTTCCCCTATTATGATCAGTTTGCAGACAGATTGTCATTGTTCTCTCTGTAACACAGATGAAGCTTATTGATCAAAATCAATTGAGATTATATGTGTGGTCACTCTTTCCTCTCAATTTCACTTCCAAGTAATATTTAGATTATAGCAGCCACAGACTCTTTTGGATCATTAGGGCCACAGTCAACACCTGATTTTACTACCAGTCTTTAAACTGTGATACACTGCATGAAACCTGCTGATCATAACAATTTGAAATCCCAAACAAAATCTGCACTGTCCCTCTACAACAATGTTGTAAAATCAATACTTGCCTGGAAAAGTCAATGACCTAATAAAAATGGAAGTTGGATCAAGAATTAGGAGAAAGCTAGTTTTACCTCATTATATAGATGAGAAAATGAAAGGGTTGTGTTCTGACCAATATGTAGGTCTGGTCACAGCCCATTGCTTATCCTAGAACACCATCACTGTTTCTGATCTTGATCTGTCAGTTAAGAAAGTTAATGAAAAGTTTCTCTGCCACTGAAAGATGCACTGAAGTGTAATTGTAAACAGTATGGAAGATCAAATGAAAGAAGGAAGTGCCATTTTACAACTCTTTTATTTGAAGTCATTTCTGGATCATTGTAGAAATTTCTATACTTCAGTGCTCAAAGCCTTGCTTTTTCATTCACCTGGTCAAGCGGGCATTCCTATAGTCATCATTGTCCTATCTAAGTACTAGATCAAACAGTAATGGTTTAAACCTTTTAATGTTATATTTGAAAATAATTTTGTCTTTTTTTCATCAGAAATCCCTCCTGATTGATTACACATTTCTGAGTGTTTTAAAGCCATGTACTAACTTGTCTGTATAAATACTTCCCATTAGAAAATGCTTTAAAAGTTCTGAATTATGTTTGTTGCCATAGCAATACTTGGTTAAAGATTCATAGAGTGGCTTTTTATTTTCTTCCTACCATAGTGGAATTCACAAAGGAGATTCTAAATCTATTTCGAATACAGGGGATTCAGCAGGACTGTGTGCATGGCAAACTGTGGGGAGAAAGAAAAAAAATTATCCAGAGTTTAAATCTATTTCTGGAGCACTGAAGGGATCTCCAGTGATGAAAAGGCTTTTGGTTGTATCCTGTATTCAAGTTCCAGGTGGGCTTGTCTAAAAGCTAAAACTGATATGGAAAAGAAGTGTCTACAGAAGTCAGTTTTCTTTGTCCATGCTTGTTTTCCAATCTAAAATACTATGTGCATTTGTATTTCTTCCTTTCATCTCTTAGAGCTTGAAGTGGTTCCAGTCTTCTTATGATTGTGAAAGCAGAAGAGGCAAAAACTTAGCCTTCACAGAGTCACAGAATGACAGGGGTTGGAAGGGACCTCCAGAGATCATCTGGTCCAACTCCTTACTAAAGCTGGTTCACCTTGATCAGGTCACACAGAAACATGTCCAGGAGGGTTTGAAAACTTCCAGAGAAGGAGACTCCACACCTTACCTGGGCAGCCTGTGCCAGGGCTCCCTCACTCTTACAGGAAAAGTTTAATCTAAGTTGTCTTCCCAGTTTCCAGACTAGTAGGAGAGCTTGGAAAAGTTTATCTAGAGTGTGTTCACACTTTTTTGCTGAACATTTCTAGACCTGTCTGGTCACGGTAAACTGCAGAAAAAATCTTGATTACCTGTGTGATATTTCATATTCTGTTATTGTGAACATAATTTGACAAGTGTAATAATTTACAATGAAATCTGAGTATTTTTATTTCTTCCTTGGAGGATCCCACGTCTCCAAGTCTAAAAGAGCTGTTTGAATTTCATGTGGTCACAAAAGCAGCTGTTCCCACATGGCCAATATACTGTAGGTGTGTAATAAAGTAGGGATAGTATTGGATTTAGTCACTATACAGGGTAATGTATGCTTTCATTCTTTGATTTTAAGTGGTAAAAAAAATGCTACCATAAACCACACTTCATTTTGCTTCTGTTCCAGCAGTGTATTTTTTTTTTCCTTTTAATTCAAAAAAGAAATATAACTTCCCATTGTGATAGAAAATTCTATTTAAGATTTTGTAATGTCATGTATATTTAAAGGGTTAATGGAGGCTGGGAGAAAATATTAAATGCTACACTTCATGGAAGTTCCCCAGCTGCTATCAGAATCCGTGTGCAAACTGAGAAATGAGAGCAGTCCTTGCAGCACATTCTTGTGTCAGTTTTAAAGTCAGAGTGTTGCTAAAAAAACACTGAATTTTTAAATAGATTTTTCTTATTTACATCTGGGGTTTTGAGCTGTTATGGTTCAATTCTTCAAGCTCTTAAAGCTCTTGTGATTTGGAAGAAGAAAAACAAATATCAGGCAACTTGTAGTAATTGCAAGAGCTGCAATACTGAGATAACAAAGTATTCCAAATGCAGTTCCCCTTCACATAGGCCATAGTTCTGCAAACATGTAAACCATGCATTCACTTTAGTAAAGCAAGTAATCTTGTAGAGAATGGACTAGTGTTGACGATTAATTTAAGCGTTTGAAAATGTATTGCCAGGATCAAAGCTGTAGCTCACTAGCCTTTGGTTTCAAGGACTTGTGGATATTTCCTGAAGATACCAACAACTCAGTGTACTCCGAACTGATGGAAGACCTGTTGTAATATAGGAAATGTGGGAAATCTGGTATTTGGTGTGTTTCAAGAAAGTCCAGGAGGACCATTAAACAATATTTTCATCTAAGAATATGTAAAAGAACTGTGAAGAATAAATGTTATGAAGTGCAGACAAGTCTGGAAAATTACTGTTAAAGTGATATTAATGGGTTTAAATTTTCTCCCTAAGGAGTTCTAAAACAAGTTTGTTGCGCTTGGTAGGTAGTCAGTGTAAAATGCAGAAAAACTCCAGGGTAGGATCTCAAAGCTCAAGCTGTGTTCTTCCTGGTTCGTGTATAACTAGAAATTAAAATTCTTTCTGTTTCCTGAAGTCAACAGTTGGAACAAAAGCTCCTGTCCTAGTATAAAATCTATATGGGCAATTCCAGAGTGCAGGAAAGGAGTCTTATTTATTGATTTCCCTCTGCCTTGAGTTAGGCAAGAGTAGTTTGCTACAAAATAATTATCCCCATCACCTAAGTCTGCAGATGTAATTTTTACTGCAAGGCTGAAGTAGCCTTGATGAGCTGAAAGGTTGCGTTTTTCTTTTTAGTATTACTGTCAGTTCCAGAATTGCAGATCAGAATTACATCCTGCTTTCTCTCCAAAAAGATGCAAAGATGGGGAAAAAACCAAGCAAATAAGTACTGGGCCTTTATTATTTGAATTATTTTTGTAATGTTTTAAGATTAAAATTTAAACTTTGCTGTGGGAAAAGCTAGAAGTTACTTCTCAAAAGTTTAATGGTTTAATGGTTCAATGGTTTTGAGCAGTATTTGTTTGATTTATAGAAATTAAGAGTCAGGGTTGAGTTTTACCACCATCTAGAAAACTTATCAATAGTATAAATGCTTTTCTCAGTACAACACTGGAGATGTCAAATAGCAGTGTGACCTTTGAAATGTAGATACTTCTTTGTTTCAATTGCAACTCTTCCTTAAGATACCAGGAAGGAGGTTTTTGATTCAAGGCCCATGCTTGAATCTGGGAACCTGAAGATAGGGAGGGAGGAAGAAAACACTGTTGGGAAGGGAATAAACACTCGTTTGGATTCTGGATGTTTCTTTTCTTGTCAAATCCCAGGAATAAGTTAAGCTTTGACTTTTCTCAGGAGTGAGAATACACTGTTGCTTATTAAGTACTTCTAGCAGACTTGTGGACGTAATCTTGGAATGGCTAGGGTAGATCAGATAAAGGAAAATATAGATAGGAGCATGAAACAAGAAGGTAAAAACGTGGCTGTACTGGGCAGCAAATCAGAACAGGAAAGGAGAAGGATAGAGAAGGGCAAATAGAAGGCACTTTTAAGTTTAGCAAGTAATTTTCCCTCCTTCTGGCATCCATAAATTATTTTTGAGAAAAATATGTGATGTGCAGACCTCTCTTGTTCTTTATTCCTTTAGTCCTTGGGGCTGCTGTCATGCATTTTTCCTACATTCAGCTGGCTTAAAGGTAACATTGTTATTTTGCTAGGCTGTGTGAACTTCTTATCAGCTGTTCCTCATGCAGTATCCTACACCAGTAAACTGCAAAGGCAGAATTGGTCAGGAAGATGGCGGATTGAAGACTGATGTATTCAAATTGTTTTAAGGAAATTTCTCCACTAACATGGCTTGTTGTGAGTTTGTGGTGGTGTTTTAAGGAGGTAAACAATACATGATGTTGGAATGTGATTCTATGTTTTATGTGTCTCCATGTTCTAAACAGTGAAGGCTTGCTCAGTCATAGCTGCTGTACAATGTATAAATGCTTATGCCAATAAATGTTACATAGAAATTAAATTGCATCAATATCAATAAAGTAACCATTTATATCTTAAAACATAATCTAAGTTGAAACAATGTAATTTTAATAGGATAAAATGTGTGACACAGAATGTCATGAAACCTATTTTGAAAACACAAGCAAAATAAGAAATACTTTTTCAGTTTTAGGAAAGTTTTAAAAAGACTATTAAATGGTCTCAATAGCTATACTACCTAATTGTTATAAATTGAAGCTGGATATTCTTTGGATTCCATATAGTGTATGCAGGTACATGTCTGTGTGTGCTTGTGTGTGCATACATATAATGCTTATGTGTATGTTTATGTGTTTTTCTTTACTACATCTCAGTTGTTGAAAAATTTTATTATTGAATCACGGAAAATAAAGCTGGCTGTAACAGCTACACAAAATTTTTGCTATTTCTGCTCATGTATTTAACAAATGTGAATTGTAGAGCTGTATCACTCATAGAAACAGGTAGACATTTATTTTTCTGTTTGATGCAATCATTTTTGTAAAGTATGAATGAGGAAGTATATAAAATTAAATTTTTATTACAGATACTGGAGAGAAAAATAACTTTGTCAAAAACAAACTAATAAAAGTTGTAACAGAAATAACCCCTTGCATTTGACCCTTTAAAGCTGATTTATGACTAGTGTTTTTGAGAATCTGGATGCTCCTATTTTAGAAGTTTGTCAGAGTATCCAGTAGGTGATAGTATAGTATGGTAAGGAGTTTTGATCTATTTGACTTCAAACTAAGTTGACTGAGTCTCAGCTTCCTCAGTTGGTGACTGAGACAGCAGTTTGTTGGCGGTTGTTGGCAGCAACTTTGGATGCAATTTTGCCCATCAAATTGGGCCATCCATCTCTGTCATGTCATTTTCTTTTGAAGTGTAACATGCCAAACTTCTAAAAGGCAGCCTTGCTCCCATTAACAAAAGTTTTGCAGAAATAGGAAACCTGAAGCAAGAAGAAAGGCAGTACTGTATTTCTTGTTGACACTTCAGTTTTAGATTGCCTTAAACTTATTAAATATTGCAGCCAGAATTACTGTGATAACCGCTATGGAGCAGATTGTTTCTCTTTGCTGTACCAAGAAGGGTAGAAAGTCCTATACCTTTGGATTTATCCACAGTTTGTGTTGGTCTTTTCTAAGGAGGAATACCTAGGTTTTATTTCGTACTTGAGTGGAAGATGAACTATATAAGCAAAGAAAAACATCTTCAACATGGGATACTCTGGTATGTTAAATAGCTGTGTGCAACAGGAGTAGAATGGTCAGATTGCTTCAAATGAAGGAGCGAGCTGCGAGCATCTGCAGGATCCTGTGTGAATGATACTGGACAAGAAGGCTCCTTTTACTCATCTTGTTCTACAAGTATTCAGAAGCCTCAAACTTACCTTCCATTCACTGTGATCATTTCATGTTTGGGTTTTGTTTGGGTTTTTTTTTTAATCTCAAGTGAACTTTTTTTCTGAAGCTGAGATACTTGACTAAGTATCAATTATTCACACAGATCTCACCACCAACACCAGTTACTTATTTAAAAAAAAAAAATGATACCTTACAATATCATGTGGGCTGGTTTCTTTTTAAAGTAGATTGCATTTTATTTCTCCTTAGTGTGGAGACGTTATGTGACAAATGGATTACACGTTCTTTATATATTCAGACACTTACCATATAGACACTTTTAAAAACTGAGATTGGGCATTAACTCAACTGCTGGTGTTTTTTCTGTTAAAGAAAATAAAAATATTTTGATATTTTTAGTAAAATCATAATTTCAATGATTTGTCTTGGGCATCTTCTGTTGTTGACCTATCAGTCATCTGCTACTACTCTCACCTTGGTTGAAGCCCATGCTTTAGATTCATTGAAATCCTTTCTGTTTATATGATTTATAAGTCTGATTGCACTAAAAAGAGGTGATAGAGGAGGGTAAGAAAATAAAAAAAATTGTATGTAAAAATTTCAGCTGTAAAAACTGAAGTAAATAAATCCCGTCTAGTATTACATGAGTTAACTCCTATCTTGGAGAACCAAGTGCTGTTGCAGACAGCAGTAAGAATTTCTAGGAAAAGAGGCCAGGCCACATGACAGACCAGTTGTCAGCCATTCTGTGTATGAATTCAATTATCAGCAATCCCATAGGGAAATGCAAGTTAGTAACTCAGTAACAATGCACCTTATTCTTCAGGGCAGGAGGCTGAAGATTTTCTGTAGGGCAGGGGTAAAAAGCCCAAGTGAACATACAAAGAGATCAGCTAGGACATAAGGAATGCTAAAGGAATCAGTTTGGCTTCCTCAACGTTAGTCATGCATGCATGTGTCTTGTTCCTTTGATTAAAAATTTTCATCTTAGTCCCGAGTCCTGATGTTCTGTTCTTCCTGGCTGATTCTTAGCACACCTGTAATTAACTGCCACTGACAAAAGGATTAGTCCTGCTGAACCTTGCAGGCCATGCTCAGAATCACTTGCTTTCACTTAAACAGATCTTTGAAAGTTTCTGTTGGCAGGAACTGTTCTCTTTTGAAGGCAGGAAAACTGAATACTGAGTGGCATTGATTTAGTATTTGTTTGCTATAGGGGTCTGACTATAACTGGAATTGCTCAAAAATTTAGGACAGCTGTACGTGTGACAAGTTAGACCAGCTCATGGGGTGGCCAAGCACTAATTACCATTTATTTGGAATGTGTGATTTTTCCATATTTCAACCCTTTATGATTTGTGACTTTAGGAGGGAACTGGTCTGAATTTCAAAAACTGTAAAAGATCTGTGGAAATGCAGCTTCAGTGATTTTTTTAAAAATCACCTGAAACTGTTCTTCTATCCCAGTCCAAAGGAATTTCTGTAGTTGGGATGGAAAACATGTGCATCATTATGTATTGGTCTTTGCATATCTATTTTTTTAACATGTAATCTTTTACTTGGAAGAAAAAAAAAAGGCTCTCAGATCAGGAAGTTTATTTTTCCTTATTTCACAGAGATGACTTATTCATTCCTATTTTATGCCGTGATCACCTTCTCTTCTTGTCTGTCATTCCCAAGAGAAAGCTTCTAGTTGACTAATTATGCCCAGGAGTATGCAGTAGCAGGGCAGCTTCATGCATGTTTCTAGTGTACGTGCCTTTGAAGGATTTAAATAGCAGCATTTCCATCTCCTGGGAACTTGTTTTGGGGATGCACATTATTTCTTTCTATGTTACTGGCATGAGAATGTTGTGTGTACACAGAAGGGACCTTGACAGTCTGATTCTCCCACGGTAACAATCGTTTTTAATTTTTTTATAAGAAAGAAAAGAGAAGAATTCTTCAGCTTGTTTACAAATACAAAAAAAAAAAAAAAAAGTGATGTCAGGAGTAGGAGAGATAAATAGAGAAATGACTATTTCATCACCTAAAGCTTTACTGAAAAGTTGGACAAATTAACAAAATCTAAATTTTATCTTGTGCCTTGATGATTTTGCATTTGAAAAATTGTATTTCAGGATAAAAGCTGATTCTGGGAAACTACATGATTCTGGATAGCCAAGTAGGAAAATAAATGTCAAGCTATGTAAGGTCTTCCTTACGTGATGTTTTGTTATAATACAGCAATACTTATGTGACACATTTAGTCTGTCCAGGGTTTCTGGGGAAATTTGTCACTTTTCCTAATGTAGGTTTGGTTTTTATATTAACCTTGGGAGAAATAGCTATCTCTAGAAAGTCTTTTTGCTTGAATAGCTGTAAAACTAAATAGTACAGAGCTAATAAAAGACACTATTATGCAGAACAGCAACTAGAGGCCCAGCTATATCTTGGAGTTAGAAGCAGAACTATCTTGGGAAAAAAAATAGTGGACAAGCAAAAGACTTGTCTGTGCTCATAAAATGATAATCAACACAGTCAGTAAAGTGGGAAGTAAACCACTGTGGACATGCCCACACTACCTTGCTTTGCATTCAATAATTTGCAACACAGAGCTTACTTATTTATCACCAATTCTGTCATACTGCATTTAGCAAGAAAAGGCAATTTGACTTTCTCTTATGCATTGAGTTTCCCTGCCAGATTCTGGATCCAGGAGTCCTACTTTCCTTTCAGGGGGATTTTCTGATATGCTCTTAACTTGTTTGAAACCATTGAGCCAATTACTACTGTTGCTGTTTATTAGATCTGCTGTTTGTGTTTTTAATGAAGATAGTCAATATAAAAAAACCTGGGCACAGGGATTTCTTGTTACTGTCAATTTATCTAGTAATATTTTCTAATATTTAAGTTTATGGTGTACTAGTTTATAAAGTCTCTAATCATTTGGTTTGTAAATATTATTGAATCCATTATAGCATTATCAGTAATGCAGAAGATAAGAAGGGAAGGAGAACATTTTAAATATTGCTCGCTGTGTTCATTTACTCATTCATTTTCAAGAAAACGTTTTGTTCTAATTGCTTCTTATTGAGTGACAGTTCTTAAAATGTTTCAGTTTTGTGACTGTTTTAGTTATGTGTTGTGAGTGGACAAGGTACTGGGTAATTTCATCTATACTCCCTTTCTCACAAAAGCTTGGACCAGGTGATCTTTTAAGGTCCCTTCCAGCCTCGACTGTTCTATGACTCTGTAATGTTATGTGAGTCTTAATAAAAACATATTTTTTTCTCCTAGTATTAAAAACAGAGTAGAAAGTAGACAATACTTTCTTGTTTTCTGTGTAGGTAACAAAGAGAAGATATTGGCATGAAGTTAGTGCTTTTTGAGTTCTGTATGCTATAACCAAATTTGGAAAGAAGGCATATAATAAAACAACGAAAAAAGGGAAAATAAGAAATAAATATAGAATATTTTAAAAGTATTGATTTGGGATTAAACATCTTTTTATTCCTTTAATTCCATGAAGCATAAATACAGGCTGCAAAAAATGTAGCCTCCTCCAACTAAAGATTGTCAAGGTATTGGATTTAAGAGCTCAATTTAACCTTCTTTAAGAGCATGATCCTTTCACAAAATAACTTAAAAATGGGTGGGTTGTACGCCAAGAATTTTAGAACAAAAGTAAGCTTTCCAGCAAACATTGGACAGTGAGATCAGGGAAAATAGGAAAGAAAACACCAAACAGTGAGAAAGAAAACCCCCTTAGGGTGAACATCTTGCATATGTAGCCTGCCTAGAACTTTGTTTTGTACCATCAGCAGGCAGGCAGGAGAAATATGCTAAATTTGCTCAGAGGTTACATTTCTGTCTGATCTTTGAGTCTGTTTTGTGTCACTTACAGCAGCTTGATCCAAGTGGCAGCTCATGGGCCAGATTTGGCCTGTTTTCTTCTCCCTCCCACTTTTTCCTCAGGGAAGATGGATAGTGATATTTTGGGGCTTGATGGCCAAATGGTCTTTATATGTGTGCAGCTACTTGGAGCAAGGCCTGTCACCACAGGTACACTGTATAGAAAGTGATGGGAATTAAGCAACGGTGTGCCTCTCCCTGTCCACATCTTGGGTGTCGCAGTTGCAAGTTTGCCACTGACATAGCTCACAACTAGGGCATAGGAGTCTTGTAGCTGGGATCTGACTGTATAGTGACAGAATTTCAGTGGGGGGGGATGTGTTGTCACAATTGGAGGCTTGTGATATCTTCTGATTGACTTTCATTTCATTTCATTGATATATCATTTCTTTTATGCTTAATTCTAAGTCTATGAATAGTCCCACTGAGTTATAAAGAACAAGTGTTAGTGTGCTTGAAATACTTTGCTGGTTGAGCTAATGGTCAGTTCCATGGTCAGAGCTACCCATCAAGACGTCTGACAGCAGTATGCCAGGATGCTGGCAATAGTCTTTGCCGGTAGCTTTAGTTTCTTTTCTCCCCATCTCTGCATTGCAGATGATTTGTGGGTTCTTCTTGCCTGTTATCTTCTTTTTTCATGCTGACCATTATGCCTACAATTTCTCTCCTAATGGATCAGAAAGCCATTCTTACTTTATACATACTTGCAAAGAGTAACCTGTTGGTTTTTTTCTTTACTGAATCCTTCTTTAAAACTCACATCCTCTGGAACCATATCACTGTGTGCACAAAATAAAAGAATAATGTTACATGTATTAAACTATATCAGTTTCACTGCTTGTACTGAATATCTAATTCATATTCCCTCATTTTATTTCATATTTTTAAATTTGCTTGGACAGCAATCACTTCTTTCAATGGTTTGCCAAATGGTTTGATTGTGCTTAGTAAATAGTAATGGCATCCCACTAAATTTTAGCTTTTGCCTTTAATGCTGTAACTGTCTTTGGAAAGGGATCAATACAGCAATGTTCAACTCCAAGTGAGGTTCCAAGTGAAAGAGTTAGGTGTTTATATCCTGATGAACCTCTTTTGTCAACCTTAATCTGCGATGCTGTGTGGCATAACTGAGGACTCCTTTTCAAGAGGGATCTGTAACTGAAATGGAAGCATAATTGCAGGTCAGGACAGAGGTGGCTTGGCAAAAGATTAGCATACTGCAGGCTTTTTTCTTCAGCCAATACTGTTGTTTCCTCATTTTGCATAATTCACAAATCAATTTAAAGATAAATAAATGAAATCTTTAAGTCTTGGTGATTATGGCATTGTTCTTATAATAATCTTGATGAGTACTTACTGGCAATTTTGCACTGTTTTTGACCTGGTTTGCTAAATTTGGGTTGTATTAGTACTGCTGTATTCTTTACTGACAACATTTCTCCTCAAACAAGTAACTTTGAAAAGGCAAACTTAAGCCTCTACACAGTACATCCATTCTTTCCCATTAGTTTCTTTGAACTACTTCAAATTAGTCCACGTGTTCCAGGGGTATCTGCTAGAAGGTATTTGGATGACAGTGTGAAAGGCAAAAGTATTTTTCTTAATGGTAATTTCTAGACTGTGAAAGATATTTTGAGATTGGGGAAAAATAAAAGTTATGCTGATTTTAAATAGATTTTCTCTGTTTTTTTGGGATCCTCTTGCATAATTATCCTGATAAATAGGACACTTTTTTTTTTTTTTTAATTATTTGCCAAGTGTAGAGTTCCAAAGACTATACGATTAGTGTATAAAGCTATTATGTAAATCTTCTTTGCCCCCATTTAAGTTAATGCTCTACATATGGCGTTCCTGGTAGAGTGAAAATTCATGTACGCTCCTTACCAAAGCGATGCACAGCAGTGCTGCTCATGGTGTACTGCTAGAATAGGGAGCTGGTCAAGGGGTTTATAAGTACTGAAGCAATCATTTTAGTTTTTCATGTGCAGGATTCAGATGACTCACTCCTTCTATGTTTTAGCACTGACATGAGACTGTTCTGTAAATAGCACATGTTCAGAAATAGGACACCTCCCACCCCCATTAACTATGAAATCAAGGTAATATAGATATTTGGTTTTAAAACAAAAAGCAGGAGCAAATTTCAGCAGCGGTAGCAATCTAGGATAGCATTCTCAGAAGGGACCAAAGGTATTTCCGCTTCCTGACAATAGGCCAAATCACTAGTCTAGGAGATAAAGGGAAAATAAAGAAATAAGAATTGCTAAGATACAATGCCAAGAAGTATGTGTAGTAGATGGACAGAGAGTTTTTTTCTTTCTACTTGAACAGCATTTCAGGATCTTGCAATAAAATCTTGAGAATTTCTGAAAGGGAAAGGCAAGACTAGTAAAACTTGACTACAGGCTGGTGTGGTGGTAGCTGAA
The DNA here is from genome assembly GCA_013401255.1 of Urocolius indicus. Lineage (NCBI taxonomy): Eukaryota > Metazoa > Chordata > Aves > Coliiformes > Coliidae > Urocolius > Urocolius indicus. Next base: position 491,350 of record WBNH01006932.1, on the reverse strand, counting down.
GAGTTTGAAAGAAGTTATGTTATGCTGTATGCATTTTTTAATAAAATAGTCATGTTGTGACTAGGAATTCCTTGATTATAAAGCTGAGAAAGGAAAGGGTCACACCTCAATCCCTCTGTTGAGGATTCTGGATTCCTACCATATTTACTTGTGGCTCAAAATCTGTATGTGGAGTGGAAAATAAGAAAGAATAAGGGAAAAATGAAAGGCAAATACAGAGTCCCATGTCTCTGATGGAATTTACCCATGCAGTAAGTACAGGCTGGAGGCTTTGCTTGACAGCAAATTGAACATCAGTCAAGAATTTTCCCTTGAAGCATAGAAGGACAAATGCATACTGGATTATATTAACAAGAGTGCAGCCAGCAGGGTGGGGTAGGTGATTATTCCCCTCTATTCAGTGTTTCTGAGGCCACCTGTACGGTACTGTGCCTGGTTTTAGGCTCCTCAGCACAAATAGGCCACACTTGCATGTGTCCAGCAGAGAGCAACCAAAATGGCTGGGGAGAGGGGAAAATAAGCTTGTAGGTTTAGAGGATTCTGATACTTAAGAAGATCAGTATAGGAAAGGAGATACCATATGCCAGCTGCCTGTGTTGATTGTCCACACACTTACCTGACTCTGTCACAGAGTATCTGTGTGGTGACTCTTTCCTTTTTGGGCTGAGTGGTGAAATACCTCCCATCTACTATGTTTTAGCATAGGATACAAACATGTATACTGATGGTTTCTCAGTAGTTGATACAAGTTAACTTACCTGCTTCTTGGTAGCCCATGCATACATCACAATTGAGAACCAATGTAGTCGTACCTTGCAGCGATACAGCTGCTTTCTGAATTGTTCAAGTTCACATGTTAGTATTTTCCTCATATATTCATTGCTATGAAGCAATGACAAAAAAAAATCTGTTAAAAGCTGGAAATTTGAAGATATGGTTTTGTGTGTGAAAATAGACAATGAATTTAAAAGCTGCACGGCTACTGCATGGATCTCCTTTGTTACTACTTTACACATATTTTTACTAGCTCTCCATAGCCCAGTTTTCAAGCTGAAGGGCGTACCAGTTTCACAGGTTCTTAAAGTTTCTTCTCTTTTTTTGGGGATTAATTCAGTGATTCCCACTGGTGAATGAAATTGTTCCTATTTATAGAATATCCTTCAGCACACATTCAGTGCTCAAGTTTGTCACCAATGCAGAAGAGCAGATCTCTTTTTAAAGAAAGCCAAAACACATAGTAAACAGCTCTGTAGCACTAAATGTAATGAGAGGATGAGAAAGGAAAAATGAAAACACCGTACAGAAATGACTGGGTCGTGATTAAAGATAATCTGCATCTGTCCTGAAAGCTAAATGAATGTTTTGCTGTTGTTTTCAGTAAAGATGATAATGTAGGGCGTGTAGGGAAGGCAGGATAGCTCTTGGGGAGAGGTATATATAGAAATGGAAATTACCATTTCTGAGGTTGAAGCAAACTGTGAAGAACTTAATGTGTTGAAACTTAACAGAGCTGATAATCCCTACCTTTGAATATTGAAGTAACCAGCACATGAAATTGGAAATCCACTTAGGATTTTTTTTTTTTTTTGATATAACAAATGGGAGGTTGTTTCACATGCTAGAAAAGGGTACCTGTGGTGTCTCTTTTTTAAAATGGGGCCTAAAATGAGACATGTGCCTGACTACAAATTTGTTAGTTTGATCTCAGTGCATTAGTTTAGAATATCCTTTGAGGGACGAGATGCCTACAGGCATGGAGGTGAACAGCAAATGAAGTGAAATGAAATGCATCCTGAGTTTACCAGAGAGAGGTTGTAACACACTAACCTTCTATCTAACATTACAACTAATATTTTAGAAAGGAGTAGGAATTCTTACTTATCTGGATTTCAGTAAAACATTTCATGCACTGTGACATATGAAAATACTAGTCAAGATAAAATTAAGTAAGGAAAAGGTAAGGAAAGGTAGACAAGAGACTGCAATGAAACAATAAGTACAGCTGAAGGGAATTGCTATACAGGAGAGACAATAATGCTGAGGTACCTCAAAGATCACATGTGAAAACATTTTAAGTCTTCAATGTTAAGGAAGTTAGCATAAAAAATAAGAGATTAAAAGTTGCTGATGATGTGAAGCACTGGAATAGTGAACAGGAGTGCTGGACAGAAAAATAAGGTGCATAATATGTAGTGAAAGATCATACCCATAACATGCAATTGTTACACACTTCTTGAAATGTTGGAAATGCTGTTGCTTAAAAATGACTGAGGGTAACATAAAGAACGGGATATGACTGTCAACTGCAAGCTGATTATGAACTGTGACTGTGATATAATCCTAAAGGAAAGCAAATGTGATCTTAAAAAGAAACAGGAAAGGCAATTTTGCAAAATAGGGAAATACTAAAACCATTATACTTCTGTAGGGCAATACTTAACTGCAATGATATACATCCAGAACTCTAAATAATGTGTTAGGAAAGGTAAATGTATTTTGGAAAATAAGCAAAGGAAGGTGTTGCTTTGGCTTTTCTGGTTATTGAAATAGAGGCAGAGGAGTGGTATGCTGCTTTCTGTGAAAATATTTTGGAGAGAATAGTCACAGCACTGGGAAGAACTTTTTATGTTGAAAGGAAGTACAATGTCGTCCTTGAGGCTGTACTGGGTTTATGTGGTGGTGGAAGGGCTACAGGGATGACTCCTGTGAGAAGCTGCTCGAAACTTCCCAGGCTCAGGTCTGGACAAGGCTGAGCCAATAAACAATGCTGGTAGGGCCTCTGCAATAACATATTTAAGAAGGGAAAACCTGCAGTGGAAGGAGGAGTGGGATATGAGAGAAACAACTATGCAGACAATAAGGTCCGAGAAGAAGGAGGAGAGATGCGCTCGAGCAGATTCACCTGCAGCCTGTGGTGAGATGACAGGCTGTCCCCCATGGAAGAAGTTAACAGTGGAGAAGAGATCCACCAGTCAGCCTGTGGATGACCCTGTGCCAGCTCGGGTTGCTGTGCCCAAAGAATGCCATGACTCTGTGAGAATCCCATGACTCTGTGAGAATCCCATACTGGAGCCATCTGTTCCCACAGGACTTCAACCTACTTATACTGGAGCAGATGGGAAGGACTCACATTGGAGAAGTTTGTGGAGGACTGTCTCCAATGGGAGGAACCCCACACTGAAGCAGGGGAAGAGAGTGAGGAGTCCTCTCCACCTTGAGGAAGAAGAAGTGGCAGAAGCAAAGTGATGAACTAACTGCAATCCCCATTCCTCATCTCCCTGCACTGCTGAGGGGAGGAGGCAGAGAAATCAGGAGCAAAGCTGAGTCTGAGAAGAATAGAAGGGTGGGGAGAAGGTGTTTTTAAGATGTAGTGTTATTTCTCATCATCCTTCACTGATTGATTTGCAACAGATTATATTGATTTTGGTTTTCGTCAAGACAGGTTTGTTTTTCCTGTAACTGAAATTGGTGAGTGATTGCACCCTGTCCTTGTGTTAACCCACGAGCCCGTTGTTATATTTTCTCCTCTCTATCCCACTGTGGGGGAGGAGTAAGTGGCCATGGAGTGCTTTGTTGCCAGCTGGGTTTAAATCATGGCAGATGTCTAAAACATATTGTCCAAAATATTTTTTTGTATACTATGAGGCTATTATTTGATCCTTCCCATCAAGTCAACAAATTATTCTCTAAAAGAGTCAATATCATATTTTTCAGGTCTGTTATAAAGACTTCTGTCTTAGGGAACTCACTGGTAATGTTGCACGTTTTCCTAGAATGAATGAACATTGCTGCTCTTGGAGAATAGCAAGTGCCTTTTTTGTTTTGGTTTCTTTTTTTTGCATTTGGTGTGATAACTGGACAAATTACAGCTACAAAGTTATGATGGTACTTGCTTAGAAATGCAAAAAGTAGTTGTTTAGACCATTATCTGGATAGTTGGGTTATTTAATTTGATGTGGTTGAGCTCATTTTTGTAAAGAAAATATCATCTCCTGAGAAGATATGAAGGAATCTGTTTTACATCCTGAACTGTAAACAGAACTGAAAGAGTTCTTGAATCCCATTTTCCTGACATTCTGATTTGGCACTCAATTGAGACACTGAGGAAGCTCTGATCTCCACTTTCATAATGACCACCTCAACTAGTTGCTTTTCAGACTGCTGTCTGAGATCTCTTTACAGATCTTCTGGGTTTTATACCAGTAAAGAGTTGTCATTCTGACTAAATTTTTTCCCTCTTTTTCAGTTTTCAATCTCTTCTAATGTCAAAATGCTATTTGTTCTGCTAACCAAAACGCTCAATAGCACACTGAGCATAGAATTTAAATGTAAAACAGGTTGTTTCATAAACAGCTGAACTAATGAGGACTGATTTTCTATTGAAATGTATCCTGTAATCCTAATTTACCTCTCTACAAAACATTCTCAGATCCCTCTTACATCACCAATTTACTTGGCTGGAGAATTCACAACAGACAAGGTGGTTAGTGCAAACCCATTCACATGCTAAAGTGATGGATAAAGATTGAGGTGTAATTACCTTCCTTCACTGGGAACTCTCACATTTTTTCCTCTTCCTATGCTTTCTTAGTTGCTGATTTCCACAAAACTAGCAAGAATTTCATCTATTGAAATTGCTGACACTCTATCCAATTTAGAAGAATTAGCCAGAAGTTATGAATGGGAAATACCTAGAGAGACAAACATTCCTTTTCACAAGGAATGAAGCTAAAGGCCTTTAGAAGAAACATATCTGCAGTCACTTAGGGTCTCAGTCGTACTGGAGAGGTAAGGTGAAAGCTTCTATATTTTTCCATCACAAATAAATTTAAAACACCAGTTGTCAAACATCTCATGAGAAAAAAAGGTGATGCAGAAAGCTGTGTTGCAGGAAAAACAAGTTCTGATTGTATTTCTCAATCTGAATCTACCTAAAAGTGGAACTGTCCTTTTATCTGTGCTAGATATTTGCAGGGCAAAAAGAATTTATTTGGAGACATTCAAGAGTGTGTACCTTTGAATCTTCTTTCATGGGAGAGGAATTGAGGACTGACAGACCTGTGGGTATTCCTAGACAATTTGAAAAACAAATGACACTCTGGAGACTTATGAAGAACTTTTTTTATTTTTTTTTCTCCTGAGTTGGAATTAAATAGTCAGGATCTGTATCTTTTCTTACATTGTTACTAAAAACACTGATTTGATGGATTCCACTGGATCTACTCTGCCATTGGTGAAAAGTAAGATAAGATGCAGGCACTGTCTCAGGATTCTGGTCAACAAAATAGCAACTGATCTATCTTTCTCTAACCTAATTGTATGATAAAAGGAATGACAAAGGTTTATATAATTGGTCTCAAGAGACTTTCTTTCTCTTTTACCACCCCCACAAAGCGGACAAGCTATTGATGGTCTCTTAATTGTGCTTATGATAACATAGAAAACCTTTTTTTTTTTTTTTTTTTTTAATTGGATTTATGTGGCAGGGTTTATGGTAGCAAGGAAGGGGCTGCAGGGGTGGCTCCTGAGAGAAACTGCTAGAAATGTCTTGTTGCTTACACTGGAGCAGTTTGAGAAGAACTGTAGCCCGTGGAAATGACTCATGATGGAGGAGTTCGTGGAGGCCTGTCTCCAAGGGGAAGGACCCCACACTGGAACAGGGGGTGAGGGAAAGGAGTCCTTGCTGCCTTAAGGAGAAAAAAAGTGATAGAAATAACATGTGATGAACTGACTGCAGCTCTCATTCCCCCTCCTCTGCACAGCTGTGGCAAAGCTGGGTCTGGGAAGAAGGGAGGGCTGGAGGGAAGGTGCTTTTAAGATCAGGTTTTATTTCTCACCATCCTTCTCTGATTGATTGGCAACAGATTAAATTGATTTTGGTGTAGCTTAGGTCAAGTTTGTTTTTCCTGTGAGTGTAACTGGTGAGTGATGACTCCCTGTCCTTCTGTTGACCCATGAGCTTTTTGTTATTTTTTTTTTCCTCCCCATCCCATTATAGGGGGAGTAGCGAGTGGTGGTGTGGTGCTTTGCTGCCAGCTGGGCTTAAACCATGATAGTATTTTGGAATTATCCTAAAAACCTCTCTACGTGGTTGGTTGGTGTGTATAGTGTGTATATTTTCAGATGCTAAGCCATTTATTGACATAAGGGTGAATACACTAGGCTTAAACATGTTTTATTTAATATGAATGCAAACTGTGTATACACAGAATATGAAGTGTGTATGTTTTTGTGTATCACTGTGCATAATTCAGTGATTCAGGAGGTGGAATGGATGGTGTTAGAGGCACTAATACACAAACAAAACATTAATTTGTGTTATGCTCTCAAATAATAGGATGCTGTTTAAAAGATTCCTATTTCTGAAAGTCTGGATTATTTGGAAATGAAAATATTGAAGATGTACTTTGGTTACTTGATTTTTTTTGCAGGCTATGTAGCTCAAAAATATTTTTCATATTAGTAGAAACCACTTATAACAGCCACTAAACCCTTTTCCTGCATGTTTTTTTACAAAGTGAAATTACTAAGTGATTTGTACTGATTTAGACAGTTTGAGGTTTAGTTTTCAAGTGCTGGTTGTGGCCAGAATCAGGAAAATGGGAAAAGAGAGAGAGAGAATATGAATAAACATAGGCTCATCCTTTTGACTGGGTGGGAGCTGGGTGTGAAACAATTAAACAAGGAGGATGGTCTGTGGTAGTCTTCCTGTACTTGCCTATAGAATTCATGTAACTAATGCTACTGGTAATAACAGCCTTTTTGACTGTTTAAGTGGTTTAAGTACACTGTTCATAGGACACAATTCTTGTTTTCCTAAATTCTCATTCCATCTCTGCTGTAGATTCACTGATGATCCTCCATGATCTCTGCCTTAGGCTTCACTTCTTTACAGAAGGTGGTACTGCTTTGAGTATGTCATGAGCAGTGAAGAGGGGAGGGTAAACAAGATGGTCTTGGTGGTAAGCAGAGGAACTGAAGCTTCATATTTGACGCAACATGTATTTTGAAAGGAGAAAGAATCTGGGTTTTGTAGTCTTAAATATAGAACACCTATTGCAGAAAACTAATCTTAAAAAAAATCACTTTTAAGATGCAGGCAAGACAAACAGTCTTGAACGTGAATAATTCTAAAACAGTAGCATTGGTTAAAATCCAGACTGAAGGTTTTTCTTCTGTTGACTTTGTTGATATGTGGCGAAAAATCATGGACTTTGATTCAAGACACTTTTTCTTTGGAAAAAAAAATCCCTTTTTATGAAGGAGTTAAATGAAACAATATTTAAGTATAAAATATAAAGAACGTATATACTCATTGCACTGTGGATCTTATGTGCTTTTTCTCTTTAATTTAATGGACAGCTCTGAATGGATGATTCTAGGAAAAGGACAGTTAAAGGCTTAAAGCGCTTAACATAGTCATTGAACTAGGTATTTTATATTTCTAATGGAGAACTTCAACTCAAAAGTTAAGATTAGAAATGAAGTATGTCTTTTGGAATAAAACTGAGAGCAAAATGCTCCTTTCAGAACACTAAATTTTAAGAGTTTTCATTATTCTCTTTTCCTCAAAGTCAATAGCAAAACTATCATACTTTTCAGTGAGAAGAAAGCTAGGATGGTACTGGGCATTTCTGAAGATCTCACTTTAAATGTTATCTTAAGAAATACTAGGGTGAAAAGGAGGAGATTTTCATATAAGGGCAAAATAAACAAACCATCTCTTTATGTATTTTGGGAAACTTGCCAAATACAATGAAGGTTACTTGGATAACCTTTATCCATCCAGTGCTGCCAGCTTTTCACATTCCTCTTAGCTGATCCTTTGGACCTTGTTTTGAATAGCAGTTCTCTAATGGATGAGTTTACAGAGCCTCAGATAATTTTTGTAAAATTACAGATGTTTGTGATTGGAAAAGTCACAGTAGTTTTTGTGCCCTATAGGCAAGAATTTGTACCAAATATATATTAGTGATACACACTTTTTGCTTTCACTGTGCTTCACTACCTGCTTTGTGGTGCTATTTAATCTCTGTACCCTGAGAAGTGTGTATAGACTTAATAGGTAGAGAGCAAAACCTTTCCTAGTAAGATCTTGTTAAAATCATAGGGTAGCTAGTCCAAAAATTAAAAAATAAATGGTGAGCTAGACCCTTTCATCACTTCCAAAAGCAGGCAAGACTCCCCATGTAGGAACATGGTGCAGCTTGGTAATTCTTGATTTTGAATGATATGAGAATGAGTGAAAGATATGATCTTTGAAATCTGGTAGAAGTTGCCTAACAGGTGCAGTAAGTTATTAGAGACAACATAGAGTAATTGCACAGCTTTGTTTCTTTAGAAAAGCCAATTAAAAACACAGGTGAAGTTCAGTTTTAACAAGATAGCATTGTGTATTTTGCTCATGGCATGTGTTTTTTTTTTTCTAGGAAGGATGAAAACGTTGTAATACTTTCCTGCAAGTGTTAGTCTAGTACTGTTGTCTATTTTGTGCTTTGAAGGTATTTTTTGTCTGTTTGTTTGTTGAACCTTACTCTATCACTTTTTTTTGTCCCCCTGAGAATATCTTTACTGTTTTTATAAATAGCTAAATTTGGCTTCGTTTGTGCTAGTTCATCTTTTATTGTTTTTGTGGACTGGAATGTGTGTTAAGCTTGTAAACCCTTTGGATTACACAGAGACCTAATTGTTTATGCAACCAGGCTTTTTAATCATGACACTCATTTGGAATGAATATTTAAAAATACACGCCATATATAGTCTGTTGCCAGAAGCAAGCTTATGCTCATGCTGTAATGTGAAAGGTGGTTAATAACAAAATTATATATATGTAATTGCATACAAAGTATTTTCTCCTTGTTAATATTAATGCTTATCATTTTGTGCTTTTAAACTGATTTAAATTCTTATCTCCTGATAGACTAGAATGTTGAATGTGTTTGCTGTGAAATACGAGGTTTTAAGTAGGCATTGATCATACCACTTTGATTAGATGTAAATAATACTATTGGATTTCCCAGCAACTTAAGATTTCATAGGCACATGAACATAACTCAATAATGATCAGATAAATGCAAATAACCTACTTGATTCAATTTAAAAACAAAAAAAGAAAAACGGCTAATAAGAATACAGATTGCATCATCCCAGCTCCAGTACTGGGAATTATACTGTTGACTTTAGAGGATTTTACCCCTTTTATATGTAACTTCATTGTTTGAGAAGCATAGAAAGAAGGATTGAGAGCTAAGTATGCAGCTCTTTCATTCTCCCCTTAAGCCTCAATATTTGTGTCACAAGTTTAGAGGACTACACAGACATTTGGAGTGAAGACAGTAACTACACAGACATTCTTTTAAGCCTTTTAGTATAGTGTCTTTCAAGTACATCAGCATCTCAAAGGAATTCTGATGCTTTTGATGCATGTATTAGCTTTGCTGAAACTTACTTTGTTAGGGCTTTATGACTTACCTTATCCAAGCTACTGTGGTAGCAACTGGTAATTGCTGTAATCAGCTATTTCTAGGAAGCATAGTAATACTAATAGGTTTAAAACCAAGTGACTGCAAGAGCAGTTGGATGGTCATTTATCTGGTCTTCAGACATGGTAAACAACTTCTGTTTACCCCCAAAATAACTCTGGGACAGCTGCTGCTCTTTCAGTTGTTCATCTGGCTGCTACAGGAGAAGCTCTGGAGTTTTCATGTTAATTCTAACATGCAGCAACAGATACCTCCTGCTTAGGCTAAAGCCACTATATGTTAATTCTGTCTTTGTATTTGCATGCCCCAAATCTGACTGTAGGGTAGAACAGGTTAAAATTAAAGCTATCTTTAATTAGGACAAGGTGAAGAAGAGATAAGCACAAGAGTGAGCTGAAAGTAGCTGTTTTACACCTCACCTCCTGTTAGCAGTGGAGTAATATCATTTAAGTCAGGAAAGTTGATCTTTTTTCCTCCCTTGTTCTAGATGGTGTCTTTTTGAAAGAGAATGCTCCCAGCCCACCCCAAGCTCCTCAAAAGTAATGTCTAGGAGCGTCCTGACTTTGGAGTGTGAGAAGAAACTCTTCTATTGTGGACAAAAATAAATTAAGGTTAATAGGTTTACATATGTACATTAGATGTATTTGTTTTTAGAAAGTTTTGTAGAAATAATTGTAAATGGGTAAGTCACAGTCCTGAATGTTTTTTTGTGTCTTGCAGAGAAATTTACTGATATGAATCTATGCTTTCTGAAAGGAAAAAAAAACTGTCTGAAAAGAAAACCTCAAAAATTAGTATTTTCTCTAAGAGGACTTCTGTTTTCCCACCAGTAGCAATTGTGCTTTACTAACATCATGATTGTGGAAACTTCTGCCCAGTGAGCTGTGTTTTTCAATCTTCTCAGGCTGAATAAATGTATTAATTGATGATTTGTTTGTATCCCATTTGATCTGCTCTTTACTCAGGGAACTGACTGTAGTAGTTATTCTTGTAGATTCTTGGCTGGTTTTGTGGCCGTATATCAATAATTATGACACATGATTTCTATTCAGTACATGAGTTTGATCTTGGAGAGTGCATGATACTTATTTCTACTTTCTTGAAGACTGAAACAAACACATGGCATGAACTCTAGTTGTGTTATTTGTATGTTTAAAATCTGGTCAAGGCATCAGCAGCTTGTCTCTTTTGGTTTCACCAGATCAAAACTTACTAAGAAAGTAAAATTCTGCTATCTGCTGCAATTCTAAGATTCTAAAGGGAGGATCTGGTTTATTATCCTTCTACCTAACACTAGAGGTATTAGGGTGGATGTACCTGTTTCTAATTCTTGTTCTAGAATTGACAATCTTGTTAGCAGTGGAGGTTTTTTTACAGAAGTTTGCAATCCCCATTAAAAAAAAGTGTGCAAACTTTGAACTCTCTTAATTACGTGATTGTAAAAACTGTGTGAAATGTCAAACATGGTTTTGGGGTAAACCACAGCATGGTTTGAATTTATCAGTGTCTTCTGCCCACCAACCATTCTTCCACCCCCACTTTTTTTTTTTTTTCCCTTTTTACCTTGGCTTTACTACAGCAGTAAAATCTCCACAGTGGTAAGAAAGCATTTTTTTAAGGAGTGGTCTAAGTCTATGGTTAGGCTGTTCGAAAGTTTAGCTGTGTAGAGCCATATCTAGTGTATTTGTAGGCTTACTTTGATTTTACATGGTGAGTTTTGCTCTCTTCTTTCAGAGCTGATGAAAAGGGCTGCATTGCCAGTAGTTAATACTGAGTCTTTTGTTTTAGGAAGCAAATGGAGAAAACATATGCAGAGTTTTATTTGCAGGTTCAAGGCCACACTCTGAACTGTGCTGATAATGTTTGAGAGGTAGTTGCTCTTTCCACTGAAAGTTTCAATGGTAATTGGTAAAAATTGCCATAGGATACAGATTGGATCAATTTTAATATCAGAAGATTATGGACTTCATATGGATCAAAGACTCTTAAATATAAATGTCTCCACTGCTGCACTGCCTGCGTTCTTGCATGTTATGTTATCATCCCCATTCAGCACCCACCTATGATGCAGCAACATGCCCCATAGTTTGCACTTTATGGTTCATGCCCCCTGTCTCATCAAGGAATACAGAAACAAGATTTTCCTATGCTCAAAGGGTTTTGCATTTCAAATGCTGTTCTGTTCCCTTTAGATTAAGAAGGACAGACAGCTCCATCCATGCCAGAAGTACTTTGTTGAATATATCATCTCTGCAAGACACGTTTTGAAAGGGTGCAACCTTAAATACAGTGCTGTCAAGGAGAATTATGGCTCCAACATTTGTTACTGCTACTTGCAAGAGCAAAGAGATAAAGAACAGAAAACATGAAATAAAGATGGACAAGAAGTTCTGCCATATGCTAGTGTAGCTGCAGCTACTGATTTTTTTTGTTCCTAGAGGATGCTGCTCAGAATATAGAAGTGTACCATAGTCAAAAAGCTGTTGCAAGATATTTCCGCTATTTGAAAGCATTGTTGAAAAGAAAAGGGAAAAATCATCTTAAATAGATGTTGGAACTATGGCCAATTGAACTGAGCTGGAAATGATCCATGATCTCCACGATCGTTGTACTGTCTACTATCCCACTCAAAGCAGCAGACAATTTGTCCCAGAAGCTGCCAGCTGCAGAATGCACCATCTTCTTCTCAGCAGAGAGAGCTTGTGCAGAGAAGAGGAGTGGCAGGTGTCTTCTGCTCAGTGCAGAAACCTGCCTGCTGTTGTCACTACAGCTGATGTAACAGGAGACATGGTACAGTTGAAACAGTTGTCTCCATTATGCATTTCTCTTCCCACTACTTTGAAAAGAATTTGAAATAAATTAAAAATAACTGTCTGGAATTCTGTGATACTGTCTGAGGCTGTTTTAATCTCTGTGATAAACATGATACAGCCCGCTTTCTAAAAATACAGATCTTGCAAGTTAACCACATAATATATAACTGCAATAGATAGTATTAGATGTGAATTTCCTAAATATAAAAATTTGGTGTTAGGACTCTTACCACCACTGCAACACAATTAAGTCTGCCCTTTGAGGTTGTTACCATATGACCATCTTGCGTCAGCATCGTACAAATGCTGAACATCACCATAAGTGCTGTGAGACAGTATGTAATTTCTTTCTTTGCTTAGACTAGACAGATCTGAAGGTTGAATAAGAAATGCAGGAACTACATGTGACTGAATGGCATTCAGACACAGGAAACTTAGACTCCTAGGAGCTTACCAACACTAAACACTGGGTGAAACTGTTGTATAATTTCTATAACATTAAAGAAGTTTGCTGTGTGCTACTATGAGAGCTATGAGAGAACTGTGTTATATGAGAACACTTCTATGAGAACTAGTTAATCCTTTAACTCACTGTGTAAGAGTAACAAATATGCTGGTCCATTCCAGTGTGTTCCTCCAAGGTGCAAGGCAACTATGCCCACCTCAATGAAGGTGACCAGAGTGGGATTGTTATGGCTCTGATATGTCACTGCTTCTTAATTCCCAAAGAGATGAGCTTTCTTTGATAACAATCTCTTATTTGTTGTGAGATCACAGAAGATGGACTGTTTGAAAAGTCACTCTGTCGATTCTTTAGCTAGCTGCAGTGTTCATGTGTCATGTCTTGGGTGTTCTTGACCCCCAGTTTCTGTACCAAAGTGGGACTGCTAGTAAAAGGCTAGAGCATCTATCAAGCCCCTTTCAGTATCTTACTCCAGTTCTTTCTCTGTTTTGTCTTATTACTCTCTGACCTGTGTTTCCTTTGACAGCACCATAGGAGTCAAAAGACTACAAATGCTTGATTATGTAAAAAAAAAAAAAAAAAAAAAAAAGTGAGATTGTTCTCAAGCAAATGACTAGATGGTTACAGCTTTTTCTAATCTGTAAATTACCTAACTGCTTGCTAGAGTACTTCACTTTCCTACAAGTTTTCTTGCTGATTTCTCAGTGGTTGTTTGAAAATAAACTTTGGCTTTTCTGTGTGTTTTAATACCTGTATGCATGATGCTCTCCAATAAAGTGAATTGTGATGTAAAAGAAAGCAGAGATCAAAAAAGATACACAATGTACAGACTCAAAGTGATCAGAGGTAGGGCTTACTTAGGCTTAACATTTTGTGACCATAGTTCAGGTGTAGTGGTGTACCATGTTACAAATGCCAGGCATCTTCTGTGATCAACAATGCAAGTGTTCTGCTTTGCACAGACCTCTAATTTTCTTGCACTTGTTTTTATCCTTTCAGTCATGAGAATTTAACTAAGCCTGATTTAGAGCTACAAACTTTATCAGTTAGATTTAATACCATAGTGTTTTGCTAGAGATTCAGAGTGCTGCGCCAGGTAATGAATTCATGCAGATTTTGGAGCTCATCTTTGAGAGACATACAGAAGTACTATCTGATCAGTTTTAAAACAATTGCATGTGAGGCTTCTCAGGAAGCCTCTTATTCATGCAACTTCAGGTTTGGACTAAATGCTGTTTCCCTAAGAACAAACATCTGAAATGTCTTTTGTCTTCACCATGTCAAACTGTTGTCTCAAGCTGTGTGGTGGAGCAACCTGTCTGGTACGTTTCTTCCTGTGAAATCAAGGGCCAACGTCAGCTTACTAGAGTTGGCAGATGGCATCAATCCCAGGTAGAAAGGAGTTAGTGTCTGTTATGGCAGTGTCCTTTTGGGTCATGGAAGGAGACCTATGCCCTGTGTAGCACAGCATCCAGTTTTTGTTGCCTTTAGTAGAATGACAGATTAAAGGACTCTCAAACTGATGATGTCTAGCACAAGTGGGAAGAGGCAAGCTGCTATTCCGCAAAAATGCCAAGTGTCACCAGAACTTTGAATAATTGTGGAGAGCTACTTAACATTATGAATCTGGTATTTATAAGATAAACAGATCTGGAAGAAGCATGAAAGAAGTCAAGACAACCTCATTTCCAGGTTGGTCTAAACTAGCTCATATAGAAATCGAAATCCATCTTAAACCCTTAAAAGAACTAATACTGTACCATAATATGCTTAAATGACCATTTCTCATCCAACCTGTGCTTCCTTCTCCCCATCCAAAGTCATTGCTGCTAGGGAGCCTGAAAAGGACCCACTTTTCATGGAATATTGAATTCTATGTTACAAAAGCAGGGCTTCCTGCTAGGGTGTGATGCTTACAAGCAGTGGCTCAAGAAAGGCTTGACACCTTAGGAATCTCTCCATTATGAAATGAAGTAGCAGAGAATATTGAAGGCTAGACAGAGGTAAGGTAGTTGAGGTGTAATGTGTGAATAAAATTGCTGCTTACAGAGGATTTGTGCAATACCATTAATCACTACACTGCCATTTTCACGGGTGTTAACAACCTAACCGTTATTTGAGATTAAGACAACACAAACAAACAGCCTTAAAAACACCAAGTAGTATGAATAGGTAGAAGTTTGAAAAAATGATTAGTATTTGAAATGACTCAGTAAGGACTATCAGGAGAACTCTGGAATAATCACAGCATAAGAAGCAAACAGAAATTACTTGTATTCATAGGCACTATTGCTGTGTAATTATCAAAAGGCTGAGTCAAAACCGAGCAAGTTATGTCAAAAATTCAGCATGTGTCAGGAAATATTTCCTAGCTAATAAATAACATGGCAAAAGTCTCCCCCGAAGAAATTACTAGCTCCTTTGCATATCTGAATGATATGTAATGGGAATAAATGAATACAGAGTCAGCAATTGTGTGAGGAAAGAAGCAACATTACTCCTTTTATTTTTGGCTGTGCCTGAGGTCAGAAGTTTCTTTGTTCTTTCTTTACTTCCCATTAGAGCAAACATAGTCTGATTCTTTTCTCTGAAGGCTCTTTTTTTTTTTCCTGTGTAACTTTTTTCTTGTTTAAATAAAATAAAAAATGTTATCTGTCTGTGTTGCAAACTGTGACTCTGTTGGCTTGTTATTATTATTTTCAACACTTGCATGTTAATGAAATGTTGCCTTATCCCACATTGTAATACTTTTCTAAGAAAAAAACCCTTCTTTAAAAAGGCAGAATAGTGGAACTATAATTAAGTTACAGCTTCAAACAGTAATACTCAGTGTGCATGCTGTTAAAATACTAACCATGCATTGAGTTATTTACAGTGTGTAAGGCTACTAATGTAATAACATGCTTTATTTATCAATGCTTCCACAATTTTGCATACTACGACTTTTCAGATATGGAAAATTGACTCCCTTTGTTTGACTTTTGGCTTTCAAGCTCTTTGGGGCTAGCATTACTATTCCATCAAGTGCAATGGAGAATTAATCCACTTGCTGTAGGTGCTTACAGGAGGAAAAAGTTAAATAATAACATTGGGAGTGTGTGTGATGTTATGTTTGTATGCATTGTTCCTTCTGCGGAGAGTATGAACTAGAAGGGTGAGCAGAAGTGTTTCTCAGGTTGCTGTTAACCAGGGACTGAACTGTAACAAATCTGCAGCTGCTTCATGGTTGTCACTCTGTCATTCACCATGGCCATGTGGAATTTCACAGCAACAGCAGGGGTAGGACTTGGATCTGCGTGCATCATAAATCTTAGCCCATTGCCACTGGAGGAAGGTTTTTGCCTGGGTTTGGTATTTGTGTATGGGAGTCTACTAGTGGAGACAACTGTGTGTCAGAAAAGGCAATTAAATACTACATTAGTACCAGTAATAACAGTAGAGGTGGTGGCTTTTATTGGCTTTAGGGCATTAAGTTGCTTGATCTTATCCTAGTGGTTCATTTTACAGAAAACAGAGCTTAAGAGGTTCCAAAGAAATGTAAGGAAAAACTCCTCTACTGTGAGAGTGAGGGACCACTGGTACAGGCTGCCCAGGTGGGTTGTGGAGTTTCCTTCTCTGGAGGCATTCAAAACCCACCTGGATGAGTTCCTGTGTGACCTACGCTAGGTGGTCCTGCTCTGGCAGAGGGTTGGATTAGGTGATCTTTTGAGGTCCCTTCCAGCCCTTAAGGTTCTGTGATTCTGTGCAAAGACTCTCATGACAAGGGTGTTCATGTTTGAGTGACACATAGGTCTCTCTTCCTGTTTATGAATAGATTTCCCCAATTATTAAAATCCCAGCATGTAAAATGCTGTAGGGGTAGTTGTTTGGTCATATGGAATATGTTTTCATATGAGACTATGCAGTAAGCATGTGTTTGTGAATGGGGGCAATACTAAGCTTATTGCTGCAAGCTGTGCGTCCTATGACTTTTTTACAGTGCTCGGGCCTTGGATCACAAGTATTCATAATTTTGGAATGAGATTAACAAAATTTTTAATATGGAAGTCCTACAGAAGATGATTTTGCTTTCACAAAATGTATTTTTCTATCTTATGCTTCTTCTTTCACTGTTACATATCCAGAAGCACAAGGCATGTGGCCAAGTGATGGGGCTAGCATTACTTGCAGTGACAGGAATGGTAAAAGATACCAGTTATTAAGTCCTCATCATACCTGCTGTTCTTCTCTTGATTGGTGATCATGTGGTGCTTCTTTGACTGTACCTTTTGTACTCTTTAGCAGTTGGCAGTGATTGCAATCTTAGCTTTTTCATTCTCTACCATCTCTATAAGTCAGTAGACAACATTGCTGTCCTTTTGCCGCCTTGGCTGGGTGGCTTATAACTCTAATCCTGTTCTTCATCTTTGTGTCACCTTCTCTTAGAAATTTGATTTTGTCCTTTATTTTACAAACGCAGACCTCTTGAGAAACTGCATACAGACTGCAATTGGTAACTGGTGTGTTTGAGAATTTCCATCAACATATGTTTCTTATTCCTTCCTTGATTGTTTCTTTTGGTGCTTTCAAAACACATGCATTCCCTTTACTACTTCATTCAAACTAGTCGTCGTAGTACTGTTACAGATCTCTATGTGTTTAATTGAATGGCAGGATGCAACAACATTCTTTGCCAAAATACCAGTGAGTTGCATAATCCTTTTGGATTCTCTAGTCCTTGAGAACAGCTATAGCACACAAGCAGTAGGTATATGCTCAGTTTTGCTGTATCTCAACCTGAGGAGTCACTACAGTGTCCTTCTGTCCACCCTCTGGTTAGAAAATACCACTTTAGTTGTGTTTATCATCGAATGAACTGATGAATCCATGTTGCCTTATAACAAGCACTTCACTTTGAGAAATTTCTGTTGTGTGCTTTGTATGTTTATCTTTATTGTTCTTTTTTTTTTTAAATGGAATATTTACCAGAAAAAATAGGACCTTTATGCTACTTGTAAAAACATCATGAACTAAGAAAGAGCTAGAAAACACTGACTTCACTAGCTTATATTGTAATTCAATGGTCTGAGAGACAGAGGTACAGTGTATGTGTATGTATGCATAATAAGCTGGGTAAATAATGTATGGAAAAAAACCCCCACGTTTTATTATAAAGAAGTTGGAGGATGTTTATTTTCCTAAAAGTCATTATCAGTGCTAGAAATGTGAGTCGTAATACCTATTCTACAATAATAGCTCATCCATTGAGAGCAGCTGGCTCGCTCATCTACAATGATGTGATTTTTTGACTTTGACTTTTTGTTGGGATTGTGGGTGTTCTGTTTCTTTGATTGATTTCTGTTAGCTGGTTGATTGTTTTCCTAAAAAACTTATGATGCTGATGTGAAATAAATTGAACTGCTGCATAAATTTAAAAAAAGAAATAGGGGGAATAATTTGAAGTTATGTTTCTTTTTATAGAGGATTTTTGTTTATTAATATATGTGAGTGGTAGTAGATTTTTTGTTCTATTTATAGAATCTTGTATATTATGATTAGCCTTTGCTTTTCGAGGCCTGAGATCACAGCTAGCAAGTGATGAAGCAACCTTTATTTTATTGGAGTTCAGGTAAGGGAAAGGTCTTTCATTTCCCTTCCCAAACTCTCGATGTTTGCCAAAGAATACAGAGATGATTGAAAAAAAAAAGAGCTCAAAAAAAACCCCTCAAAAAACCCATCCAACCAAAAAACCAACAGCCTACTAAAGTTAAAATAAAATGGTAAAAGATTATTTTAATACTTCTACAAGCACTGTCTTCTCTTTGCTGAGAGAAGGAATGGCTTGTTGGTAAGACCTTTCCCTTCTGGAGCCTATTTTTGCATTATAATTTAGGTCATAACTTCATAGGACCTACATATCTGAAGCTAGTTGCTAATTCGGGCTATATTAAGTTTAATTCTGAATATGAGACATTATAAGACCTTGTCTTTAAAAAGTACTGAGTATACATAACAGCCCAGGTTGGAAGTGACCTCAAAAGTGGGTTTATTACAGGTAGACATCCCACAATGGCAAAGCCAGTTTTAAAAAAAACCCCAAATTTAAATTTGGGCTTCAGGCAGTATTTGCTTCTAGATTACAACCTTTAAAAAGAAGTAGTTAATTTCACACCTAAACTGTTACCTGCCAAAGAATGACAAAATGAATAGGCATTTTTTAAGGTGTTTTATTTTAGGGATTTTATAAAAGATAACTACAAGAATGTCTTCAATAAATAACTAATAGTCTCTCTTAGATAATCTGAATCTGGGTTTCCTTTTTTCTTCTATTTCTTATTTTGGATTTCAATTTTTCTACTGACTTCCTAAAAAACATTGAGGTATCTGTCAGTCATTGCTTTCCCTCCGTGAAGGATTTGAAGGTAAATGATGCTCCCACTGGTTTGGATAACACTTTCGTGTGAGAATTATGGGGATCTAAACTAATAAGCAGTAATATTATGGTCAGACTTAAGTGTTAGTGGGGAAAAAGTACAAACTGAGTTATTGCGTAAGGATGTTGCTCAGATTTGCAGTTCTCAGTTACTAAGGAAAGCAGTGATTTTTAACGTGTGGGCTAATGCCCACACAAGGAAAGAAGATTGTTATTGTAATATTAATTTTTAAATATTGTAAGAATGTGTGTTGTCAGTGGAAAGAATATGAATATAGGCCAGTAAAATCTAGGTCTGTATTGGCCTCTTACATAACACTGAGTAGGGATGGATAAGAAAAGGTCAAACCTTCATGATCCTTATGGTAGAGGCTGTCTAGCTTGTAGCCTTGCCTGTCCTCCAGCACAGAAAGAACATGTTTCTTTTACTTTTCACATAACACCATGCAGAGCTATTTTATAGGTGTTTTTGGTCCTAGAAGATTTTTTATTTATTTTTTATTTTTGTGTTTGAACTGCAAATATAAGATAGTGTTGGAGTTTCTTGTCTGAATGGACTTTCACCTGCTCATTAAAGCTGAAATTTATCCCTCAGAACATCTGTAAACTGCTGTGAAAATTGTAATTTCTTTTGGAAATGACGTTTCATTATTTCCCAGAGCTATAATTCAGCACTGAATACTGGGCTCAAGCCAGATCCCAGGACTGCAAAATAGACTTTTGAAAATGCCTTAGACCTTCCCGTGTTTTAAAATATTTGAAAGAAAAAAAACTGTAGTGACTCTTTAAATGTGATACTGAGAACTTCCAAAAAAAAAAAAGTCTTCCCTAAACGGTCATCGCTTCAAAAAGTTAGATGCAAAAAGCCAAAGAGGATTAGGACAAAGTGTCTTCTCAGTTGTTAACTTTTCACTCTGTTGTCTCTAACTCTCTAAAGAATGCCTCAATAAGAGAGAAGGCCAGAGCCTAGAGATAAGGTTAAGTATTGAACTGGAAAAGAGGGACTCGTCATAGTATGAAGGGTTCTGTGACAGTATTTGTTTTAAAGAACAACTTCCAATTAAGGTGTTGGACTTGGTCTTTCAGAATCCATTTTTTGGCTCATGTTTCAGACTGTTTTAGTCTGATTGTAGGCAAGGCACATCACTCTACCTCGATACTCTCTGTACTACAGCAGATAAGGATAATTTTCTTTCTGAATAATTTTGGATTGCAAGGTCTATAGGGGCAAGAACTTTCTGTGTTTGCACACCACTTATCAGACATGATCCTCCCATGTTAAGGCCCATAGGCATAACTGTGCAAGAGGTTTCTGCACTGCAAGGAGAAAAGAAGTAGAAATCTTGCTATTTCGACTGCAACTGAGTTTTTGTTTGCACAGTATTACTGTTACTTGCACTGTGTCATTAAGCCAGCCACTCACTTCTAGGATTCAGTGGGACTTTTCTTCCACTGCCTGACTACTATATGCTTTTCTGCAGCTGGAAAATGTGTGCCATTACTTTTTATTACCTACTATTGTCAGAGAAATTAATTCATTCTTGCTCACCTCTCCCCTTTTCTTGAGGGATTAGGGATAATTCTCCTCTTGTAGTAATCTTGCTAAATAATGGGACATCTGCTGTCTGACTGTGGCATTGCAACACTTCAATGTGCCTTGCTGAAAAATGCAAACACTTTAAAGAATTATATAGCTGACTTTCAAATAGAGCACCCTTGTCGTTGAAAACCATTCATTTTCTTGGAAGCATTTAGAAATACAGCATCAGGATGTCTAATTTCAGTGTGTCTTAGTTAAAAAAATTCTCTCAAACACTAACAGAGTACACTCAATTCCTTTCATTGCCACCTTTGAGGAACTAACTGCTTAGAATTGTAGATTTGAGGAATAAAAAGTATTGATGTTAAATAAGTAATTTATCTTTACCTCCTTTGCTTACTCTGTAAGTGCAAAAGCAGAAAAATATCCCAAATAACCTACCTTTATGAAGTACCTAATTAGTTGAGTTCTTATGCTTCAACATAAGACAGATTATGAATAGGATGATAAAAAGGGAATTCTTTTATAGCCTAATTTTTAGATGAAGAAAAGTATTGTATTTGATCACAGCTGTTGATTTTCCTGACAGCCACAGCCTGTGAATTGTTTCTCACTAATAAAGCTATATGAAACTGGATGTTTTCAGTTCACATCACTTTTTTGTGTGTGGCTTTGGCTTTTTCTGCAACTTTATGTGGTGCAGCAAATACTGAGGTGCCCAGCAGGAGTGGATTTGTAGAGTGAAATAGTTAGTGTCAAGGACCTGATATATGGGTGGCATTCATTCAAGGCTTTTTACAGTAGGCTGGTTACAGTCTTGTCCCAGCAGCTGAGTATCTGTAACATCCTTTAACATATTTCCTGGAATGCATCTTCTGGTTTTGTTTCATCCTAAGGGTATCTAGTTTGTGCTCTCTCAGACTCCTCAATCATATAGCTCTGCCTAGAGGAAGCAGGAGTGCTTGGAGAGATTGTCAAAAAGGATGAAGGTATTCCTCCTCTGAATTAAAACACTGATGTGAACTCACTCATTGACTTGTCTCTCAGTTGTAGCTGAAGCTGCCTGTTTTCCTGGGTTGTGTGTTTGTTTATTCCATATCGATTCACCAAAAGGAATGGAGATTGAATTTCTGGGACACATGTCATGGTAGCTGTAGGGTTTCAGTTGATAATGTTACTGCTAAGAATGTGCTGATTGAACTTTTTTCCCCATAAACTTTTGAATTGTTATATCTCCAAGTCTCTTGTATTACTCACATAGTGACAAAAAAAAAAAAAGAGATGCCCCTACCAAAAATCTCTTAACCTCACAGCTGGCACTAAAAACTAAACAGAAAATCCAGCATGTCATTATGGAAGAAAAACCGCAACAACACAACAAGAACCAAAACCGCAAAATGTATAGTTCTGATTCATTAATCTTTGTTAGTGGCACTTAGACAATATTATTGAGCTACTGTGGTAAAATATTAATGAGGACTAAGGTATTGCTTAGATTGGATATTTTCACTGCAGTTGGACTTTTTGGATGCATCTCCTAAGTTTGTCATTGACTTGCTTTGTAACTAGTAATTCTCCCTAAATTCTTGGTGCTTTTTCTTTCTTTTTTTTTTTTTTTTTTTTTGCTTTAAAGAGACAAAGACTCTGAAAGACATAAAAATATGACATTTAATTTAGAAGTTTTGGTATCTTAATATCAGACTACATTACAGGACTGTTATAAATGCTAAAAAAACCCCAGAAACTGAGACCTTCCTTCTATATATAGCTACAACCCCACCCTTCCTGGTTTATGATGCTAAAGTGTTTTAGTTTCACAAGTAATAAAATTATATTCTCCCAAAGAGCTGTTTCAGGATTTCATAATTTTTCAAGCTAGATAAAATCCTACTTTCATATCAGCACAGAAACCAGTTTTCCTCCAGAACTCTTTTCTCTTTTGTGCAATTATTTGCCAGCATCACCTTAAGTATTAGAATGACACGTACAGTGTTTGATCATATTATTGAATATAGCTTTGAAGATGACAAAGAATACCTCAAGATGTATTGTGCATTCAACATTACTTCTGAAGTGGTTTTAGACACTAAAAAGACACAATTCAACCTATAACATTCTGCTTTACTTCATACTACTGGTATATTAATCTGAGAAGGTTTTAACATGGATTCTTATTTCCATGGGAATACTTGGTATGATTTTCTCAATAGTTAAAATTTTAAAGGACCTCTTCCTTGATTGAATACAAACTACTCCAGACATCTCTTTATTAAAGCTTATAAACATTTTGTCACCACAATATGTATTTGGAAAGCAGCAACAAAGCAGACCTAGACTCAGAAATTTCAAGAGCTGAATGATAACAGCTGGAATTTGTGATTGATATCCAGTATCTATTTTCAGTAATGCTCAGAGCAATAGTGCTGGTACCTATGATTTTCTCAGGAGCCCTATGGAAGTGGCATTTTATGTCAAGTTCGGATTTTGAAATTATATTAGAACTTCACCTTTCATTTAAAAAGTGAAAAGTTCCAGGTTTTTGTCCTTGCAAGTATAATTTGAGATATGAACTTTTAAAGCTTTCTGGTCTCAAGGTGCTATGTAAGAAAAGGAGAAGAACAACCCAGTCTTTTCTCTCAGCTAGTGAGACCTCTTTTTTCCAATTCTGAGACACCTGAGGTTGTCAGGCTGATAGTGCTTGTTAAAATGGCCACTTAGACAGAAATAAGACACATTACCATAGTTGAAGGAATGTTTTATGGGAACGCTATTTTCTATAGCACATTTTTCACTCAACTATACATTTTTATAGTTTTCAGCCCTACTGTTCAATTCCCTAAAGCTTCAGTTTGTTATTTAAAACAGTACTTATTGTTGTTTCATTTTTTTCACTGTCTCTTTCTTTCAAAATCAGTTTGTAAAAGTCTTTACCTGTAGAGATTAAATATAATTTTAAGGTCAGTTGTAACAATCAATATAAACAGGTTTCTTTAATAAAGTTCATTTTAAAAGTACAATAATCTATTTACTGTGTGTGAGCTACAAACTAATACATCTCACAAGTTTTCAAATGTGGAGCATTACTCCATTTTCTTATACTGTGCTAAAAGCATGCATAAACTTTACAAAATAAAATTAACATCTATATTTAGCATTTTATCAAGCTGAAACCCTTCAAGAATAAGTGTATTTTTTTTTTTTTAAATGTATCTCACTTTGGAGAAATTGAATGAAACAAAGAAAATACAAAGTCAAAGGTATACACTTTAAGACTAATGCATATTACTGGTATATTATTGAAAGAAACCCCTTAATGTGTTTTTTCTGCTTTCAAGTATGTAAGTAAGAGATCAGAAATACAATTACAGCAAAAATATCAGCTACTTAGGTCACGATTTACCCTGTAATTACAAAATTATGTCTAAGTATCAGCAAACATAAGACCATGCTGTTCTTAAGACTGTACAAGACATTTTCTAGCATATTATAGAGGAGGTATAAATAGACTTACACAGTGGCATAAGTCTGTACCTTATGTCTCCATCTTTGTCATCCTTAACAAATTCAAAACATGCATTTGAGCTGTCTTCACCTGATGTACCAGAGAAACATCTGATAACTGGAATACATTTAAGTTTCTTTTAATAGCATGGTATAGGAAATATAGTCACTACAAAATATGTCTTGACGGTTCCATAAAACATGACAGATGAAATAAGTCTCAAAATTTGAAACGTTTTGGACTTGAAAAGTCATTAAAAACTTAATTTCAGAACTTTCAAAATCAAAATATAAGTTGCCTGTAAAATATAAGTAATTTTTAACCCCGGCAATTAGTGCTGAAAAAATAACTTTAATTTTCTATTACCTTGCATATCCCAAAGCCTGCAGTAGTACTAAGAACTGCAAATGATGATGTATTATCAAAATTCAAACCATTTTATTTCAGCATGTTCTCTAAATTTTCAAATATATTTAATGTGATTTCACTGTTGCATGGGAAGTAAAGGATTTACCTTCTCTTGCAGCTGTGAAATAATAAGTAATAACCACAAGGATTTTATATAGCTATAGTTCTAAACCTCAACAGCCAGGGGAAAAAAACCCCAACAACCTAGCCCTTTTCAGCCTTTAAAAAAAAATCTTTTAGACAGTTCAAAAAGTAGTTAATACAATATTGGCAGTAAACAAAACTTGTCCTACCAACATGTATCTTCATAGCTCTCCATGAATTTTGGAAAAACAATATTATGTAATTTGTTGTCAAAAGCACCCAATTGAGGTGAATCACTGTAGCTAATAATAATATTATGATGCATATTTGATAATACTTTGGACTACTTTTTCTGCCCTTTAAATAACTGCATTGTTATATCCTATATTTTTGTATCTCCTAGTAACAAAAAAAAAAAAGTTCAAAAAAGTTTTATTTTTAGAAGTGTGTTAGGATTTCTTTCACAGTCATTATATTTCTATATTGTCTTACTGGCAGTTCCCCAAGAACAGCTGAGAAAGCTGAGAAAGTCCTTCTGGATAAAATGCGTTGATCTGTAGTTATTACACTGAAAGAAAGCCCAGGGGCCAAGAGATGTGTGTAGAATCGTAGCAGATCGCAGATCTGACACAAGCAGGGGAGCAAAGTTGTTCAATGGTAGGGAACTTACAGAGAGAGTCCAGTGAATGGAGCATCTTCTTTATAAGGAAAGGCTGCAGGATCTGGGGTTGTTTAGTCTGGATAAGAAGAGACTATAAGGAGACCTCATAAATATTTACAAATATCTAAATGGTAGATGTCACGAGGTTGGGGCAGAATTTTTTTTTCAGTTGTATCTAGTGACAGGACAAGAGATAACAGAAAGATGCTCGAACAAAAAAGTTCCATTCAAACATATGGAATAAATGTTTTACTGTTCAGGTGAGGGAGCCCTGAGGGGTGTGAAGTCTCCTTCTCTGGAGGTTTTCAAAACCTGTCTGGATGCATTCCAGTATGACATGATCTGGGTGGACCTGCTTTGGCAGGGAGGTTGGACTAGATCGCTAAAGGTCTCTTCCAACCCTTACCATTCTATGATTCTGTGATTGGTACATATTTGTTTTTGGTTTTTTTTTTTAACAACAACTCCATTGGTTACATCATCTTTTCTTTACAATATATTTCAAATTTATTATATATCAGTTGAAGTTATATTTGCATGTTTGTATACATGTATTTGTATAACGGATCTTTTGGGTTCAAACTATTATTGAGATGTAACATGGACAACTGTTGCAGAAAAAGTTCTCAGTCTAGAGAGTTCCATTTAAAGATGTGAATGTATCTAAAATGACTTTCAATCATTCCTGATTGATTGTCTCACTCTGGTGAAATACTTCCACATAATCAACAATAATCTCAGACTAGAGAGTAACAAACCTTAAATCTTCTCTGAGACTCTTACCCACCCGTTGTCCTACTCTCAGAAGACCTGCTACATTAGTAGAGATTAAAGTTAGTAGAGATTAACTTTACTTCTACTCTGGATTTATATTAATGATTCCTAGGTCAAATCGTCTTAAAAGATACTAGAATATAAAAGCAGAGTTAGGAGAGACAGTAAGTGTTCCTCTTCTCTTTCCCTCTTCTAAACACACCAGCCAGTGAAAAGCAAAGCATGCTCTTGTGTCTTCGTGTCCATAACTGCACAGTCCTGTATATCCTTTGATAATCCTCAGCATTATCATTATCCTATTTTCCCTCTGTTAGAAAAGATCTGGCATCCTCCGCTCTGCCCTGAAAATGATGAATTATAAAATTTAAAGTGGAAATGTTAATTATGTGCATTTGAATAAGGTCATTCTTTTCAGTATATTCATTTGCTATAAAAGGGACTTGCTAAATATTTTATATTTATTATTTCTACACCTTCATCTAATTGCAGAATTACAAGAACTTCAGAGAACAATGATGATGATAATGAGATCACTAAGAGGTTGCAAAGACTGAGGTTCTCATGCAGATGAACAATGAAACATTCAGTGAAAATCACTACAATTTGAGGAAATTGAGAGAACATAGAAACCCTTAGCCCACTGCCCTTTTTCTCTAGGCAGACCAGCCTCCCTTAGATAATAGCTCTTAAATGAAGAGTAAAAAGTGATCTGAATTACAGATTGGCTTGAAAGAATAATATTCTATCTGCTTTGTGCAAAGGATTGGACTAGATTACCTCCAGAGGTCTCTTCTAATGTAAACTATTCAATGATTGTATTAAAATGCTACTTCCACACATGGAAAACTTGGATTCTTTAGCAAGTGCTTTTGCCAGTGTCTCCTCTTGAGACTAGTTTCTACAGCATTGTTCGGCTTTGATAACACCTTTCATACTCCTTTTGTAATTGCATTGAACTCATATGACATTATTGTCTAATAGCCACATTAGTCTGAGTAGTGCCAAATAAGAAACCATGAGAAATCTGTATTTATAAATTCTAGTTTATCAAGCTCTTTTCTACTGTTCAAATGTTCAAGCATAGTCCTAAGTGAAATATCCTATATCTGCAGCTGCCATCCCTACTTGAAAAAGTGCTTGAGACGAAATTATTCACCAAGAGCTTTGCTTCTATATCAAGTGATGAAAAGAAGTAGTATGGGCTGTGGGAGCTGGGGTTGTTCAGCTTGGAGAAGACTGTGGGAGGAAGTCATTAATGCTTACAAGTATTTCAAAGATGTGTGTCAAGGGGATGGGGCAGCCTTCTTTTCGTAGTGTCCAGTGACAGGGCTAGGGGTAATGAACATAAGCTGGAACACAAAAAGTTTCACTCAAATACAAGAAAACACTTGTTTCCTGTTCAGGTGAGGGAGCCCTGGCCCGGACTACCCAGGGAGAGTGTGGAGTCTCCTCTGGAGGTTTTCAAAACCTGTCTGGGTTCCTTCCTGTGTGGGTTGATCGAGGTGAAGCTGCTTTAAGGGAGTTGGACTGGATTATATTTAGAGGTCCCTTCCAACCTCTACCATTCTATGATTTTGCAATATCTGCAAGGATGAAGGCTCAATTCTTTCTTTGGCTATGTCTCTGTCCTGGGAAGCCCAGACCTGGACACAGCACTCCACATGTTTCTCAACAGTGATGAGTGGAAGGATACCAAGGAGAGCTCCATACATTTCTGTAGCTTTCATGTACAGAGCATTTCGTCCTTTATTTCTAATCCTTCCTAAAGAGCCTGTGTATATCCATTACCTGATTGCTTCAGATAGGTGTCTCCTGTCCACATCATTCAATACCCTTTGCTTGCTGACTCAGTCCACTTCTTTCTCATTTGTTGGTGGAGTATCTTCTCCCTTCCTGTTGCTTACAGTTTACTACTCACCAGTTTGGCCCTAGCCTATTGGAAAACATGCTTTCATCCCATGTGTTCAGATGGATCCTGTCTCTTCTTAGCAGCCCTCCATTCTCAGAAAGGGTCCCATGGTTATGAAGTAAAAACATTTCCTTCATTACCAGCTGTGTAACTAATTTTTCACCCGTAGGATCCATATACTCCTCAACTCCTTCCTTCTCACTGTCAGGGTTGAGAAGAGAGCTACCTGGCCTACTTCTCTCTCTTTTCTTTTTTTAAGTTTAATACAAGTATTTAATAAAAAGCAATTTGCAAGTACTATGACAACATCTATTTCCATCTGACAAGTAAATAGTTGCTGTGTGTTACAAATCCCTATGTAAAAATAACTTGTAATTTGAGATCTATGCAGTAAAATAAAGGATTCCTATTTTTTTTTTTTTTTAAATAGTAGGACTTCACATCGTAGAGGGATGTGAAATCTTTTGTCAGGGAGAACACTTCAAGCAATAATTATTTTCTCCTGGGCAAAACTTTCTTATGAATCTTTAATCAGTTTCCTTGTTAGAGCAGCTTTGTACGTAGATTATTCTAATGAAGATAAATGCTGCTTTTAAACAAGCAACCAAGAACTTTAGCTGAGAAGTAAGGTATTAGCATCAAAATTCTTAAGAGGTGTTATGGTATGTTTTGTGTAGAGCCCTACTTGTGATTTAAAGAGCTTTTTGTTTTCTGTGTGGTTACATGCACATAAAACCTAAGAAAGGGAATTAATAAACGTACAAACCCATGGCTCTTCAATATGTGATTGTGAAGAAGAAAGATGATTTGGTATAGAGTTAGGGAGAGCAATGATGCAGCAACATACTGATATTTTCTTCTAGACAAGAACAGGTAACATGTTACTTTTTCCTCCTGACTTTGTTTTATGTGGAAAGGCCTGGATCTGGAAAATGTGGAGCTTTGTCCTTTTTTTTTAAGCCTGAAATTCAGATACCCAATTATGCTGTGGTCTGAGTGTAAACTGTGATTCTGAAGCAGAATTGCTTTACTATGGAAAGATTTTCTTATTACCACAGTTATTTCTTCTGGTTGGCCATGGTCTCTAGTATATATAGTGTCTTGTTAAACTTCTGCCATATACAGACTGAGTCAGGCTCTGTTTCACTTTCTTTGAACTGTGCTGAGTTCCGAAATAAACTTGGGAGTCAGGAAATACTGGTGCTGTATGCCCATATAGGCAGTGGAGTAGAGTGAAGCAGAGCTTGGACAACTCATTGAAAAACAGGCCAGTAGCTGCTTTGAAAACAAGTATCCTTTAGTTGCAAATGAATGTGCATAACAGGCAAAATTGATCTTTCTGTCATGATTGTGTTTAGTTGCTGCTATCTCTTCTCAACTGATTCCTCCCTCCCATTAACAGGGACAAGAAAAGATACTTATCCTTATTGATCTTAAATTGTGTTATTCCTTGATAGTAATTTTTAAAGTTGCAAGCTTTATTTTTTTTGAGCAGTCTAGGCCTGAAAGAAAAAAACAATACCATCAAAAATGTGCATATAAAAATACATAAGTATATATACCTATAAAAGTACACATGGAAATGAAAGAAGAAAAAAAAGTTATTTATTTACTTCTCTCCATCTTTGACTACTCTGCTCTCAGACAGGTTCCCATTCTTGTAGTGATGTGTTTCTTATAGCTGGAACCTCATAGAAAATTTTAATTAACAGGATAGTAATAGAATTTTTCTTGAGGCATGGCACATACTGAGTGAAGATATAAAAGAAGATGTCAATCCTGTGTACCTTCAGAACAGTTAGCACAGTTCCAAGGCAGAACACACTTGTACCGTCAACTTACTGGCTATTTTCTCTCTTATAGATAGGACTATTTTCTTGTAACTAGTTGCAAGAGTAAATTGGGTAGCATTTGGACACTCCATTGTGATCTCTTCCTTTAAGGTGACTTCACAGAACTAAGGTGTATGCCAAGTCTCGGTTTACTCCAAATCCTTCTTTAAAAGTCATGAAACCATAGGATTATGAAGTCTTTCTTTTAGGGAGAAGATCTCCAGTGACAATAAACTTCAGAGTCTGGGAGCAAAGGGAGTAGATTTGTTTCTGTGGCATGTTCTTCCATGTTGGAGAAGAAGAGGAGGTTAATGAGAGAGGAGATGGCATTTTGCTTCAAAATGCTATTTCTGTTCTAAGAAGAATAAGTAGAATAAATTAACCAAGAGGTGTTTATTTAAATAAAGTTTTACCATTTAATGATTTAATCTTTTATTTCGTAATGTTGGGATTATTCCACATCCTGACTTTATGGTACCAAACTTTTCTCTAATATAACAAAAAAATCTGTCATGTGACAAGCAACTTCCATAACTGGAAGACCAAAAAGCTGCAAGATAAAAAGCTAAATATCAAGGAGTAAACTCACTGTAACCCCACATTAGCAACATTTTAAAGAAAAACAGAAGAATACTGGCTGATATACTGCTTCTTTCTTTAGGTTATTTATATTTTGAGTCTGGCAAAAAAACTGTGAAAAATCTCTCATAAGGGACGGATGCAACATTGATACAGTGCCAAAGGAAAAGCTTTACAGTAGAAATTGTTCATTGACTCTGTGACTGAAAGTGTGGAAATTCAGAAAGAATTAGATAACTTGAATTCAAGAAATACAGCAAAGCCAAGAAACAGGATTGGTGTATAACAGTTTTAACTGTATTTATTAATTTCAGTGGCTCTGAAAACAAGTGGAAGATTACTGGGATAAGATTAACTGTAACAAATGCAATGAAATGTATGAAGCAGTTGGAAAAGCTTTTTATAGTAGAGCAGTTAAATCTAGTTAATTGTGTTTGATTTTTGTTTTCATAATTACTTCCATTGTTCCACTGAACTCCTGCTGAATGTCCGACATAGTTGAGCTGTCATGCCATAATTAAAAAAATAAATGAATAGAAACTGAATACCAATGTGATTAGTGTTCTGCTTCATGCTTTAATATATACTGCCTATCTTGTTTGAGAGCTGCTTCACACTTAGCTGAGTAGATAATCCTTGATTTAAAACAAAGCAATCTCTCTGATAAGGTAGTTGATGGAAGCATTTGAGCATATGAGAAGTTAACAGAAGTAATTCAGTTTACTGTTGCCATGTGCTACAAAGGTAAGGAGTGAGTCTTTGTAATGAGAAACCAAATTTATTTTAATTCCCACTGTGACTCCTCACACAGACGTTGTCCAAACTTGTAGCCTTTTATAGCACCATTAACAGTAATAAGGGATGAGCTGGCAGGTTGCTGTATCAATGCCTGTTGATCTGTGCATGTACAGTAGGTTTTATAAATCTTGAACTGAGTGTATTGTAGAACTGTAGAGCACCTGAGTTACTGACAAGAAGACATACATGCATGATGTGCATATAACTAACTTTTCTGGCTATTAGTCCATCAGATTGCTATAATATAATTATACGATGCTCTCGGAGCACATTCACAGAATCACAAAAAGGTAGGAGTTGGAAAGGACCTCTAAAGGTCATCTAGTCCAACCCCCATGCTAAAGCAGATCCACCTAATCAGGTCACACAAGAACCCATCCAGGTGGGCTTGAAAACCTCCAGAGAAGGAGACTTCACACCCTCCCTGGGCAGCTTGGGCTAGGGCTCCCTCACTTTCACAGTAAAGAAGTTTTTCATTGTGTTTAAGTGGAACTTTGTGTTCCAGCTTCTTTCTTTTGCATTGTCTAGTTTGGAAAAGAACTCTCAGCATGTGTGGTGATTTTATATACTGAAAATGAATATTTTAAGACTCAGCGGAAGCTAATCACAACTTTGTGAAGGTGGGAGATAGTACAAACTTCCTTTAAAATAGTTTATGACTCTTTTCTCTCTTAAAGCACCATAGAAGTTAATAGAAGTTATCTTGACATTTCCCAGGGTGATCCATCACAAGCTGATTTGTCTGTGTAGAACTTTCCCAGATGTCTTCCTAGTTAGATAAAGCTGTGCATGAATGTGCAGAATAAGTTGTCTGTTTTGTCTAAATGGTGACAGTTTGTAGAAAAACAAATTTGCCATGTTCCTCGCTTTCCTTTGTAGCTGAACTTGGGGGTTCGATGTTGCTCCTTACACTTTGTTAATTTATTTAAGGTACCTAACATTCATGAAGCAGAAAAGCTGCATTTATCTTCGTATTGACCTGTTCAGAAACTTAACTTGCATGGATAGTTGAAAGAATAAATAGGGAAAAGCGTTTCTTTTTAAATGTGAGGCATCAGGATGAATTAATCCAGTATCGGCACTATAAACCTAGACTTCAGAGTGTGTGTGTCATTATCCCAAAAAAACCTTCATCACTGTACTTATAACAGCAGGATTTCAGAAACATGAAGCATTGACTCTTACTTCTACAACTTGTGTGTTTTACAGGTATCATTAATAGGAGCAATATGTATCCAGTGCATATTGCATTACACGATGTGTCTATTTGAGAATGGCCCTGTTTGCGAGATTATTTTTTCAAAGATCTGTTTTTCTGTGCACAAATTGCATGCGTGTGCCATGCACCCACATGGCAATGGTAAAACATGGAAGCCAGGAAAAATATCTGTATTTGTAAAAAGCCATGTAAAGGACTGTCTTCAGAGTAGTCGTACAAGCTGTATGATGTAAGGAAAAGAAATGAAATGTCATCATTAGCCAAATAAAGTGAATAAAGATAAGAGCTCTCCACAAATTATCTACCAAATGTGTGTGTCTCTAACACCACAGTTGTTAATATTAAGTCTGTTCACATATTTTGTGCAAAATCTCTGTGGTGAGGCATTCATTGCATTGAAAAGCTGACACAATGGAATGCTTTTTATGCTGCCTCTGGACAAATTATATTCAATTTTATCCGTTCCAAGGTCAGAGTACTATTGTGGCTCTTAAAGTGTAGCGTAGTAAAGTGGGCTCTTGAATGTTCCAGGAACAGTACTAAGTTTGCCTGATCACGGCAGCCAGGTATCTCCAGCAGCAGAGTTCCTTGCCTGAACCCATTTCTCTTGTCTATAATTATCATTTTTGCTGTAATTTGATTTCAGAAATGACTTGCACTGCAACATTCATGGAGTTGTAGAGCTCAGACATATTTTCAAGACACGGTAGCAATAGTTAGTGTGTCAACGTAGAAGTGTTTTAATTGCTTATTTCAACTCTAGTGCTAGTTTAAGCACAAGCCAAAGGGCACTGTTATGAAACATCTTGTACTGCCAGAGTCTGTGTTTCCTTCCCTATCATTTTTTATTAATAAGTTGGAAAAGTATTCACACAAAACCTGAACCAGATTTGAATAGACATCCCTCTCTTTCCTTCTCCAGCTTCTGTAGTGTAACGCTAGTCTTTCGTCTTTTTAAAAAAGAAAAAAGCAAGCAATGTGAAATGTTATTTCCATGTCCCTCATGACTGCACAGCTATGGTTATATGCTTTTTCCTGTGAATAAAAATCATCAGATTATTTGACCATCTTGACCTCTCTGAAATGCAGAACAATTATTTTAAACAAATTAAGATCAGATTTTTTTTTCTCATAAAAACAGTACTCTCTCCAGAATCCCCTTCTTTTCTCATAGCATACAGTGTAAATCTCCTGTTATCCCCTTGTGTGAGGAAAGAAGCTTCCTAGCTCATTTTGCTCTTTTTCTTCTCCCTTCTTTTTGATTAGAAAAGTGTGTCGTTTTAATAACATTCCTCATCTCACAAACTTTACCTTTAATTTTTCAGTTCACTCTCTTGGGTTCATGAGTACTTGCAGGCATCTCCCTGATTCACTGCTGTGACTTTTGGTAGCAGGTGAAGGGATAGGAGTGGCTTTCTCTTACCTGCCCAGGAACACCAGCACATATAGGCATCAAAGAACCCAGAGTTACTGGAATAAACTAGAATAAAAAGGTAGAAAAATACAAAGAAAGGTTATGTCTCTTTAAGATTACCTTAGTGGTTATTGAGGTGATATGATGTGTTTTATTGATTTACTGACTCAGTCCGATTTCTAAAACTTGCTTTATTATTAAGCAGTCATGGATAACTTTGAAATGGGAACTGCTTTGCAATTGCAGTAACCCTATTTTTAGCCTTGTTCCTTAAACTCTTTGCAAATACTGACAATCGTCTAACTTTCTATGGAGAGATAAGCTGTTAAAACATTTTTTTCTTTCCTTTTCAGTGAGTAATATGTGGGAGGCTGTGGACTATTTGCTTCCGACATAGGAACAGCTCTGAGTTGGGAATCTGCACTCCTGAGAGAATGCTGGGAATCTGCAGAGGGCGACGGAAATTCCTGGCTGCCTCTCTGACTGTCCTTTTTGTCCCAGCTATTACGTGGATTTATCTGTTTGCTGGGAATTTTGAAGGTAGGAGGGGATTAATGGCTGAGGGTTGGGGGAGGGGTGTTGAATGGTTTGAATCAGGGCAGACAAATGCAAATCAGTCGATGTTGGTTTTGTTCAAATAAATCTGTTTTGGCTTGTGTAGGAAATAGTTCCCAAAATGCAGATTTCAAAGACAGTCCTTCTTTACCATGTTCTTGCTGTTAAGGAGGAAGTAATTGTGGACTGTGGTTATTTTATATTTTATTCCTCTCCTCTTTCAAAAAGTGCAACAAAAAAAAATGCTCCTCACTCATATTTTCTCTGTCTTGATGGGCTGTTGTCTTTATGGACCCGTGTATTAGACTTTATATGTATGGATAAGATAGGTGACTGAGTCTGATTTTGGGACACGATTTAACTACAAGAGCTTAGAGGGCCTACAGTACAAGTCAGGGAAATGTGTGTCTGGCATGGTCTGGCACAGTGGGCTCTTCTAGATCGTGGTCACTCAGCTGCAAGCTTTCTGTCGTCCTGTGGTCTAGTGTGCTCACTGGACCAGGAATGTTGGACATTGGTGAAATGCTGCTCTATAAGGTATCAATGTAGCAGCAAAGAAGTCTGTGAAATGTTTTATGAGCTCCTGATTTAGTTGTATCAATGCCTGCATGGCCAAAACTTGCAAATGACATTAAGTTATTTAATACTTTACTGATTCTGGCCTCTCCCTCTATGCTTATTTTGCTGGAAATCTGAACACAGAATAACAGTGAATGTCTATATAAAATCTGTTCATGAAAAATTGATTTGAAATCATATCCCTCAGAGTGGTGGTGGATTGCTATAGCTGAAATATCTTTGTGTCCTCTTCAGTGGAGATCCTCAAGTTTATAGATCCATTGACTTACAACTATATAACTATCACTTTTTATAATCAGACTTGGAATATCCACTGCCTTTTAAACTGTCCATCTGATTAACTTTTTTTCCAGCCTTAAAAGGAGTTTCAGCAGTGATACTTCTGTTAGGTGAGGTTAGAAGATGACGTATCTCCTATTTTTTGTTACTTTGTACCTTGCTTTTTTTTTTAAATTTTATTTTTGAGATGGAGCATTTTATGTTTGGCACTAGGTGTGTTATTTTGGCAACAGTGAGAACATCTGTTCAGCCTTTGTAGTTATCTTAGCACGAAGGAAGGTGTTTCAACCTTTTAAAAACTGTTCAAACACTAGTTTACAGTCTGATAATTTTTAAAAGGCATTGTTTAAAATGTCAAGCTTCTTTCATGTAACCTTGGCTGACATATTTGTGCTTTTGTTTCAAACTGAAATTGGATTCCGAGTGAAATTACAAATAAGAACATGCAAAGATTTTCAGTGTGCATTATATATATTTCTGAAGTAGTTATGGGCCAGGTTCAAATATTTGCATATGCAAATTTATTTGGTTACTTAAAATTCTGCTTTAATGGTCAGTAGCTCCATGAGCTCATTCTAGAAAGAAACACTTAAGGGATTCATTTTAAATTGGAAATACAGGGGTGCTGGCTGCATACTTGAAAAAACTAATGATATGGCAGGCAGAATGGTACTGATTTTGTTTGATTTTTAAAAGCTGAGCAAATTCAGGCCTCACTGTTTTCAGTTTAGAAGAACATTAATCCTACCTTGTCATAATGACTATTTTAATTGTGTCCACAATTGATAATTACTTGCAGCTTTAAATTCCTCTGTGTGTAGACTCCTTTGTTTTTACAGAGAGCTCAATACAGATCTTGAAATTTGCTGCTACATGGTATTTGAAGTGACTTAAAGCACTCAGTTTGAATTAATCTTAAATGCAAACCAGAGAGAAAAGCCCATTACCTATTAAGGAGCCTTGCCTTGGAAAAGGACTGGAAATTATATAAAGTTAGTAACTCTTGCTGTTATTTTTATGTATCTGTTTTATTTTCCTTTTAATTTTTGGATAGAGTATGATTTAATCTTTGTTGTTTAAAAACTAAGATCAGTTAAAATATTTATTTAACCAAAGAGTAGCTAGCATTTTCCTTAACTTATAGATATTGTGGGCAGAGTTAAAGCCATTTCATCATTTTTTCTGACTTCTTGTTTTGTACTGCACTATGATTGACACAGTTTACTTATATTCTGAGATTTCTGTATATACCTGAGTAAAATATGTCCCACAACAGCATTGTGCCTTAATTTGAAACCAGCAGGAATGGAGAAATCTATCTTCTGGCATAGTTTTCTTTGATTAATCATAAGCAATACTAGAAGTTTTCAGTTCATCTGGTTTTAAATTCAGGTAACAGTTTGTGTTACACTTTTCACCACAAAGTTAAAGAAATAGTCAGCAGCTGGTATCTTCATAGACTCTATTACTCAGGGTGTAAAGGACTTCAGGAATTCTCTGGTTAAACTCCTGCTCAAATTAGGGTGGGCTTTGAGGTCAGGCAAGATGTTGATGAATCCCGTAGAAACTTCTGCAGACTGAATAAGGCCAAGGAAAGCACTTCAGCACTTGCAGAACTTGATAGCCCTACACTGAATTTAATCAATATCATTCTTTTATTTGGGATTCCAAACTGGACACAGTGTTCTAGGTGTGGTTTGACGAGTACCAAGTAAAGGGGAATAGTCATTTCCCACAGTCTATTTGATATGTTTCTGTTGATAAAGCCTTCATCACTCTCCAAGCATGCTGCTACCTTGTGTTTAAAGTTCTGTCCACCGGGACTACAGGTCCTTCCCAGCAGGACTAGTCCACATTGTGAGAGGGTTAGTTCTTCCCAGGTACAGAACTTGGCTTTGTTCATTCCTCCAAGCTGTGTAGGTTCCCCTGGGTGGCAGCCTTGCCTGTGAGTTTATTGACTGCAACTCCCAGGCTTGTTGTCATTTACTGTCTTGATACAGGTGAATTCTGATTTCTCCAAGTCATTGATTACAAATATTGTAAAGGGCTGGTTGCAACATATATGCTGAGGTACTCCACGTGTAACTGACTTCCAGGCAGAGCATCACTATCACCCTTTGAACCCAACATTCCATATAGTTTTTCACCCATCTAGTAACCCACCCATATAGACTGTTAAATCCCAACTGGGGGGTACAAGAATGCTGTGGGAGACCATATTGAAAGATATGCTAAAGTCAGATCTAATAGTTCTATTACAGAAGACAGTAAGGTTAGTCAAGCTTGATTTACCTTTGGTGAATCCATGCTAAATATTCCACGTCAGGCCTGGGTATGTTTCTGTTTGTAGGTACTTGTGTATACTAATCAAATTACCTCTCAGATTTTTTTTTTTTTCCTAAGATAAAAATTTTGAGTTAGCTGAGTTGTCATTGTTTGTTTGTTTGTATGTTTCTGGGCTCTGGAATCAAATATATAGATACTTTTCAGTATCTATATCTGCAGTGCTGTTTACAAAATTTATGTGTTCTTGATGTAATTAGGAGTTACATTACTCATCCTTGTGTTTATATCTAAGAAGTTATTCATTTGCTGTAGCATGGCAGTGGGACCACATTTAGAAATCCTTTATAAGCTTTTTGTCAGTGAATCTGTGATAGAAAATATGCCCTAATGTAGTCAGTTCCCATGTTCTGCTTTTTAAATAGTTTGCAATTCTTTAGGACAGAATTTTCTTTTCAGTGTTTGTTTCTCTTTTCAGAAAGTACATTGCAGACAGCTACTTCACAGTTGTCACTTAAACACTACCAGTAAGACCCTTCCCTTGGAATATTCATTAGAGGGTGGCATTACCCAAGCCACAAGTAGCAACAGCTACTGAAAGCCTCGTTAATCATGTATAAATGTGTCTTAAGGTTATGAACTAGAATATTAAAGAGGATTTTGAATATTGTATAGCCTTTGAACATACCTGCTTACTATTGTTGTTTTTAATAATGCACAAGGACAGCATAATTTCAGTTATCAGTTACTGATATGAATGAAAAATGAAAAAGCTAATTGTTCCAGCATTCTTAAATTACATTCAAAAGGCAAGGTAATAGAGTAGGAAGGGTGGAGTGTATTTAAAACAGAGAAGAGGAAATAATCAAATAATGTATAATGAATTTTCATTAGAAAGAAAATAGCAGTTTCACTAACCATCAGTAGCTCCAGAAATAGCATCATTTTCTAAGCTATATGCAGCAGTTTTCTATCCCGTTTACCATGAAGGTCATGTAAAATGGAAACTTGGAACTGTGATTTGACACTTGCTCTCTAGATTACTGAATCCTCAAAAAATGACCACTGTGGCTACGTGGCTTTTGCAGATGCACAGACACTTCATTTTTAACAGGATGAAAATGTATTTGAATTATCAGTTTCTGCAAGTAGTGGAATCAGTTGTGGTTGAAAGACTTAAAGCATCTGCATAGGGATCTTGTGTAGAAAAGGAGAAGAATCTGTCACATAACCTTAAGATGAGAACTTTGGAAGCTGTGTGAGATCATGTAGGGAGTCTGGGAGACAGCAGAAAATTGACTCTGTTTTTTCTTAACTGCCAGGGTAACATTTTAGAATCAGATTCTTCCTTTTTTCCTGTGTCTTGCTTTCTTCAATTGTCCTTCCTCTTTTCACAGTGTTGAGCAACTGTCATTCTCTGACAGTACATTATAGTCCAAGTAATCTGTAGAGACATGATTGAAGCCAGAGTTGGGCAAACACCTCATAAAATACAATAAAGTGAAATGAAGGAAGGCTGCAAATATTCATCTTAGTATTCAAATGGATCCACTTTGATGCTGTTCATACTCTTTTTGTGTATGCTTTCCATAAATATTCTAGTGAATATGTTAATTGAGAAGACTGTCTACAGAAACAATGAATATCCAGTTTTAATATTCATGGGAAGCAGATTTTGAAATCATATTTGTGAATGCTTGAATCAGAAAACTGATTCAGAGAGTTCAGCTTTATCCAGTGAAGTGCCAAAAGTTTATCACATGGTCTTTGTGCATGATGAAAGCTGCCCGAATTTTTAATTCTTGCAATAAGTTACTCATAGGAAGAGGCAAATCAATAATTAATTGCTAAAATGTCTATCAGACACTTGCTACTGATGAACAAACACGAGAAAATAATTCCTTGACAGACAATGGAATTAGAAAGGGGAAAAATCTAAAACTGTGGAGTTTTTAATGATTCTCTCAGTTTACCTGAATGTGTATCTCAACAGGATTAAAGAAAAAACTGAATCCAGTATCCCTTTAATGTAGAAGTTTCAACCTCTGTATTGATCCTGTCTTTTTAATAAAGTTCTGAAAAAAGAGGTCCTGAAAGGGTGCCTCCACATATAATAAGGATGTTACTTTGAGTACCTGAACAGATTTACAGGAGGTGTATTTTAAAGAAGACTGGCTTTGTAACAACCCTTTCATACAAGTTGCTTCTGTGTACATTTTCACTCTGGAGAATATGGTGGTGCGTTATTTCTTGCTTGTTTGTTGGGGCTTTTTTAGGAGATATGCTCAGAATTGTCATTTACGCACCTCTATTTCAGCTGCAATCAAGATATCTTTTAACTATGTTTGTAGTTTTTACTTGAGGATTCTATAATAAAAAATCAGACATAAGTAAAGATCTCAGGCTTATGCCAAATTTTGTTGGTTTATCCTGTCAAACTTTTTTTTCTGCACATCCCTTATTATTTGGATCTACAGAGTACAGAAAAAAATTAGTCAAACCATAAGGAAAAAACTTCTTCAGTGTGAGAATGATGGAGCACTGGAACGGCTGCTCATATGGGTTGTGGAGTCTTCTTCTCTGGAGATATTCAAAACCTGCCTAGACAAGCTCCTGCTTACTTTCTTTCTTCTTTGTACATCTTTTGATTGGGTGGAATGCTTTTTTGTTTGTTTGTTTGTTTCTCAAAGCAACTACCAATTTTATCTTGGACTTTTCTTTTTTCCAGTTGGCTCTTATTTTGTCATTTCTGGCAGAAACATAAAGGTCAGAATGAAAAGGATTTTTTTTTTTTTTTTTGAGCAGGAATAAGTTGACAGTTTCTTTGGAAAAGCAGCTTATTCTGAAAATAATCTGTGGGATTTCTCAAGGGTTTTGTTTCATCTCTGTCTTCCTCATTCTTTGAGCAAACTTTTGGGAACAATGCAATCTATAAAAGTTGCATTATACAAAGGTGAGCAAATTTCTTCCATGAAGAAGGGACATCTGGATGCCTAAATTCTTTTAAGGATACATGGAGGATTAGCAGAGAGAGCTATTTCCTGATTATTCTTCTTTCTCCATTTCAAAAATAGGTACTTACTATCTTCATATTTAAAATATGGAGTTTTTTTCTGAAGAAAAACAAGATGAGATTAAAGATCTTGTTTGTTGGGTTGATTTTTTTTAAGCCAAACCATTAAGTGGCAGTGATTGACTTTTTCAAAGAAAATGTGCAATATTCAAGTACACCAAATTCTCCTTGGGTGCTGGAACTAATGCATCCTGACTTGCTATGAAAAATGTCATAGAGCTGATTGATGCTGAAGTCGTTTGTCCTACAATTAGAGCATTTACAAAATCTACCTCACATATTAGTTTCCTGGTATCTAAATAATTTTTGAGCTCATGCTACTGTGTATTTTTCAGTGGTAAAATGTATAGCATGTTTGATTTCTTTATGAGCGTTCCTGGCAACTGCAGAATATTCATTATCTCTGACTTCATTCTCTCTAAGTCATTTGAAATTAGCCAATTAACTTTGGCAAGCAGGTCAACAGATGTATATTTCCAGGATGAAAAAAAAAAACCCTAAAATATGTTTTTAAAGATTGAAACAACAGGCTGCCCAGGGGGGGTGTGGAGTCTCCTTCCTTAGAGGTCTTCAAGACCCACCTGGATGCATTCCTGTGAGACCTGATCTACGTGGACCTGCTTTGACAGGGAGGTTGGACTAGATGACCTCTAAAGGTCCCTTCCAACCCCTACCATTCTATGATGCTGAGGAATGCTTCAGGGTCACTCAGAAGAATTAACTGAAGAGAAATGATTTTTGTGGAGCTTTTGTGTTTAAAGTTTGTGTGGGTTTTTTTTTTTTTTTAGATGAGGAAAAAGTTTGAAATCAGAATCTTTTGTGAAACAACAAACTTCTTCTGTAGTGTTTTCCAGTACTTTGGAAACTTATAGATATTTTAAAAAATATTTAAAATATAATACCAGAAAGAGAAGGAATTAAGTTGGAAAGAAATTCAAATAAGTACTTCACACATTACATGTGGTTATTCTTATGTTCTGCAGATAATGCTCTGGCGTGGTTTGGAAAAAGCAACTGAGTATGAAGGTTAATATCCTGATATTGAATTGATGTGTTTTAGGTATGCTTAGCTTTAGAGTACCAGTATCTTCGACACATCTTTCTTTTTATTCTCCTTACTCCTTTCAAACATTTTTGAGTCTTGGCAAACATTGAATTGTTCAGTTGAGTAGTTATATCACTTGCTTGAAATTTTTTCTCTCTTGCATGGCTTTGCCTTCTGCAGTTATTGTTTTGAAACTTGAATCTAAGAGAGTTTTTAAAATCTATCTAGATATCCTTTGAGAAATTCAGGGAAATGCACAGCTAACTTTGAAAACATGGGCTGACAGCAGTCATCTTGATTCACTCAACTTCATAGATATCAACAATAGAA
This sequence comes from Urocolius indicus, assembly GCA_013401255.1. NCBI lineage: Eukaryota > Metazoa > Chordata > Aves > Coliiformes > Coliidae > Urocolius > Urocolius indicus. The sequence goes on along the minus strand of WBNH01006932.1, from coordinate 449,316 downwards.
AGAAAAGTTGATGACCCAGAGTATCATTTAGTCTGAGATTCTCTTCCAGTTTAACAATATTCAAGCCATTTGAGCTATCCTGCTGTAATAGTTTTTCTAACTGGTAGCATGACCATCCTTCTCCCTAGTTCTGTAAAACAGGAATCAAAGTCCAGGAGTACACATCAAGATTTTCAATGTACTCTTTTTTTTTTTTTCTTTAGAATTCTGTTTAGCTATTAAATTGCTACATGTCAAGATCTTCCAGAGTTCAGTAATTAGGGGGGAGAATGGAAAGTAGTGAAGTTAAAATGACAAAAACCAAGTTGGATTTATCACTTTTTCTTAAGTTAAATTCACAATCCATAATAGAATGTGCTTCCATTTGGTACTGAGTCTGAAAAGTACAACATTGAATGTAACACTGGGCCTAGTTGAAATACTTTACTGTCTGCAAATGTTTCATAGTGTGATACTTTTCCACTGACATTGTCATAACAGGTCTATACCAGTTCTAAAGAAGAGTTGCAGAGTGTGCTGTCTGCACACTGATTCTCGAACTTCTGTAGATTCCCAATGAAATCACCATCATCAAGATATGCTTTCAGACACCTGGAGCAGCTTGCAAGATTTGATTTAACACATTAAGGACCCGAACTGGAAACCTCAAGAAGTGTATCTACAAAATAAAATGAAAGTCTGACAGTTTAACCTCAAAGTTTAGTCAACTAAACTGTAGTACAATCCTGCTTGTGTCGGCTGTACTTGAGTGAGCACAGGGACTTTAGGGGTTGAAATAAGCCACTGTAAGAAACAGAAGAAACCTGGTACACTGTTTCTACACAGCTTGTACACGGTTTTCTAGGCAGCAAAGCTTGGTCCCCTACATCTTCAAAGTGCTTATTGTTCCTCCTAAGTAGATTAAAACCAGTGCATCTATGGCTGATGGTACTACAATAGCATCTTTGTTTGGGTTGCTGGACACAGGATTGAGGTTGTCATAGTGTAGTATGGTATCAAAGAATGTTGCATAGCATTTGTGTAATACATAGAGGATTACTTTGGGAGCTGAAATAAAGCTATAGCTAATATGATAGAAATATTCTTATATGCTGGAAAGGGCTTGAAGAAATTGCTGAACTAAAAAACATGAAACAGCTATCTGTTTATTATGTGATTATGTGGAGTGAAAAATGTAGTACTCAAAAATAGTTGTGTTTCTCCATGTAATTTTCTTCCTTTTCTATTTTTCCTGTTTTCTCTTTCATATTTCCTTCTTTACATGTCAGTACATCTCTTCTAGAATAGTTGCAGCAGTCTTTTGTTTAATTTGTGTTTTGAGATGAAACTGGCAGAGAAATTTCTAGATTCTTCCAAAAATCACACTGAACAGTTACTGATATTTTATTGGCTTGGTGTGGGTCTTAGCTTTTTAACATCAGAGGTACTGTTAACAATCAATGTCTCTAATATCTTACATAGTGCAGGCTGTGTTATTGTACCTTTTTAGTTGTGAAAAACAACCCTTCAGAAAGGATCAAATCAAACACAGTTTCAGCTGCAAGTTAAGAACATTTGTTATATTTAAGAAACAAGATTTTTTTGAGCACTAATTTGGCAACTAATTATTCATGAGATCAAGCCTTATAGACATATTTTATTGATCCTGTAATCTCAGTTCTCCAAGTAAAATGAAAAATCACCATATAGAGTTTACAAGTTATCTTTACAACATTAAGAAATGGAAGATTTCCATTTTTTCCATAGCATTATGGTGTTTTGTATTCTGGAATCATACTGAACTAATGCCACAGCTTTAATGTTTTGCAATCAGTAAATTACCTGCCTGTTATTTGGTTTGATTTAACCTAACTCAATGATTTTGCTTGTTAACTTTAGCAGGAATAATATTTTCAGATGAATGAGTGCTATAAAAGTGTGCTTTTTACTCTCTGCTAATCAAACTATTATAATGCATATCTCAAGTGATCTGCACTGACTTTTAACAGCAGTTTCTTTTGGTGTGAAAATGTAATACACACGGAATGTTTTCTAGAAGTATTAACTATAATCGATTTACCTGTTTTACCTCTTGCTTCACTGCATTGTGAACCCAAGAGTTTAAGGTAAAAATCTCAACAGAGAGGTGATGTTTTGTAGAGTATACATATAGAAACCAACTGTAAAAATCTGCCTGCACAGTTACATGTAATTATTGGTTTCCAAGAAACTCCAACTAACTCTCTTTAAAGCTTTGCCAATATACACAGAGGTAAGTAAATCTGAAAATAACAATTATCTAGCGTATTTGAGTTGAGTGAAGATACTAGTTGCTTGCTGATGTACACTTGAATGGAGCTGTGATGAATTAAGCAGTCTTCCTGTAGAATGCAAATACCTTTAACCAAACAATTGAAATCTAGTATTTGTTTCCTTTAAATTGTACAACTTTGCCCAAGAGCTGCCTCATAGTAACCTGACTTCAGAGCTGCTGATGGTGACTCTCAGCATCATTCTGAGTTTCTTGCTTTAGGAGATTCAGGAGCAAAAGACATTTCCATTATTTTTGCCTTTCCGCCTTCCCCCCCCCCCCAATTTTAAGCATTCTCATATGTTGCCTTTCTCTTTAGCTACCATACTTGCACCTCAGTGACTTCATATTAATAGCAAAGATTAAGCAGTTTCAGCTCATCAGAGAAGTGATATTAATCATCATCAGGCCCAATGAGAAGTTTAATTTTCTGCTTCTCTTTTTTCACTAAGCTCTGGCAGCTGTCACTCGCACTGATGTCTGTAGGACATTTAATAATCTGCTTCTGAAGATGCATTTCAGTGGTTTCTCTCCTTTTATTTCCTCTGTCAATCTCAGTGAGTTTCATCATTGCAAGCTTTAATTGAAGACCACTGTCAGAAGATAGAGAGAAGAAAATTATTCCTTGAAAAAAATCAAGTTCAGGGACTCACGGTTTTTATTATAGTCAAGAGGAAGACAGGTTAAATCAACATACTGAAAAGTATGGAAATTGTTTTGGTGCATGACTCACTACCTGTTCCCCTCCAAAATGTTATCTTCTTTCTGTCCTATTTGTCTGCATTTATTTATTTCCACCTTGGAAGTATGGTTAAGATTTGTGGTGCAATATGTACATGGAGCACACAGAATCAGAGGGTGACAAGAAAGAATCCACACAGAAAACTTCATAAATTACACCCATACAGTTATAGTGGTTTATGTCATTGTCATAGATAGCATTATTGCAGTATAGGAATGGCTTTCATCAGCTTAGTTAAAACAGCTTCCAAAATGGCATATGTATCAATAAACACAGTAATGCTGGGTATTATGTTAGTTGACATACCAATAGCTATTTTTAATGGCATGTCATCTTAGACTGTCATAAGCTTATCTTATAGGGAAGCCCTAAATGTAACAAAATTATTTTTTTGAGATGATGCTACTACTGTCACAGTGAAGTACTGTCTTTATAGGTGTTAATGTGCAATTTGCATATCACACCTATTTGAGGGGTTGTTTTATGAGGTTTTAAGTAGTTCTGAAAGCAGGAGCTTGCCATTAAGAGCACCAGGTTACAGTTTTCTAAGTCAGAGAAGACTAGATCAGACTAAGACAAAGCAACACGGGAAGCTCCACAGCAAAATGTTCAGTCTTCTGTATGCATCAAATAGCCCTCATTTATTAGATAGTAGATTTGATAGTTGAACAGTGATGTAGCTGATTAATTTGTACAACACATGCTGTGAAAGCATTACAGTAAAATTTTAAGCTGTTTGGAATTGTGGATGCTACTGTGTGTGCTTTACTGGCTCTAGATGTCTGAGTTTGAGCCAGTGTTTCCTCAATTTAAAAAATAAGCCCCTTCAAATGTAAAGAGGCTTGAGCAGATTAGATGAGTATTTTAATTTGGAATCAAAACCATTGCAGAAAAGATGGATCTCCAGCCTGATACTTTGCTCTGTGGCAGGGATTGATCCCTCTGGACAGGAAGATTCATGTATAACTGAGTTTTTTTAGCTTTCAAAAGGTCTCTCTCTACACTACTTACTTGGGATGAGCCTTGTAACTGCAGCAGGCCTCTAAGTTTTCCAGTCACAGAACCTTCCTGAGATTTATTAAAAATGGCTTTTTAAAGAGAAGTTTTTTGCTATCCATAGCCACATTTCCACCTCAGGGACTGAAAACACAATAGGCCAGTAAATCAAGACAAAATTACATTAGCTTAGAAAAAATTGCTATTAGACATTGCAATTACTACCACTAAAGAAAGAGCAGATCTCTCTCTCACAACAAATCTATAACAATTAGTACTGTTCTTCTTTTAATTGGCATGATAATTTATTTTGCAGTTTGACTCTGGAGAGCCAAATCTAGAATAATGTTGTCAACCTGAAGGAATATGTAATGGGATTCTTTGGGGGAAGAAAATGTTTACAGTGTACTGGACTGCAATCTATGAACATATCTGAATTGCAGAGGAGGATGAGATGTAATTTTCTTTTTTTGTTGTGATTGTAAGGGTAAGGTATTGCCCTTGGAAGCAAATTGTCTGAGAAAACCTTTGCGTATTTCAACAGACTGTTATGTTTTAATAACTAAGTGATCATTTACATTAAATATCCAGCAGTAAATGATAAAGAGTAGGAAGAATCTACACTGGATACAGCTTATACTTACTCCACTAAAGTCCTCACCTTTTTGCCCACTAAGGTCCTAGCATTTTGGTCATAGTTTGACTGCAAATGAGTACAGAAAAAATCTGAACCATTTCTGATCAAGGAATGTTTTTGTGCTAATTGAAGATTGGTTGCACAAAAGTAACATTTGATTTAGAAGCTGTAGTAGAATACTTTGCTAAGGGAGAGAGAGGAAATGGAAAGCTTCTGCTGGTAGAAAGATTATCCGTGGTAATTTTAAGTGATACTTGTTGGAAGAACTAGTTTTTCAGCAAGTGAGAGTGAGAATTGATGAAAGTCTCTTTTTAGTGGGTCTCACAAAAGAGATGTTCAGAGGGCAGGAGCACCTCTTCCGTGAAGACATGCTGAGAGACTAGGGTTGTTCAGCTCAGAGAAGAAAAGGCCCCAGAGAGACCTTATAAAAACCTTCCAGTACCTAAAGGAGGCCTACAAAAAAGCTGGAGGGGGACTTTTTACAAGGGCATGCAGTGATAGGTCAAAGGTTAATGGCTTCAAACTGAAAGAGGGGAGATTTCGATTAGATATTAGGAAGAAGTTCTTTACTGTGAGGATGGTGAGCCACTGGCACAGGTTGCCCAGAGAGACTGTGGGTGCCAGTGTGTGGCAGTGTTCAAGGCCAGCCTGGATGGGGCTGTGAGCAACCTGGTCTCATGGAAGGTGTCTCTGCCCATGGCAGAGGGATGGAACTAGATCCTCCTTAAAGTCCCTTTCAACCTAAATCACTCTGTGGTTCTATGAACAATTTAATGAAAACAGAGTATGTGAAGGTATAACTAGGGATGGAGGAGCTAATGAGTATGAGCGAGGAAAGAATTGTGCTCAGGTGTTATTGTCATTTATCTTAATTTCTTGGTAGGAAGCTGAATTGAGTATTGACGAAAAATGTTGCTTTTTTCAATAATTTAGGTGGGAAGAGAAGACAAAGGAAAGGATATGCATGCACTGCAAGTAGTGAGATGGAGTAAAAATTAAGATTCATATGGAAAAGGGAGTATTATCTTGAAGAGTCAGGAAGACACTAGGTTCCATGAGAGCATCATTTGCAGTGTTACTAAAAGCAGCCTCACCATGCCTCACACTAACCTCATTGTTGTATTTTAGCATCACATATGTGAAAGAATTCAGCATCATGGAAACTTATGGTATAATATTATCCATTTCAAATTATTCTTTTGGGTTTAAATCTTTTAAAATTACAGAGAATTTTTGTATCTGAAATCGTTCTAAACATTTAGGATACCAGTCAGACTTGCAAATGGTTAATTCACATTTGGTAGTCATCAAGTGTTTGTGGATTTAACTGAATCAGTCTTGTAAACTTGAAGGAAATTGTTAAAAGAAAATGAGAAGAAATATAGAATCCTGCCTATTTGGTCCTCTTGAGCAAATACAACATTAAATGAAGAATATATTGAAGAGGAAAGTGATCTGTAGATCTGCAGATAGTGCAAGGATTATTTACAGCTAATCACTAGACCTCCTAGCACTTTTTTGTTATCAGTCTAACTCAAGAGCAGGGACTTTACATCATCAGTGCCTCAGTAAGACAACTGATAGTTATGTGGTTAACACTAATATGAATAATAAAATAACTGAAAAATGATTGAAACTTGGTAAGGAATTTCTGTTCTACCCATGTACTCAAATTGAAAGTTCCACTGTATAGATAATAATCAAGCAATTAGAACACTTAAATTTTGAGTAATTGTTCTATATGCACATATAAAAGATAGGTATGCTTCTGTATACTGAAACTGAAGAAAAAGAAAAAAGTGAAGAGTCTGAACTGAAAGGGTCAATATTGTCATTATTTCAAGGTGGCTGGTTGATCATGAACAAGAGATAATGGCTGAGAGAATCCAGAAAACAGGCAAAATCACATTCTTACTTGATAATCTTGATTATTTTTCCCTAAAAAAACCCAGCAGAATGTTGTTACCAAGTTAAAAGAGGTGTTAACCAAGGATACAGGAGAAAACAATATGTCAAGAGGTCTTTGCTTCTTCAGATAACAAAAACAGGGTAACAAAGATCAGAACGTCACAAATGCATTAATGTGAGATATTTCAAGTATTATTTCTGCAGATGTTTATCAAGAAAGAAGTATACGTTAGTCCTGTACTAAAGCATATGGTGGAAAGTCAAAACTCTTCCCTGGCTGTTTAAAGAGAGAAAGGTTGATAATAGTGAAATTGCTAGGAAGATGAGGACTGCACGTTCATATTGAATGCAGCAAGTCAACTAGACTTTTCGTTGCATACAGAAGTGGACTTGATCTGAACATAACAAGTCACAGCCTTCACTTGCAGCAATGAGAGATTTAGGTAGGGTTTGACAGGAGAAAAAAGGGCTCTAAATTGAAAGTGTGAAGTGTCCTGATAGATCACAAACAGGGGTTGTCGAACCTCCAGTGTGAGGTTTTTAAAAGCAGGACAGTACAACGACAAATTAAGTTCAGTGTTCGTAGCTGTAAAGTAAGGCACCTTGAAAAAGAATAATCTTAATACTGTATCATGAGCAATTAGGTGATTAAAACTGCTCTGGAACTAGGTCTTGGATTTTAATAAACATCCCTATCCTCAGAAGGCTTAATTTGACACTAGAAGGTAATGTGTATATGTCAGTAGCCACAGGCAAAATTTTGTAGACCTTGCTAGTTATTAGAATGGGGGTTTTAATTGGTTTTTTTTTTCCATTTCTTTAGCAAATGGAGAGCTTTGTAAATACACAAGGAAAGGCAGAACTTTTCTGATAAACAGATACTGTCAATACCAAAACAAATGTGTTTTTTTTATCAGATCAACAGTACATTTAGGATGGAAATAGGAGGAAAATATCTGTTCATCAGATCAGTACACTTCTGGCACAGCCTCTCAGTGGGATTAATGAAAGGCACAAAGCTCTCACTAGTTCTGAGGCATAACTTGAGGTGTTTAAGAAAGGGCTTATATGATATATCAACGTGGGACAACTGGGTCTTAGCTCAATAACTGAAAAGGTCCCTTCTAATCCTATGTGGTATCTTTGCAAACTTATTCCCTTTTTGCTTCCTGGAACCCTCTTGGGTTCCACTGAACAGGCAATAATCTCCTTTGCTAGAGAAGGTGTATTATTTGGAGATTATGTTTTGGCTTCTTCATGGTTTTAAAACACCATTTTTAAGGATTTAAGCAGCAGCAGAGCTGATTATTTAGTGGGTATTACTTGATGAGGTAATGACACTTGCCTTCTTCACTAAGTAGTTTTTGATGTGCTGATGAAAAACACTATATAGGCTAGGTAATATTATTGTTATTATAATGGAGTGTTGGGGACTAATTAGTCACAGCAACCTTTTTAAGCAAAGGAAAAGAAGTGTTGGTGGAGAAAAAGAACTGCCGTTAAGCTTCAGGAGCACTGCTTGTAAGTCTTCTTTTGAGTGACAGTCTCTCTATGTAACCTGAACTACTCAAAGCACTAGTGTGAGAAAGTGGATTTCTTTCAAGGTGGGTGGTTCAGGGAATGCAATTTGTAAAGAAACACACAGCATGTATTGAAAAAGCTCTGATCCACCTGTTATTCTTTGTCTGGCACATTGATTTTCCTCCTACTATACTTCCTGTCCTGAAGGATACAGAAGTGTTCTGCAAAATACAGACTTCATCCGGAGAGAACTTGTAGCTCCTAATGATTTAGATTTTACTTGTGGAGAGTTAGCATCCCTTAAAAGCATTATACATGAAGAAAGGTTAGAATGTGGGGGAGTAACACTATAACACATTGATACAGAAGGAGGAATTTTAAAGATGAGTACAGTTACTGTATTTATATTTGACCAAAATGCAGGGGCAAACAGCCCCAAGTCCTGATAAAAATGCATTGAGATTGTTAATAAGCAGCTATGGTCTCTCTTCATAGTATGCCCAAAGCCTGTTCAGTTGTAGTGACTAAACACACTGTGGCTGTGTTTCTCACATAGTGCTTACATTTTTTCTTAGGTGGAATTATATCCTGTTAGTCACAAATTTTGAATGTTATCTACCTTGACTTTAATACAGCATTTCACAGTTTCCCACAGCATTCTCTTAGGGAAACTGGCTATTCTTGGCTTGGATGGGCAGGTCCAACAAGTTGTGATCAATGGAGTTAAGTCCAGTTGGTGGCTGGTTACGAGTGGTGCTCCCCAGGGATCAGTACTGGGGCCACTCCTGTTTAACATCTTTATTAATGATCTGGATGAGGGGATAGAGTGCACCCTTAGTAAGTTAATGCATGGCACCAAGCTGGGTGGAAGTGTCAATGTACTTGAGGGTAGGGAAGATTTACAGAGAGATCTAGATAGTTTGGATGGCTGGGCCAAGGCGAATGCTATGAATTCCAACAAGGCCAAGTGCCAAGTCCTGCACTTGGGCCACAACAACACCCAGCAGCATTACAGGCCTGGGGAGGAGTGGCTGGAAAGCTGCCAAGCAAAGATGGACCTGGGAGTGTTGGTTGACAGCCATCTGATCATGAGCAGCAGTGTGCCTAGATGGCCAAGAACGCCCATGGTATCTTGGCCTGTATCAGTAACAGTGTTGTCAGAAGGAAGAGGAGGTGATCATCCCCCTGTACTGTGGTGAGGCCACACCTTGAATACTGTGTCCAGTTTTGGGCTCCTCTCTAAGAGAAGGTCTTTGAGGTGCCGGAGAGGATACAGAGGTGGGCTACCAAGCTAGTAAAGGATTTGGAGCATGTCTCCTGTGAGGAATGGTTCAGGGATCTGGGTCTGTTTAGCCTGAAGAAGAGAAGGCTCAGGGGAGACCTTATCACTCTGTACAACTATCTGAAAGAGAAGGTCAGTCTGTTCTCCCTAGTAACAAGCAATACAACAAGAGGAAATGGCCTCAAATTGCACCAGCAGAGGTTCAGGCTGGATATGAGAAGGAATTTCTTTACTGAAAGGGTTGTCAGGCATTGGAACAGCTGCCCAGGGAGGTCGTGGAGTCACCATCCCTGGAGATGTTTAAGAGACAGGTGGATGTTGTGCTTAGGGAAATGGTCTAGTGGTTGATAGGGCGAGGACGAAGGCTGGACTCGATGATCTTAAAGGTCTCTTCCAGCTGAATCAATTATATGATTCAAGTCAGTTAGCCCTAAAGCCTAGTCCCAGGCCCATCTTGCATGCTTTTTGCTCTCATAGTACTGATTTGATGTCTACAGATTTATAACACAATGTAGTCTCGTCAAAGTATAACTTTATATTATGTATTAGAGTAATTAGATGGAATCAACTTTCTTTTGCACTCATTTCCCTTTTCATATGCTTTTTCCGTTGCTCATCAAATGATTTTTTTATAGCACTGTAAAGCTATTCCATGTATAGGAAAATGAGTTGGAAACTATTCTGAATTGAATTATCAACAATTAATAGAAGCATTCTGATGAACAGCTCTTTATCATTACTTAAAAAAAGAAAAAGGATTCTTTTACTTTGTGATGCAGGTTGAGTTTTGGGTATTTATAATTGCTGAAACTATTTTGCATGTGAACCAAATTGCTGAAACAATAATTGAAGATCAAAAGACATTTATAAAGAAGTGTTAAGTATGTATGTGTAGATATGGAGACATATTTTATGACATATAATATGTTCCATTTGTCTAGCTATCTGAAAGAAAAGAGCACTCCGGCTTAAAATTGGGGTAAAGAAAAATTTTATGTTAATCATCCATGTCATTATTATAATATATTCTGTGTGTAGTTTATTAGAAAGCCATTAATGAAATCTAGTCCTTGAGATCTGAATTTGAGCCCGGATAAGCAAAAATAAGGTATTTATTCACCACGTAGACTTTCAGCAATCTTCAAGATATGAATGAATCTATAGAAACCTTTTACTATAGTATTTCAAAATTATGACATAAGACAAATTGATTCTGTTATAAAATAAATGTGATTGTAGAAAGGTTAAATTAAATCAATATTCTTACGAGTTTGAATATTCAGAGGGAAGCTATCCTAACTTTCGTCTTTAATACTCATACACTCAAATAAACTTGAGGCTGTCCTCAAAACAGAACAAGCCACTTTGTTCTCATTAACCTCACAAAATGAAATAGCTCAGTCTTGCTTATACTTGACATTTTATATAGGTGGAGATTGTCTTGAAACTTTTGGAAAGACTATTAGATTTTTAAAAAAGCATCCTGAAGTTTAGATATGGAAGAAGAGTACAAGAGATCCATCAAGGCTCTTTCTACGATAAGCAGATTAATTTGAGCACCATAACTGTTGATATCCAGAGAACTACTTGAGTACCTGTGTTTGTTTCCATTTTATTTTATGTGAATTGAGAAATATTTTGCTGCTTTAAAATTTTTATGTAACTACAGCTGTGCAGTAGAGCATTTATTTAGCCACTTCTTACTCGTAGTTGTGGCTAATGTCTGTAGCCACTAATTACTCTGTCTGTAACTCCTTGATGAAGACTTTTTATTGTCATACTCTACATGTTTGTCTTTGCAGTAGAATGTGACATGTTCATCACATAAGGGAGACTGGAACATCTTATGAGGAAAGTCTGTGGGAACTGGGGCTGTTTAGTCTAGAAAAGAGGAGACTGTGGGAATATCTTATTAATATTTACAAATATCTAAATGTGGGTGTCAGGAGGTTGAGGCATCCCTTTTTTCTCTTGCATCTAGAAACAGGACAAGGGGTAATGGGATGAAGCTGGAACACAAAAAAGTTCCAGTTAAGCATAAGAAAAAAATATTTTACCGTGAGAGTGATGGAGTCCTGGCACAGACTGCCCAGGGAGGGTGTGGAGGTCTTCAAGACCCTCCTGTGCACTTTCCTATGTGATGTGATCTAGGTGGACGTGCTTTAGCAGGGGGCGTTGGACTAGATGACCTCTAAAGGTCCCTTCCAACTTCTACCATTCTATGATTCTATAAAAACATCTAAATGCTCAGCTGCACTTTTGAAGTTACCAGTTACATAATTGCAATTTCCAACTGTCTTGTTTATTGAGAATTGTTAGTATGGCTCTTGTATCTTTCTTATATTGCTTGCTGGTCTGTGTTTGTGTAACAGCCTCTCTTCTGATAAATGATAAAAGTGAAAGCAACTCAAAAAACCCCAACAGATATCATCATTAAAACTCTTTTTCTATTTTTCCTGCTTTTGCCATCTCTTACTGCATCACAGCCTGTCACTCTGCCATGCTCTATTGCTCACTCATATGCTCATTCGTACCCCTTTTCTTTCTTTCATGTTTATGCTTGATTACCCTCTCTCACTTTCATCCTCACTCAAAATCCTGTCTCTGTTTTCCTCTTGCACTGGTTCACACATCCTTCTCACTCTTACTCTTTCCTAAGTATTTTCACACCTTGAGCTGTTTTAAGCCTTTTCCGCTGTACTTTTTTTTTTTTTTTTTTTTCATGCTCCATTTCAGTCTGGCTCTCTGTCACACATGTTCAATTTTCTCTGATTTATCACTGAATTCCTGGGGGTATGGTTACAGTGCTGCCTAGGGGGAATAAAGGCTGCTATTGCAGTATTTCCCTAATAATCTTTATGTTCCTTGTTCAGCACCAATGATATGATCCGAGAATCCTAACTATGTTTCCTTCTACATGTACACAATTTTCTCTCTCTTTTTTAGAAAAATACATATAATCCCATTTGCTTCCTCTTTTAAAAAATTATTTTCCCTAGAAAAACAAGTTTATTTTGGAGATGCAAACCCGAGCAATGTTGTTCAACAAAGTTATAATGTGTTATAATGCAAGAGTCCAAAGGAGCCTGGCAATGGAACTAGAGAAGTGCGTTATATCTTCCCATTAAAGCAGACAAGATCCACCTTGACTTAGATGTTCCCTTCTATGCAACAGTGACATTTCAGAATGGAGAAGTCATGCAAATCAATTGTGCACAGTTCATTTGTGTATTGTGTTCATATGTTATATATCTACTATCTAAATACCTGCTTAGCTATGCTTAATATAAAAAAAACTCTAATTACAGTTTCTGTTACTGTATTGGAACTCCTTCTTATATGATAATTTATTATCCTCTTTATGACTAAACTTCTAACTAATGTAAACTTTCTCTTCTGTTTTTGTAACATACTCTTCAGCTGTTTAAGTTTCTTGCATAAGGTTTATTTGCACAAACTTAAATTCTGGTTAGAAGCATTTATGTTTAGGACATTATTGTGATTTAACCTTAGCCAGCAACTACATACCATGCAGTCCTTTCCTTACTCCTCCTCCCCATGCCCCATAGGATGGGGAGAAGAATCGGAAAAGAAAACAAAATACATAGGTTGGGATAAGAACAGTGCAATAACTTAATTAGAATGTAATAACAACAATAATAAAAGATAATACAACAATAAAATATACTAATATTATTGTAATGAGAGAGAAACAAAACCCAAGAAAAGACAAATGATGTCCAAATCAGTTGCTCACCATTCACTTGACTGATGCCTCAGCAGCGATCTACCCCTCTCTGCCAGTTTATATATAAAGTCCCTCCAGATTACATATTGGGCATGACATTCTGAGGTATAGAATAGTCCTTTAGCTAGTTAAGGTCAGCTGTCCTGGCCATTCTCCCTCCAAACTTCTTGTGCCCTGCAAGCCCACTCAACTGGCAGGGCAGGGTAAGAAGCAGAAAAGGCCTTGATGCTGTGCAAGCCCTGCTCAGCAATAACTGAAACATCCCTGTGTTGTCAACATTCCTTTCAGCATAAACCTAAAATACAGCCCTGTAGCAGCTACTAGGATGAAAATTAACTCCATCTCAACTGAAACTAGGACAGACTTCTGCTGAAGAGAATTTGATTTGAAATCATACAGCCAGGCAAGAGTAACTAGAAAAGTACAAGATTTTCAGATAATTGAAAATTGCTTCACAAATCCATATGCTGCTTCTTTCTGCCTAGTGTTTGTGACTTATTGGGTTAGTGATGGTGGTATTGGAAGGTGTTTGTGCTTACAGTTAGCTAATTGCTGGATGGTTTTACTGTCATTTCACTGTAACTGATGCAAGGAGGAATAAATAAGAGGCAAGACATGGTTTTTCTTTACAAAGATGATAACCTCTCTCTCAAATTCAGTTGTTTGTGATAGCATCCCAAGCTTGGGGAGGTCTGGGGAGAAAGAGGTTCTGAGTTGGAGAAGAGATGTTTAGATATTTTATAGAGATAAGCAAAGCAATTCTGACAGGATGGGAAAAGTATGCATTTAAAAGCACAGTTGTTCGGAACGCTCCTGTTGCATATCTAGTAATTTCACTGCTGTTGGTACCATGGCAGCATTGTTATTTCATGTGTAGCCTGAGCTGATGTAGCCTTACTGATGTCAGCGTCTGAACTTAAGTGAAAAACATTTCTGATGTGTCTGCACTTCAGAGCTGCTATGATGCACCACCAAAATTTACAGACATAATGGTTGATGTGATAGGAGCGAGGGCAAGAAGGGAGCTGGAGAGTAGACACTGAAAAAAAAAACAGTGGAGGAGAGCAGAAGCTGCTGATCCATCTAGTCATGTCCTGTCTTTCAGCCAACACCCGCTTGCTTTCAGGGAGATTCAGATCTCTTGCTGGTAATCACAGAGAGAGTAATTTATCTCTTGCCTTGTAGTTCCAGCTATCAGAAGTTTGCAAAACCCTGAGACAAAAAGATTCAACTGAACTCTCAAATTATTAATTAGTAATTATTGGGGTAATGACTGTTAGTAATCATGGGACATTCTTTTGATATCTGTTTATAGTCAAAGCAGAGCTTTAAAAGTCCTAAAGGCAATTTGACTTGGAAGATACTTTACCAAGTAAAGTTCATTGCATAGGGAAGGGCTGTCTGTGCTCTTGAGCCATATGTGGTCTACCTACAGATATATCCATTTTTCTACAGTGGCAAAAAGAATGTCTATTTGCATGATGGAGGCTTAAATACATCATCAGTTTGAAGCTCATTTTACTTTGGAAACAGGAGTTGAAAGGGGGGTGGGGAAATATACTGTTTCTAATGTATTCCTTTGAGTCTTGGGTTGTTTGAATTGCAGATAAAGCTTGTGTGGCAAATGTCTGTCCGGAGTGGAAGTTCACGTTACCTGAGGAGTAACAAACAATTTGGTCTTGACAAATGGCAAGCAACACTTTGCACATTTTATGCCACAGCTACAAATGGGGAGACACTATACACATGTAGGAAATGACCCTAAATGTGCTGTGTGTGAAATGACAGAAGGATGTAGTCTGCCCCTAGCTTGAGATCTCGTTTGGTTATAGTGAGAATTCTTCCTGCTGGCTGCTAGAGGGATGTGAAATACAGATACTTTACTGCAAATCCAGAGCCTTGCTGGCTTTCCTATGAGTGTCCTTCCAGGATGTTGAAGCCAAAAATAGACATATGGTGAGACACCAGGTTGTAGAGAGTTACAAATACACAGATATTGATCATGTCTTTACAACTAATATTTTCACAAGTGGGTATCTGTAAAAATGTAACATTGTTTGTTGTTTATTTCCAAGTCTGTAGCATCAAATGAGTGTAAAACTTTTGAAAGGGAGTGAGATTGCCAGCAGCTCCCTAGAGACAAGGAAGGAAGAACAGTGAGATACCTTTTACCATGTAAATCAAAGTGGACCTCTCAATTTCCTTGAAATTTTTCAGAAAAGAAAAGAAAAGCTTTTTTTTTTTAAAAAAAAAAAGAGTTCAATTCATTTCTTTAATGAGTATGTAAAAAAACTTTAACCTTCAAGGGTAATTATTCTCTAAGTCTTATCCATTCATTCCAATTTGTAGATATTTTTCTTCCTTTAAACAAAAAAAAAAACCCTGATTAATTATAAGAAGAGGGATACTTAACTGAGCTTCAGGCTTCTTGGTGAATCCCAGCCTGAAGCTGACAAATGTTATCTCTGGCATTCTTTTAATTTTTTTTTTTTGAGTCTATAAAAAATGGAGATGAGTTAAAAAATGGCAAGACAAGGTGATACATAACTGTCACAAGTGAGTTAAAGTCACCCATTTTCAATATCTGAAAAATAAAGAATCTACCTCTGTGTGAACAGTAAACTCTCTCTTTTCTTCCTCTGTAAAACAAGCAAATCTAATAGTAAAATCACAACGATGGTCAGAAAGAGAAAAGAATGGATGTAATTCCTGAAACTTTTTAAATGGAGAGTGTTCAAGATATTTTAAAGATTTAATAGAATTTAATTTGACTGATGGTGTCTCTTTGGCTAGAAAGAAACATCATTTACAGTATTGCCAATCCCAAATGTCCTAATATCATGAGTTCTGGATCACAAAAATCATGACATTGAATTTTTAGTTTTGTTTCTAAAGCAACTCTCCATCTGTTCTCCTAAAAATAAAAGTCCTCATTAGTTGCCATTTGGGTTATGAATTGTTAGATCAGAATTTATGACTAGATAACAATTTCAAGCTTTCATTCTATGGAACAAGAAAACTACTTGCTTTAAAAAAGAAAACCAAGACTCTTGGAGTAACAGTCTGCATGTGTATTCACATTAACAGAGATTATGTAATCTAAGCAGTACTTGTAAGGCAGGTACATAGGCTTGTCATTTAAATGACTGATGAATTTTCTTCTTTAGTCTATCATACAGGCCTATGGAAGATTTATTGATGTCTCATATTACCTAGGATATGCATCAGTTTTTCTTGTTTACTGTCCTTACTGCTTACAGTATAGAATCCCAAAACCATAGATTCACAGAATGGCAGGAGTTGGAAAGGACCTTTAGAGATCATTCAGTCCAACTCTCCTGCCAAAGCAGGTCCACCTAGATCAGGTCACAGAGGAATGTGTCCAGGTGAGTTTTGAAGACCTCCAGAGAAGGAGATTCCATGACCTCCCTGTGCAGCCTGTGCCAGGGCTCCCTCACCTGAACAGTGAAACAGTTATTCCTTATGTTTAAATGGAACTTTTTGTGTTCCAGCTTTTGTCCATTACTTCTTGTCCTGTGACTAGAGATAATAGAAAAGTGATTCCCAAACCTCCTGACACCCACAATTTAGATATTTGTAAATATTAATAAGATCTTCTTCTCCAGACTAAACAGCCCCAGTTCCCACAGCCTTTCCTCATAAGAAAGATGTTCCAGTCCCCTGATCATCTTGGTGGCCTTTTTCCAGAAGATCCCTGTCCCTCTTGTGCTGGGTAGCCCAGAACTGGACACAGTACTCCGGATGAGGCCTCCCTAGGGCAAAGTAAACGGAGAGGAGAACCTCCCTCGACCTACTGGCCACATTCTTCTTGATGCATCTGAGGATGCCATTGGCCTTCTTGGCCATGAGGGCACATTGCTGGCTCATGGTTAACTAGAGCTCCCAGGTCTCTCTCTGCAGAGCTGCTCTCCAGCAGGTCGATCCTCAGCCTGTACTGTTGCATGGAGTTGTTCCTTCAGAGGAGCAGGACTCTGCTCATTTGTCCTTGTCCAATCTCATGGGTTTCCTCTGCTAAACTCTCAAGCCAGCTGAGATCCCACTGAATGGTAGCACAGCCTTCTGTGAGTCAGACAGTCCTCACAGTTTGGTGTCACCAGGGAAATTTCTGAGGGTACACCCTGCCCTCTCATCCAGATCATTGATAAAGATGTTGAACAAGATTGGCCCCAGAACCAATTCCTGAGGAGCTCTGCTGGCCACAGGCCTCCAACTTCACTGTTCACCACCCTCTGGCCTCTGTCATTCAGCCAATTCTTGATCCACCTCACGGTCCACTCATCCAAGCCACACTGCCTGAGCTTTCTGATGAGGATGTCATGAGAGACAGTGTCAGAAG
Source organism: Urocolius indicus (assembly GCA_013401255.1). Taxonomy (NCBI): domain Eukaryota; kingdom Metazoa; phylum Chordata; class Aves; order Coliiformes; family Coliidae; genus Urocolius; species Urocolius indicus. The sequence goes on along the minus strand of WBNH01006932.1, from coordinate 431,835 downwards.
CCTTGCAGAAGTCAATATAGATGACATCTGCTGCTCTCCCCTCATCATGATAGTGCTGAATGCTGCATCTCTCTCTCTAAATCCAAAATAGACTTGGGAATGGCAGCTCTTCAGTTCTTTGATGTTCCAAACCAATTTGCACTGCAATGTCCAGTCACCAATGGTTACAATGACATCTGGCAGCTCAGTAGGCTATATGGAACATGGTCATGGATGCTTGCAGCATTTGCCAGCTTGTTTACTTAACAAAAAGGTGGTGAAATATGTACTTCCTCTCTTGATAGGTTGCCTTCCAGTTAAAAAGTGGCAAGAGAGACACTTGGGGATGGACAGTAGGGAATATGTTAGGTTAGACCTTGTGTACAATGGTGGAGTAGGTAACATAGGGCCTGATCCTGACAGTAGCAAAATCTTCAGTGAGACTTTTTGGTGTGTGCTTCTCAAGACCAATTATAAATCTTGTTTGATTTCAAGGCCATTAAGGACCTGCTGAGTAGGTTGTCCGAGTAGATTTTTGTATCACATCATTGTATTTTATCCCAAAGTTCATTGTAGTGATGCAGACTATTTAGGTTTTGTTGCATTGTTACTTCTGTGAGGCTAAAGCCTATCCTTCAGAAATGTAGTAATGATTCAAAACATAGAAAATTATCACTCCTCATGGGAAGCTTGTGCAATGATTGCTCATGTTCAACAACAAAAATGTGTACCTCATTCCTAATTTTGGGTTGTCTTGACTATGGCTTCTAGTCACTCATTCTTGCTATATTGTTCTCCACCAGATCTCTTCAAAACCTGTTATTTTCTCCCTGTGAGGGAGTTTATACAGTTTAATCATCTGACTTACCATTTTTCTTTTTTATAAGTTAAACAGATTGATCTGTTTCAATTTTGGCGCATTATCTCGAGCATTCAACTCATTTTCTGTCTCTCCTCAGAGAACTCTCCAGATTTTCAGCGTGCTTTTAAAAATACATGTGACAGAAGTCATAGGGGTATGAAGTATCATTCTTGTCAGTAATACATGCAGAGGTACTACATGTACTTATCTCCTCTAGTCTTTATGCTTGTAATTATGCTTCCAAAGACCTAATTATTTACACCCCCCCTTGCTTTTATAGATTCATCTCTTGAAGCTTTTTTTCAATTGCTTGCTTATCTACTTTGACTTTTAAGTCCCTTCCATGATCTTTGATTTCCAAAATACCTGATTCTGTTTTATGGATATGGTCTATACTGTTTTTTCTCAAAAGCATAGCTTTGTAATCGGACATACTGTGTTGCATTTGTTTGAGTGAGATAGGATTGCCCTGTCTTTTTTTATCTCCAGAGCATCAATGAACAGTTAAATAGGAATCAGTAGAGTACCAATTCCTTTGAGGTCCCAACAGATCTTTCTCTTTCAGTAATTGATACCTGTTGCTTTCAATCTGTTTAGCTATCCAGTTTTTCGTTCCTACAATAGAATGGTCTGGTGTTTTTTTTCAAGATGAAGTTTTGTTGCTAGATCAGATACCTTGCAGATGTTGTGTTACATCTGTTCATAATGTTTACTTACCAGCTGTACATTTCATCAAAAGATAAAATCAATCTGATCAGATCAATACAAAAAAAAAAAACCAAAAACCAAAAACTGTATCTTTAACTATGTTTCTATTAATTAATTTTCTATCTACTGATTTCAGGATTAATTTTTTCATTACTTTAAGTGCACTTAGTGCTTTTGGCATCAGTGTAAGAGGTCTAAGAGTCATCCTGATCATTTTGTTTCCCTTTTTTGAATATTGGCACAGAGTAAACACTTGTCAATAAAACAGCCTACTTTTTCTAATAGGTATTATGTAGTGTTCTTGGCTGTTCCATGGTCAAATTCTTTATTCTTGAGCACACTGATTCACTAATTCCCCTGGTTATTTAGTATGGACCACTGCTTCTGTTAACAAAAGTCAAGTCTTAAAATTGTCTGCGATACAACTGTTTATGTTATGTCAAATCACAGTGTTACTGTGCTCAGAAATTACAGATAAAGATTTCTAAATAAGGAAGGAGGTCTCATTCAGTTTGATTTCAAATACATCTAGCTTGAATCATCTCGCTTCAAGACACTTTGAAATTTTGCTGAAGCCCCATTTTAAGCCTCCATTAGAGCATCATGGGCTGGGTTTACACAAAGGGGTATTGCACTACAAAAAAACTGAATGGGTACATCTTTGCACAATAATTTTGCTTTAGTATGACGAAAATAGCACTTCCAACTATGGACTTCAATGAGACTTCACAAGGGAAAAATTATGAACTCTTTCTAATCTTCTCTTCTTTGTCTTTCTAGCTCTCAATATGTCTATTTTGTTAATGTGTGCCTTTAAACCTTGGAGCTATCACTGAGAACTGATTTTTGATGTTTGTATCTCTTAAAATAAGTAAATGACAAATTTAGAAAAGAAAACTGAAAAATCTTCAAGCTATGTTAGGCAAACTATTCTTCCTTCTACAGTATTGGAGTACATACTCCTGATTTCTCTGCTGTCTGAGAATTTCTCTTAAAAAAATGAAATAGAATAACACTGTAAAAAACAGGTGCCACTTGTTGGAGTCAGGTCACTCTTTGAACTTCTCCACTAGTAGGTGTGTTTTACTTTTCCTTGGGACTCATTTTTTTTTTCCACTGGAGTAAGTCCCTTCTTCTTGTTCCCCATAGACAAACACCATCTGGATATTGTTATGTTGTAATTGTGGTGAGCCTAATTTTTTGTTTGTTAGGATTATGGGATTAGTCTGGCCTTTAAATAAAATGAAACAAACATCTTCTCATTAACATTTATATTGCTTCTTTCTTTGGTTGTATCCAATAATATTGAAGTCTAAAAGTTGTATGATTTAGTAGATTTTTGAAACAAAACCTGGCCATTTTGGTGCTATGAGATATGTCAGCAAATTAATGCAGAGTTTGGCTTTGACTGGCTTTACAATGGAACTGTGATAGAACTGCATTAGTTCACATGTCATAAACCTTTGAATTCTCACATTTTCCAATTCCTCTTTGAAATTTCAGAAGTGTAGTCCTTCAGGCCTCCCTCTACTCTGCCCTGGTGAGGCCTCATCTGGAGTCCTCTGTTCAGTTCTGGGCTCCCCAGCTCAAGAGGGATAGGGAACTTCTGGAGAGAGTCCAGCACAGGGCCACCCAGATGATAAGGAGACTGGAATATCTTCCTTATGAGAAAAGGTTCTGGGAACTGGGGCTGTTTAGTCTGGAGAAGAGGAGACTGAAGGGAGATCTCATTAATATTTACAAATATCTAAATACCAGGATGTTGGGGCATCACTATATCTATTGTATCTAGTGACAGGATGAGGGGTAATGGAAAGAAAGAAGCTGGAACAAAGAAGTTCTGTTTAAACGTTAAAAAACCCCTATTTTACTGTGAGGATGAGGGAGCCCTGGCATAGGCTGCCCAAGGACGATGTGGAGTCTCCTTCTCTGAGGGTCTTTAAGACCAGCCTGGATGTGTTCCTGTGTGAACTGATCTAGGTGGACCCGCTTTGACAGGGAAGTTGGACTGGATGACCTCTAAAGGTCCCTTCCAACCCCTACGATTCTATGAAAGGCACAGTGGAGATCATGGGGCTCTGGATTCCAAGTTCTTTAGCTCTGATAGTGCACTCATTCATTCACCAAAATCACTGATTTAGAGGGGACTTGTAGTATACCAAGGAAAAAGACACAGTTGCAGTCTTCTGTATGATACAAACCACAGAATTTCTTTTATTGTCTTTTGTAAAAACTTGATCTTAAAATTTACAGAGACAGAAGATTGGGTGATTCTTGCTAGTTATTTTAATGCTTAATTGAACTTTCTCTGCTAAAAATATGTACCTTGTTTCCGTCTTGCTTTTTTGAAAATTCAATTATCAGACACTGTTTCTTGTACCTTTCTCTTAAAGTTGGAAGAGTTGGCTTGGAATCAATTTTAGTATTTGTCATCGATATTTAAGGATATGAGCAAATGCCTGTTATCCACACTTTTGTTTATCTGAATAGATTTCTGTCCTTCAGTAGTTCACTTTGAAATGCATTTTCTAGCACTTAGGCCATTCTACATCTCTTTGCATAATCCTTCTTACAAAGTTATGTGTTTCATAAGGATCACCAGACCAGAACACGTTCCATATTCTTCATGTATATGTATTATATAAATACAGGTAGGAAAATAGTAATATTTCAACCATTAAAATTTTTAAAATGTTTCCATTCTAATGTCCTTTTTAAGAGGCTTAAAATTTTTGAAAGACTGTGACAGTTTGGGCTAAAATTTTATGTTTAGTGCAGACTCAATGCAAGATTTTTTTAATTATTTGAGAAAATTGCTTATCTTCCAGGAGAAGGTAGTTTACCTTGTAAATATTACTCAATCGCTGTTTAACCATAACAGGAAATACTTTGATTCTTTATCCACATTTTTGCACGTTCTGAGTTTATACATAATTACCAACTGAATTGAGTTTCCTGGTAGTCTTTGCTTATAACTTTATTTAATGGTGAGGACAGGAGATGTACAAAAGAGTTGACTAGAATTCTGTGCAGATTGACATAGGATAGGGGATAAACCAGTATGTTAGCTGCTTTGTTCTGATGTTATTTTCTGTGAGGGGATGATTTCAAAAAGTCTTAACCAGAAAACTTCACAATTGCTATGAATATGACCTTTCACAAGAACAAGGGACCATGACATTGGAAAAAAAGACACACGTGAGAAAATGTTAGGTATGAAAATCAGATGTTGTGCAGGAGCAGCCATAAATGACCTGCCACTGTTATTTCAGAGTGTGCTGAGGAGGTCTACTTCAGCAGGAGATCAATATGAGTGTTTTGGTTAAATACTATTAAAAAATAATCTAGAATTGAATTTCAGTGCAAGGAAAGGCTTTAGTGTATTGTTATGACTGTTAATTTCAATGCACAGAAGCTTAGAACTTTAGAGTTACAACAGCTGTGGGAAACATAAGTTGGTAATGTTTTACATACACTTCAGGGCATAAATTTCTTAGCATAAATACCAATGCAAAACGCTACATACGTACCAATGGAGAGAGTAATGGATGCTGTGGGAACCATGGGATGACTTTGAATTTCTGGACTTTAAATTCAGAACCCCAAGACTGCACTCAGTCACAGCTGTTTTCCCGCTGAATATGTAAGGTATAGAATAAATTATGTCCTGTTCTAAAATACAAGGCCCTGATTCTGCATAAACTTAAGTGCTTACATAAATTCAAGCATCTAAGTAATCACACTGCCTGCTGTAACTTCTTTCTCATGTGGTTAACATACATATAAGTTTTTACTGGGCTTAGTTACTGGCATCCTAAAAACACTGTAAACCAAGGAATGAAAATGAACACATGCAAAGCAGAACCTGGTATGTTTTCAGTGTCAACCAACTTTAGATCTAACAGAGTTCTATTGACCCTAAATAGAGCAGAATGGCCTAACATTGAAGATTTTTGAAATTCTGGTGCACAGAGAAGTTGTAACACTGGTATTTTGTCTGGAGCTTGGTAAATGTGTCTTGAACACATTCCCAGGATAACTAATGGAAGTAGCTCTAATAGCCACTCTTAGATGCAAAATTGCAAGGCAAAGAACATGCATCCCTGGTATGGTGAGAGAAAGGGGTTATACCAGTGTAGCCATACAAGTCACCTCATGTGTGGGTGGAAGGAGGAAAGATCTCATGGAATTCAAGACTGTCTCTATGGTCATCATCAAACTCTGTTTGTGCTGCAAGGTGGAATGGTATACACTGTCTTCCCAGTAACTTTGAAAGGCACTATACATTTTCTTGAAAGATGTTAGCCTTACCTCTTTCTCTCTGCCCCTGCTTCTTCAACCACATTTTCTGGCTCAAGGCAGCTAGATTAAAATTCTTGCTGGTTTGTCAATTTGGCTTCAGCTTCCTGAATTGCCCATCTTAAGCAGCAGAGGAGATGAAGGATTCTCTCTGACTGGAGATTTTTTGCTTTTAGCTAATAGTTAATAGTGGCTGAGAATCAAGTTAGTTCGTTTTATGCTAAGAGTCTTCACAGGCTGTGGATCATAAAGTGCTGATGTCCCTACTATTGCACATACAAAATGGTTGTTGGTTCTAGTCGATGTAGATTGTAATATAAGGTAGTAGGTTTTGTAGTTTTCACTCTGTCCTTAACTGACGTTCATACCTTTGTTGCTCAGAGTGTGTGTATTATAAAATAATCTGTGTCCACTTGATTGATTTATTCTCCGTTAAGTGTAAGGTCTACAGATTGTTGTGTTCATTTTTTGATGTGTTTATTGTGCCAGTTCATAAATACACTGAATTGACTTCCATTTTATTCTAACCCGTCATATCAGCCTAAACAGTAAAAAATTAGTTCTCCTTTTTAATGTAGTCTGAGAACAAATCACTATTTCCTGCTGTCTTTTGAAACCTTATGTCTTTTGCTGATGCTTAGTTTGTTGTGAAATCTCCAAGAACACACCAGAGTAGCTAAATGTAGGGAACTTAGTCTGGCCTCTTTGCCTATATTTAGTAAACATGATGATTTAGGAAGCAGCTGTGACTGAATGTTGTGTTTTTCTGTATCTATTTTTGTGATTTAGCAAAGACTGAAAGAGATAGTAACAGAAAATCAGAAGTTTTATCATTGATATCCGTGGTTTTAGACTTCTTTCAGAAATCTTGATGGATGATGGGGGGGAGATTTAGTTATTCTCTTATTTTTAAAACTTTAGGGAACTACTTTTCAATCTTCCTCTACCTTTAGTAGGACTAAAGTAAGACTGGTGTATTTTGGCTCTCATTTAGAACCTGAACTCCTACATGGTTCCGTTATGGCAATTGTGAGAGACTGCAGAACATCACCAAATATTTTGAAACTTAAGAGTTTCAAGTCAGTGCTTACAATATCCCAGTGCTTCACCACTGTTTCTTGTTAAGACAGTTCATTATAATCTGGTTCTCCCCAGTGATTGACAGTAGCTGGCACATGGACTGGGTATGTATCTTTCCACTCTTGACTACATTGCAAATTAAGATTTCATGGATTTATTCCTGAAGAGGCTTTCAAGGATCTTCTCAGCATACTTCAAATGGTACTGATCAAAATCCTCATTAGAAACATGAGCTAAGTTGACATTAGCTGCCTAGACGCCTGAATTGCAACACCTAAGTTAAAGAGGAAGAAGATTTCAGATCATCTTTTGCCTAAGCAGCCTGACCCATGTGTGCCGTATAGGTGCAAGAAGGAGGAGGTTCTGCAGGTTGCAGCTGGCAATCAGAAAAAGCCCATGACTATCAGTAGCCTTTTTAGTACATCACCAAATGATAAGTATCAGAAGGGAAGCTATGCCTACTGTGCATACTATAGCACAGATTTTCTCTGCCTTCACAGTGGCCAAGAGTGGTGGACAAAGCTAGGAGAGAGATGCTGCATGCTTGCCAGTATAGCCAGAATTCTGGATGAGGTCTCCTGCTTCAATGTGACCTCTTCCTTTTTCCTCTGACATTACGGTGGCACTTTGGCCATGATCTATCCTTCAGGGATTTGGGAGGAAGGAGCAATGGAGAGGAGCAATGAAGCTAGCTGTCTGTTTTATAGCAACTGTAACAGCTGTATGGCAATGTGCTTTTCTTTGGCAGCTGCCAGCAGCAATGCTATTAGTTGCCAAGACAATTGGCAGCAGATGGCTTTGTCCAATTGTGCTGTGAAATTCATTTATACCAAAAAGATGGATATTGTACTTGTAGCTGATTCATTACAAGAAAATGAGACTCCTTGTACTCTGATTTTCTAAGATGTGAATTTCACAATTACAGCTGAGAATTCAAATATTATGTATCCCCTTCCCCTTCACAGTCCACCACCGTGACCATACAAAATTGAAAAAAGTCTGGGTTTTTTTGAGTAATATCAAAGGAAGACTTTTTATATTTAGTATAACTGCTAAGAGAACTTTTTTAAGTGGATTGGAACCAAGGAAATTTTTAACCCGTACTTCTTGGTTTGTTTATCATACAATTTCTTGCCCAAATCTTTGTTTTGGCAGTTGACTTCATCATCAAAACAAGATTTCATAGCAATATATCTGTGATAACTTTTTAAATTGTTTTTTTGCTGGAAAATGCCATGTGCTTAATGTTGTCCTTCTTCCAGCTTTTCTTCTATCAAGTAACCAAGATTGTTGGAGGAGTTTAAACTGCTGCTCTTCAGTCTTGAGAAAGAAGACAATAGAAGGACAGTATAGAAGATGTCTTGTTTATACTACTTTGATGATGCTAAGCTAAGCCTTACAGAATGATAAATTCATTTCAACTGGAAGAGACCTTTAAGATCATTGAGTCCAGTCTTTGTCCTCACCCTATCAACGACTAGATCATTTCCCTAAGTGCAACATCCTCCCATCTCTTAAACACTTCCAGGGACGATGACTCTACCACCTCCCTGAGCAGCTGTTCCAATGCCTGACAACCCTTTCAGTAAAGACATTCTTCCTGGTATCCAGCCTGGTGCAACTTGAGGTCATTTCCTCTTGTTGTATTGCTTGTTACTAGGGAGAACAGACTGACCTCTTCCTCAATACAACTTCCTTTCAGGTAGTTGTACAGAGTGATAAGGTCTCCCCTCAGCCTTCTTTTCTCCAGGCTAAACAGCCCCAGATCCCTCAGCTATTTCTGATAGGAGACATGCTCCAAATCCTTTACTAGCTTGGTAGCCTGCCTCTGTATTCTCTCCAGCACTTTCATGTCCTTCTTGTAGAAAGGGGCCCAAGGAAAATCCATTATTTTGGTTGGCTAATGATTTTTGTAAGTGCTTGGACTAAATGCTTTTAATACCAAAAGTAAATTTATTGGGTTTTTAAATGTTTAGAAAGCTAAACCAGCTAAAAAGAAATTAAATATATTTTAAATTCATGACACAATGTAAATATTTACTTAAAAGCTTAATCATGGCTATCCCATTTGGAGGTTCTTGGGGACAATTTCTTTTGAGTAAGAATATGTTTTTCAATTGTACCTAAGTGATCTAAGAGCTAGGGAAATAGGCCTACATGACAGGTTTAAAAGAAACCAAGAGGTTTAGGAAGCTGAGTTATATTGTTCTTATAACTAATGAACGCCACTCTGAAAATGCTACCTCAACTCATGTATATAGATATATATGAAATTGCTGGCAACTAAAAAATCCTATTCATAGAGTTGCTAAGGAAGGAAAATGATAAAGGAATCACAAAATACAGCAGTGTCTTCACTGATGTCTTTTCTAAGAGCACTTCACCAGTATACAGTCATTTGTATGTTATACTGGTAAAGCATTTCTAGCATGGAGGCCAACAGTGCCAGTTCTGGTGTTGTATGGGTTAGAGTTAATTTTCTTTGTAGTAGCGAGTAAGAGGTTATGTTTTAGATTTGTGCTGGAAGCAGGGTTGATAACATGGGGATGTTTTGATTACTGCTAAGCAATGCTTACACAAAGTCGAATCTGTTTCTGCCTCTCACCCCACGCATGAGTGGGCTGGGGGTGCACAAGAAGTTTGGAGGGGACATAGCTGGGACAGCTGACCCCAACTGACCACAAGGATATCCCAGACCATATGTCATCATGCTCAGCATATAAAGCTGGGTGAAGGAGGAGGAAGAGGGGGACATTTGAATTTTGTCTTCCCAAGTCACCATCCCACGTGATGGAGTCCTGCTTTACTTGAGCCAGCTGAACACCAGCCTACCTGCCCAAGGGAAATGGTAACTGAATTCTTGGTTTTGCTTTGCTTACATATCTAGCTTTTACATTACCTATTAAGCCATTTTTGACTCAACCCACAAGCTTTCTCTCTTTCACCTTTCTGATTCTCTCCCCCCATCCAACTAGTGAGGAGTAAGTGAGCAGCTATGTAGTGTTTAGTTGGCTGAGGTTAAACCACAACCACCATTAAAAACTTCCATAATGAAATAATAAGCTGCTTCCCTACAAGGAAATGTACTGTTGGCAAACATGAGTTTTTCGTGGTGTGATTGTATGTACTCACAGTGCTTCCAGAAGGGTGACAGTTCAGTTGGTGATTAAACGTTTTCATACCCTATTTCATGGCTCAAGACGTCTCCTCAGAAGCTTAGGTGTACTGCCTGAAAGCCTGAAAAATCCCCTGAAAAACTATTTGGTTGTTAGTTTGTTACCAAAGTAAAAGAACTGTTAATATAATAATATAAAATCATTAGAGGTTGTTTTTTTGGGATTTAGTTTGATTTGGTTTGTTTTTTTCCTGATGTCTACTGGGAAAAGAATACTTTTAGGACCTCCTATTGTATTTGGACCTGCTGAGGCAAGTAACAAATATTTTAGTTAGTATGATATTACTTAATAAGAAATAAATAAGTTGTTCTCCCAAAAATCTTTTAGTTAGTATTCCATATCCACATTACTAATCCACATAAAGACATTTGATGGATACACATTTGTGAGGCTGCTTGACATTCTCTTGAATTTGGTTTAACTGCTGCATGGTGGCTTTGAATTGCTAACACAAGCAGTTCTGTTTTGATTCAGCTCCTTTCTGAGTACAGACTGCTTCAGAGTCACTGCAATGAACCGAGCAGCCTAAAACTAAGGTACCTTTGTCAAAACTCATAGTTTCGAAATTACTGAAATGCTTTTTTCTGTTACCTGCAAAAAGCTGATTATCACTATTTAGGATAAGGCAGTACCCTCTCTCATTTATTAAAATAGGAAAGAGAGTTCAAATTTCAATTTTGTCAATGTTTTCATTATCAATATAATAAATGTAAAGCAGAAGTTAACAACATCTTCAAAGTCAAATTGCTGCAGTACAACATAGAAATTCAAACTGGACATGGTCAAATCCTTTAGTAGCAACTGTTGACATACAGAGCTTGTTCCAGATTTGCAGGCTTTCTTCTCCATTAAACAACCCTTCCATTTCCTGAGGCTTCTATGCTTACAGAGTGTTGTCAGATATCTGGTTGTCTGAATGGATTTTATAATTAGTCTTGGGATAGCATTTTCAAAAGAATATTAAGTCTCATATTCAAGAGCAAACTTAGTCAGGACTTTGTTTGAGTAAGGATAGATGCCTAAATGTGCATTGTAGACACCTGTTTTTCTTTGAAAATGTGCTCCTCGATGACTTTTTCTTTAAATGGAATGTGCCTCTGAGTCATCCAAGTTATCTTATTTTTCTCAAAACAGTAGAAAGATATTAAAAAAAAATACAGATGATAGAATTTCATTGAAAATTATCAATATAGGTGAGCTTTCAAATTAAATATTACTCATCTTCTTCATCGCTTAAATAAAAGCAATAATTATGGGTGCTTTTCTATCTCATTATTCTTCCATCCCCCAATCTACACTGGAAACAGGAATGAGAAACAGAGAAAAATGAAAATGAAAAAGTTTTTGATTGCTGGACTTTTCTCAACAGCTGGGGAATAAATTAATTTCAAATTAAGATTAAAAAATGGGTTTGGTAGAGCAAGCTGTTCTGGGAAGGAGTTCTCAATCAACTGTCTTAATTTTTGCCTGCTAGATGAGTGGTAGGATTCACCCTCATCTGAATTATAAAGGGAATCACCATTGCTTCTCTTACTGAAGTTAATTTTCTTTTTCTTTCAAAGAAAGTGCTGGTGGCTGTGTGGTTTCTTACAGAGATAATATCTTATCTAGATATAGCTGATTGTTTGGATTTATTTCTCATAGCTCTGAGACAAATACTTTAGGTACTAGGAACTAGTTTACTAATTCTCTAGAATTTAATTGTCTCCTGAAACTAAGAGAGGTGGATTTATTTAGGTGTAATAACTGTGCTCTTTAGATATCACTAAAATTGAGTAATCTTAGTTTAAGAGTGTGTGACCTCTTTTTCGTCAACAAATTAGCCAGAAGTCTAGCGATATGTTTTTCCTTCATGAAATTTAAATAAGGTCAGTGTCTGCTATGCTTGTCTTAAACTTGATAGATATTTTTGACAACTTCACCTTAACAGCTCCGTATCTGGGGTTTCATTATGTTTTTTTTTTCCTGGTTCACATATTCTCTATTCTAATTTGGCTTTGCACCTCTGTCTCTTTTGCTATTTTCATTTTACAAAGCAATATATGAAATGTGACCTCAAGTTATTGATTTCCATGTTTCTTGGAGCACCGCTTCACTGCTCTCTGCATACTCCATTGCCCTAATAGTTTAAGCGCTTTTTCCTGGAGACTTATATAAGCCCATCACTGTATTGTGACCAGTTCTCCATGTATTAATGTTCAGTCAGCAAGATGCAATCCTTTTGATTTATTGGCAACTTTAATTGATGTGGTAAGAGTGGTCAAAAAGGGTACAGTTTGCAGTCTGCCATATATGTTAGCCATGTGGCATAGGATGAAAGTCCTTTTTCTCTAGAAGACTCCAATAGATGTGCACATAATATGTGTACACCATCCCATGTGTACCTTACTGTCTCCTATGTGACTGCAGCGGATCAGTTCCCCAGAGATGGGTAGGTCTTTTCATGATCCATTTTTAATCAAGATCACTGCCCGTATAAGCCTTCAGAGGCCTTGTAGTTTTTAATCTCCTGAGCAGATCTTTTCATTTCCAGGTGAGACAACTGTGCTCAGTATGAGTAATAAAAAGTAGGAAATAATAGTACCTGGGCAAGCAGAACTCTGTTCTCCACACCATTATCTTTTTGTTGAACTTACTTGTCCACAATGAACTACATGGGTTGGTTTTGATTCTTGTTTTATCACGAACTCATCTCAGTAACTTCTTTCTGACCTCACTTAAAAATTATTCAATAACAAATAAAAAACCTAGTGCATCAGAAAACGATTCAAATAATGTGTTTCAGAATACAATTGAAACCCTACTATTATCAGCACTAATTTGCGGCTCCCAGTGACATAAATTACCTTTAGTTCTCATCATGGATCGTGAGTGGCATCTCTTCTGTGGCCATACTCCCTTCCTTCCTTCTCTTTCTTCAGCTGCATAAATTTCAGTCTTTTGAATACATCTGCTTTTGGTCTCAGTAAAACCTTCAGGAGCAACTCTACTGAGGAAGGGTGTGTGCTACCATGGTGGAAAGGAAGCAAGTGAAGGTGAATTTCCCTGAGGAACCAGCTTGTTTAGGAAGTTCATACTCCCTTCCTGTGCACTTCTTTCTTCTAAGCAACTACTCATTCACATTGTTCCCTTCTTGCATAAGTTTGCAACCTTTGTGAGACTGTGCTAAAAACAAGTTTTAAGTGGAATGCCCATTCTTTGTGGCAGTGGGAAAATAAAATATGTGTCAGGCACCACAATTTTGTCAGGCCATCATGTCTGCAATCTGGAGCCATTGTTAGTGTCTGGATCTCAACTGCTAGTACATAGAATCATAGAATGGTAGAGGTTGGAAGGGACCTTTAGAGATCATCTAGTCCAACTCCCCTGCAGAAGACCTCCAAGGAAGGAGACTCCACAACCCCTCTGGGCAGCCTATTCTAGTGCTCCATCACCCTCACAGCAAAATAGTTTTTTCTATTTTTTTTTTATATTTAAGTGGAACTTTTTGTGTTCCAGCTTCATCCCATTGCCCCTTGTCTTGTTGCTAGCTACAATAGAAAAAAGGAATGCCCCAACCTCCTGACATCCATCATTTAGATATTTGTAAATATTAATCAGATCTCCCATCAGTCTCCTCTTCTCTAGACTAAACAGCCCCAATTCTCGCAGCTTTTCCTCGTATGAAAGATATTCCTGTCCTCTGATCATCTTAGTGACCCTGCGCTGAACTCTCTCTAGCAGTTCTCTCTCCCTCTTGAGCTAAGGAGCCCAGAACTGGACACAAGACTCCAGATGAGGCCTCACCAGGGCAGAGTAGAGGGAGAGAAGAACCTCCCTTGACCTGCTGGCCACACTCTTCTAGATGCATCCCAGGATGTTACTGGCCTTGGCTTCTTGGCCACAAAGGCACATTGCTGGCTCATGGTTAGCTTATTATCAATCAGGATTCCCAGGTCTCTCTCTTCAGCAGTTCGACCCCCAGCCTGTACTGGTTCTTTTTGCTTTGCCTCGTCCTGTATACAAATGAAGCAAACGAAGGCAGAAGTTCTGATATTTCCTGGCTTTTCAGTGCTGATACTTAAAAACCTAGCATTCTTTTCATACCGTTGTGGTAGTTTGACCCTGGCTAGATGCCAGGCACCCACCACGCCACTTGATCACCCACCTCCTCAGCAAGCCAGAGAAGGGGAGAAAATAAGATGAAAGTCTCGTGGGTTAAGATAAAAGCATTTTAATAAAGGAGTAGCAAAGCAATGCACACGAGAAGCAAAGCAAAAGCAAATAAAGCTGTTACTCTCTACTTCCCATTAGCAGCGATGTCTGGCCACCTCCCAAGAAGTAGGGCTTCAGTACATGTGACAGTTGCTTTTGGAAAGCCAAAAATGAATCTTGCCCCCCCTTTCCTGCTCCTCTCCCCCAGTTTATATTACTGAGCTGACGTCATATGGTATGGAATATCTCCTTGGTCAGCCTGGGTCAGCTGTCAGAGCCATGACCCAAGATCGTGCCCACCCACAGCTATTGGTGAAGGTGAGGGAATGAATGCTGGAGGGACAGCCCTGATGTTATACAAGCAGTAGTCATAATATTGATATCAACAGCAAGCACAGCACTGCAAGAGCTACTGTGGAAAATCACTATCGTCCCAGGCCCACTACAATAGTACTGCTAGGTGTGGTACAGTCACCATAGAGACCTCACCTAGAGGCCCTTTCCCTCCCAGCATTTCTGTCCCCAGTGTGGGAACAAGAGATGCATACATGCTTAGGATTTCATTTGTTCACTTTCTACCAGGGATTTTGCCTGTAGCAGTAGCACCAGGTACATCCTTGTTTTACAAAGTGCTAGATTTGTCTTCTCTTTCAACCAGTTCTGAGCGTTCCAGAACATAATGATATTTTCCTTACCATCTGTCTTCATCTATACTACCTTGAGAATTTGGGTCCATATATTTGTTAAAGAGTGAACAGCATGCACAGCAGTAACAAATTATCCTAATCAGTTTTATCCATAAGTGCGTGACTCTTGTCAATAGAAGATAGGCAGAAATAAGTTTTATCAAGTAAAATAGATTTCACTAGGTGTTCTTACATATATCTTTTATAAGCAGATTGTCATTAGTAGATTACAAAATAATTTTTGCCTGCTTTGCCACTGCTTCTAGAACCTGTAGCAATAGCTCTCAGTCATGCTTGTAGCTCAGTGCCAACTTGTTTACACAGAATCACAGAATGACGGGAGTTGGAAGAGACCTCTAAAAATCATTCAGTTCATCTTCCCTGCTCAAGCAGGTCCACCTAGATCAGGTCACTCAGGAATGCATCCAGGTGGGTTTGGAAACCTCTAGAGATGGAGACTCCACACCTTTCCTGGGCAGCCTGTGCCAGGGCTCCCTCACCTGAACAGCAATGAGGTTTTTCCTTGTGTTTAAGTGGAACTTTTTGTGTTCCAGCTTTTGTCTGTTATCCCCGTATTGTCATTGGACACTCCAGAAAAAATGGAATCTTTTGGGGCATCTTTCAAATACTTGTAAATATTAATGAGGTCCCCTTTCAGTATCCCNTGTGGAAAATCACTATCGTCCCAGGCCCACTACAATAGTACTGCTAGGTGTGGTACAGTCACCATAGAGACCTCACCTAGAGGCCCTTTCCCTCCCAGCATTTCTGTCCCCAGTGTGGGAACAAGAGATGCATACATGCTTAGGATTTCATTTGTTCACTTTCTACCAGGGATTTTGCCTGTAGCAGTAGCACCAGGTACATCCTTGTTTTACAAAGTGCTAGATTTGTCTTCTCTTTCAACCAGTTCTGAGCGTTCCAGAACATAATGATATTTTCCTTACCATCTGTCTTCATCTATACTACCTTGAGAATTTGGGTCCATATATTTGTTAAAGAGTGAACAGCATGCACAGCAGTAACAAATTATCCTAATCAGTTTTATCCATAAGTGCGTGACTCTTGTCAATAGAAGATAGGCAGAAATAAGTTTTATCAAGTAAAATAGATTTCACTAGGTGTTCTTACATATATCTTTTATAAGCAGATTGTCATTAGTAGATTACAAAATAATTTTTGCCTGCTTTGCCACTGCTTCTAGAACCTGTAGCAATAGCTCTCAGTCATGCTTGTAGCTCAGTGCCAACTTGTTTACACAGAATCACAGAATGACGGGAGTTGGAAGAGACCTCTAAAAATCATTCAGTTCATCTTCCCTGCTCAAGCAGGTCCACCTAGATCAGGTCACTCAGGAATGCATCCAGGTGGGTTTGGAAACCTCTAGAGATGGAGACTCCACACCTTTCCTGGGCAGCCTGTGCCAGGGCTCCCTCACCTGAACAGCAATGAGGTTTTTCCTTGTGTTTAAGTGGAACTTTTTGTGTTCCAGCTTTTGTCTGTTATCCCCGTATTGTCATTGGACACTCCAGAAAAAATGGAATCTTTTGGGGCATCTTTCAAATACTTGTAAATATTAATGAGGTCCCCTTTCAGTATCCCCCAGGCTGAATAGCCCCAAGTCCCACAACCTTTCCTTATAAGATGTTCCAGTCTCCTGATAATCTTGGTGGCCCTGACACTGGATTCTCTTTAGATTTACTTCACCAAAGGAAAAACAAATAGAGCAAGAGGAAAAATGTGATACAAACTGAGGGTTAACATAGCACTTTTCTGGTATCTACTTTATGGGCTTTAAGTAATTATATTTTTTTTTCCTTGGTGGGCATTAAACAGTCAGGATTAAGAAAGAAAACAAGCATTCCTGAGATCACACAACAGCCAAGAAAACCATCCCACAAGAGAAAGAGGAACATTTGAACAACAACTGTTTCAGAATACATTTGGCGATTGCTAGTTGCAGCCCCTCCAGAATACAAAAACAACTCCCACCTTCTACAATGCACTTTCACTGAGAATTGTGTCCACTTGAGCGAGTGCTGAATTTTGCACAATGTCTTAGAATATTTGAAAGTGAAGCCTCAAGATGTTATGTTTTAGGCTGAATTTATAGATGAATTTCTATTCAATTTTGAGAATCCTCACCTATATTAGATACTTTACATCTTGAATACTTGTGCCACTTTAACCCTTACTTAATTACTTTCATTCTTCCCTAATTGAGTTTAGGGTAATAATTTTGATAACTTAGAAACCATCTGGCACAGGAGTACAGATTTCACAAGAAGAAAGTAGTAGAATTACACTTGAAGTTCAGCTATATTTTTTCCTTTCTCTTTTTAAGAGAAATAATCAAAACCAGGCATGAAAATATTGTCCTTTCACAATTTTCAAAGCAACATGCACCATAGCAAATCCAGTGATGTATAACTACAGAGTGTACCTTTGAATTCCTCACATATATTCATTCTGTTAAATAAAACAAATAATAACATGGTTGTAGCTATGCAATTGAGGTCGAAATGAAGCTTATTTTCACATCTCTTGTGTGCAGCTGATAAAAGTCAGTCAGTTAGGTTAGAAATACCTGGACTGCTTGGAGCTCAGTTTGGTAGGCATGAATTGGTGAAAATTCATTACATAAGCATTTTACACTGGCAAATCCATACAGCAGGATCAGTATCAGCCTATTATGAGGGATTACGGTCTGCACAGCCACACAGAGGTGAATATAGAATTTGCAGAAATTTCAAAATGAAGAAGGGAATTAGAGAATGTTGGGCTCTCAAATTTAAGACATTAAGGATCATCAGGACCCGATTAAGAACAAAATCTAAAACGCCTGAACAAGAGAAGCATGGAGGGGAGCGAGGGGCAGGAATCAAAATGGACATAAGGTGTAGCTATGAAATTAAATACATAGCAATCAATATCTAGGAGATTTAGAGGTTTATTCTTGGCAGAATTAAACTGCTTTCTAAGTGCAATAGTATGATGGAGTAAAATTGCTATATTTTATTTGCACATTTTCTCCTGGGATCTGGACACTTTTTGAGTGCCCATTATGGAAAAGGAGAAAACCCTGTTCTGTGTAATGGGGAGATACCAGTGAAAATAACATGTTTTTTGATGCAAAACTTTGCCCGCAGAGCCCTCTGAAGGACAATTCCAACAAAAATAAACAATAAAACAAGAATCCAAATTATTTATGATAACTACTTGCTAAGTTTTTGTATTTATTTATCTGGTATAATACTGTTGTCTGAAAAGTCCTACTGAAGATTATCAGCAGCTATTTAGTGCTCCTTTAAATGCCCAACAACATGATTATCTTAGCAAGAGACCTTCAGGCTGAATCCATGTCTTCACCATGGCCGTGACAAGCTTGTTCACAGGTGCTGGCCCTTTCATTCGCCCACCCTCACTGATGTGTCTACTGTTACAGAATGTACCCATCATAGCATAGCGTAAGTCATTTGAACAGTTGTAATAAAATACTGGCATTGCTGGTTCAAAGTCATAATTCACCGCATCTAAAATTGTAACTTTTTAAGAGTTTTGTCTCCTGATTTTTTTTCATCATGACAAGTCATTTTATTTTTAATCTTTCTCCTCCACAGATGAAAGTGAGATCTTACTTGAAAAGAAACAAACAAGCAGAAAGCACTGTTATTTTTTCACGTAACTTCAAGATTTCACTTTACAGTAAATCTAAACTATTACAAGACTTAAAACACAATTTTAAGAGCTGGAAATACTGAACATAGGCAGCAAATTCTTTTCTCATTCTCATATTTTGTATGCTACTTAGAGTTCCAGGTTAGAACATTACTCACATAAGAGTAGAGTAGAATAGACTTATACGGTCTTTAGGCAAATGTGGAATTTTATTTTTGCTGTTGACTGTATTCATTCAGATTCAGGAAAGAATCTTATTCAAGAAAAGAAAGATCAGCATTTTCTGACAGAATTTACAATAAATATTTTGCTTATCAAATAAGACACTAAATCATTTTCAAAGCAGGTATTAGTGTAAGGTTCTAGCATAAATTTTAAATACATGACTGGTGAAGTTAAAGTTTCTCAAAAAAGGGAAGACTGTCTCTTAAAGCATAAGAACTAAAATTAAAATGTCCAAGTGGAATTTCACTATAAGCGACAAAATATTTATTACATAGTGATGGAAATGTAGGATTTTCCTCAAACCACATGAAGTCAGAGCTGGTATAATGCAAAATCTTTACTATTTCAATGATGAGACCAGAAGAAGGCATAATTTAAAAAGTAAACTTGATAGTAATACCACAATAAAGTATTATTAGTATGTTGTCTGCCTCCGTTTGTCCAGGGCAGACAATAATAATTTAGAAAAGAGAAGGCCATGTTAAAGGGTCAAGAGGTAGGGCATCACTTTTTTCTGTTGGTTCTGGTGACAGAACAAGGGTAAGGGAAAGAAGTTGGAACAAATTCCACTTAAACATAAGGAAAAACTATTTTACTGTTCAGATGTGGGAGCCCTGGCACTGGCACAGGCTGGCAAGGGAGGATGTGGAGTCTCCATCTCTGGAAGTTTTCAAAACCCACCTGGACATGTTCCTGTGTGACTTGATCTAGGTGGACCTGCTTTAGCAGGTGTGTTGGACTAGATGATCTCTAAAGATCCCTTCCAACCCCTACCGTTCTGTGATTCTGTAGGTATTCCAGCAACCAGTTCTCAGAGGAAAAAGAAGGGTGAAGTACGCAATGACTTTCAAGCATTCACTTCTCAACCTTATCCTATGTCAGTTCTTAATAGCTGATTCCTATGTCTAGATTAGTTCAAAATGATACAGAGTATGTCACTAAAAAATGATACAGAGTATGTCACTAAAAATAATGATTAAGATACTCTCAATTTCCTTGAACAAGATGGGAGTAAATAGGAAGGGAAGATACTTTTTTTTCTTTGCTTGTCTTGGTTTGAATTGAGTTTTTTGGCTATTGCTTTTTCTCCTTTAGCTTGACCTTTTAAAGACTGCTAACAGTTCCAGAATTTATGTAGCTGACCTGTTGTTTTTTAGCTTGTCTGGTTGTTACTTAGGCATAAGGTGTGCTGATTTGTTTTGTTTTGTTGGTTTTTTTTTAAATATGAAACAACTTTAATCAAGTCTCCGTCTAGCTTGTTTAGACTTGAAGATAACAAAAGATACCTCAAATGATAGAAAGGAATAAATTTGTAAATACATTAACAAAGGAAGATGGATATAGTAATGAAACTCTATCAATAGAAATAAAGGGAAACTACAAGACTTACCACTGCATACAACCCATTTACTCCTACACACAATACAAGAATTTTTGTAAATGCTTTTACGTTCATATTTCCTTTATCCCAACACAAAAAACTTGTTATAGACAACAAATAAGTTTATGGTATATGTCATGGTAGAAAGCCTGTGGCCATCAACCCTGTTCACAGGCTACCTAACATAAGCATCATTAAAAGTGCCACACTGTAGTATTTCATTGTATTTCACTTGTACTTACTAAGGAGGTCTCCCACAGTATATTCTACTTTTTAACAGAAATTTGTGGAGACAATAAAAACTTGGAAAGCAAATGATCTAATTGAGAAAAAATTTTAAAAAAAGGTTAATTTAAATACATACATGTCCAATGAATATTAAGCATTGCTGCCCTGACTGAGCAAAGCAACTGTATTTTAGAACAGTAAGCAAGCATGTCATTGGGGCTTAACCTCTGTTGTCTTATGCAAGAATAGATATATTCTTAAAGTTCCTTATTTAAAATGCTAAACACACATTAAGATGTTTCTGTGCACTGGATCAGAAATGTGAATTAGTCTCAAAGATATACATCATCAATCACAAGATATCTTAGTAGGCAGAACATCTAAATCATACCGTTAGTCGGTATTTAACCTTAATAGACTTGTGGCTGCTCAAAAAATGAAAATTTTCGTTTACTTGCTGCACAGGAAGCTCTGCAGGTTTGTCATGGGGCACAGGGGATATGGCCCACATTCTGACCTACCACAGTACAGCACCATGTGCATTTATGGTACAACATAAAAATGACTAACACTGCCTTGCTGTATGCATGCAGAATATCATGATATATTAGATCTATGTCTGCTTTCATCAAAGTCGACGAGTTTTGCTTTTGACTCTGACTCACTTGAGAAAGGATTATGTTTCTGATACAGTCTTCTCTTTTGTAACAAAAGAAGAACATTGTAAATAATTTCCTCATGCTATATGGGAAAACTAGATCACTTATTGAAATGAAATTTGTATCCAGCTGATATATCTGATATAAAATTAGTTCTGTACATACTTATTAAATATTTTCAAAAAAGCATCTTTAATATATTAACACTAAATATTTTATTTGAAGGTAAATGTAAAATAAGTTAATGCAAACAAAAGATTCCATGTTATTTGTTAATGGAATCTGGTCACCAAAAATAGTTCATAGTCCTGGGATAGATATCTGGCCATGCTGAAGCAAATTCTGAAACTGCTATTGACTTCCATGGGATATTGTGAGAATTAAGAGAATATATTCTTGTTTGTTTATTTTAATTTCATTACTCCCTCTCATGTTTTAAGCCCAACTGGCAACAAATAATCCACCCAGATGCTTACTCCTCTCCTCCAAGGTAGAAAAGGGAGGACATTGGAAGAAAAAGGTAAAACCTCATGTGCTAAGGACAATTTAATAGAACAACACAAGGAGAGAACAAACAGCCAAAATGACAGCCAGTGAATGCAGAAAACCAGGGGTGCCTGGTCACACTGCTGACCACCTGCAGCCTGACCTGCTTCGTCCCGACTGAACAGCCACACTTCCCACCTGCCCACCCCCAACATGTACTTGAGAATGATGTCAGCATGGTATGGAATAGCCTGGTCATGCCAAGATACTCTGTTTTGGGCATATTATGGGTTTTGCAGATTTTTAAGTAGAACGGTAATATTTTATCAAACACAATGTATTGGCCAGCAGTGGCTTCCTATTTGGAAAATGTGAGGAAATGAGAAAATGTGAAAACTTATTCAGAATTCCACTGAACTGTGTGGACAACTCATTGCTGTTTCATGTAATTTTAAGTTTTGTAAATAATCTTAACTAGTTGCCTTTAGCTTTTTTGTGAACTGTTGGTTTAGGTTTGGATTTTGAGTTTGGGTTTTTCTTTGATATTGGGACTTATTTTTATGTCTGCTATTTTAAATTGCTATGCATTTCATTTCTGATGTCATAGCCATTACATGTAGCCTACCATCTGCATCACTGCTGTATGTTTTTATCTCTGCGAAGTGTGTTGGAAATTTTCCTCTATATAGTACATGATGATCTGTTATGACATTTTTCTTCATGAGGAGAATGGAAAACTAACTCATGAGTTATTTTATCTCTTGTCATAAGCAAAGATAAATGTCATAACACTGATCAGCCTTCATGTGTTCTGAATGTGCAGTTATTTGCATTTTCCCCTCATCGTTCTTCAGGACTGAAGTGGCTGAAATGACAGGTGCAGCAAATGAGAATGTGTGGGGAAAACGGAAGACTTAATACTGAAAGGTATTACTAACTTATGCACTTCTGTGTCCATAACATCATACTAAACTAGAATTATAAACTTGCAATATTTCTGTCTGCATGTGTAATCTTCAGATATATTTAGAAAGAAAAAAAGAATACTGGTTTAAAAATTTTTACTAATTAGCTTTATATATATGTACTCCTAGCTGCTGTTGGCTACAGTTCTGTAAGATTTGAAGGTTTGTACTGATCTGGTCCCTGCTAAGGAAGAAATAGTCTGGTGCAGAATTTGAATTTTTTTGTTTACTTACTTATTTATCCTTGAACAATCCTTGATGCTCAGTCAGTATTCAGACAATCTCCTTTTCCAGCAGCCTCTATCAAAATACCAGTGCATGGTTCTCTGATGGCATCTATGTGCCAAGGGAGATTAAGGGATATAACAAGCTTTCCAGCAGGTTTCAGCAGCACCAACCAGCCTGAACTAATACTGCAGCACTTCTGTAGATGTGTTGAAAATCAACTTCTGTGATTATGTATGACAGTTCTACCAAGTAACTTCTAGCAATACACATACATTTTGCTATAGCAACATTTTTAACTGTCACTTAAGAGTCTGAATGCTGCCTTTCAGAGAGACCAACCACCTGCATTCGCTTAGACCTTCTTTTTTCAACCCATCTCACACATTTAGCCAAAGCCACACTCAGTCATCTTTTGCTTTTATTTTTGTTGTTGACTGACAAAAAACTGTTTGGGTCTGTTAGTAGTAAGCCTATGATGAACTCTTAAACAAAAGTGGTATGGTAGTGAGTGGAGGCAGGTAGTTTGTTATGGATTACATTAAGATATTCCCAATTTTCTTCCACATTGCCTTATCCCTGAAACAAATGTGCCTATGAATTCCTCTAGTATTAAGCTGACCTGAACATGTCTTATGTGTCATATAATTATGAAAACATGGAGAACTGCATAAATGTAATTTACAACATTGTGTACATTTCTCTTTATTCTTGATAATACAATCAACCTCGGCAGGCTGTGGCTTTGAGTGATGACCAAGAATCATGTTCAAGAGATGAACTTCTGATCTGGAGAAAAATAGATGAGAAACGGCTAAACCACATAATGACAGTGTTCCTTTAGAGGAGGGGGACACATCTGGAGGTCCCTAGGAATTAATGGGCTGAATATGTTCACTGAGGTCTCTGCCTGTCTTCTAAGCTGAGCAGTGTGTCTTGTCATAGACCAGCTGTTACACGTTTTTCAGGTTGTGAGGAAGTTTAGCTAAATGTTTCAAGTAATATGCAAAACTTTTATATTATTTTTATTAGAGGAGTTCTGGTTGAATGGTTGTTTTTTTTCTATTATACAGGGTTAGGACTGTTTTTCACTCTAGCTTGGAGATGTCAGTGTGTGTAAGTGCATTTCTTCTGAATGCTTGGTCTGATGAGAGTAAGGAAGGATATGCAAAGCAGACTCTGTTGCCCAGGTTCCCCAAATCCAAGTGCTGTACAATCAGGAAATGCATTATAGCATCCATTGTTACTTCAGCAGGGAAAGCGTGCCTTACATATGCAACTACTGCTCAGAAGTTTAACTTAATAATTATCAGCTGGAGTATCTACTGATGAACAGCTGAGGCTCATCAGCAGCAACTGAATTTGAATTAACTACTACTAGCCTTTGATTGAGCATACTTGTCTCATGCTTGTGATTATTGTGGCAATTGTAGAAACCTATAGGTATTTTTGTGATTTTCCCTAAGCTTATAGATACTTGTTTCTTGTACTTTCTGTACTAATAAATGCTGTATTTTATACTGTCCCACTTCCTATGCTTTCCACGCTGTTTTACTGAGGAGGAGCCAAATGTAGAAGAATTTCAGTTTTTCCCATCACTTCCATGAATGATAGTCATCGTACTGTGTACAGATGCAGAGATGCATTTTGGCACATGCTTTACCTTAGCTGTAACGGCTGCCTGATGTTAGTTATGTATTCTGCTATATCGGGGCCTCAGAAGTTACCTTAATACCAAGCTCACACCTGAACATAGAGGAATCTCTGGGTGTAAGATCACCAAATGGTTAATGAAAAACAGAGATGCAGCCCCTCCGCAGGAAGTCTTCAGATTAACAGATCCCATTGTCTTCTCTCCCACTCCTACTGTACACCAGGGAAATTCAGCTGGCTACAAATACTTAGCCTGCAGATATCATTCATGTGCCTTTTCCTAAGTATGCCTTATTATTCACATCACACTCCTACAATCCCTCCACAGCTTCCCTTGTAATTATTCCCTGCTTGCCCATTCCTATGAATAACCAATGGCATTCACCCACATTCTGCCATTTAAGGCAGTTAGTAGTCCACCCTACTATGGATTGGATTTCTCGTTTTCTAGGAGGTGCCACAATTTATCTGAATTAATCTGCATTCCAGCTCTGAAAATTTATAATCGACTTGTAGAATGTTTCAGCTTTGGGGCACAGGCACAGGTTTGTCTCTGACCTCATAGTGGAAGAGGCAGAGGGAAATGCTCCAAGGCAGAGGCAATCAGACTAGCTCAAACTAGCTCTGCATGCCACTTAAATCGAGCTGGATGCTTTGCACTGCAAGAGGTGAGAAGGGTTGCCTGACCCTTTCAGGTCAGCTAAGCTGCGGGAATGCTGACCTGTGGCTGAATGGTGATTATGTCTGCACCTGATCAAAAAGGGGTCATGTATTTGTGTCTGCAAGTGGCTACTGCTAATTGTGATGTGGTTGTTTATGGCAAAAAGTTATTGCTAAGTGATGGCTGGTCACAGGCTCCGTAGAGAGGCATGTTTGCCAAAAATACTATAGGCAGCACCTCTGAGACTGGACAGGATGGTCAAGGACAGAAGGGATATTGACGGTCTTCTGTTATGGAATTCTCTCTGTGCAGTATACTTGCAGAGTGTTGTTGTGGGAGTTTTCCCTGCAACACCATTTGGTGCCTGAACATTTGAGTCTTCCAAGCTGTTACATTGGCAGTCTTTACCTGCTTTTAATGCTTTCAAAAAGAAAGAGAATATCCCTCTAGCTTTGTGGAGAAAGAGCTGTCTTTTCTCCTCTTTCTTCTCTCCTTCCTTGACTGCTACAGAAGTGGTTTGCCAAAAAAATCAGCATCTTTACAGGAGCAGGGCTTGGAGAAAATAACAATTCATCAAGAGCACAGATGGCTTATTTAGAATCTAATAGGTATTAAAACATTATTTTCCCCAAGCTTTACTCCTGATATTGATAACATGTTATCTTTGCCAAGTTCCCCTCTTGATAGCATGTTATCTTTGTCAAGCCAAGTCTCTGATAAAATCTTATTTTCACTCAGCACTTGCTCTGATAAGACATTATTTTCTTACATTGCCACTCCCAATGGAAACGCAACAAATGCTCTTTTTAGTCCTTTTCTTGGAGAGGCACATATTTTGCCAGGCAAAGCAAAGCAGGGAAAGGAAGAATGAGAAGATAAGAGAAGAAGAAAAAAAAGCCATTGTAGTCTAGACAAAGAAGAGAGTAAAGAATTTTAAGACCTGTGGGCTCTTGTTTTACATTTACTCATAAGCTAACATAACATTAGCTAATGAGCTAATATTTCATTTGAGAAAAAAACCCAAAGTATTAAAAAGAGTTACGTCTGTTTTTGGGAGAGATGTATGATACTCTTAGATTTTCCCCCCCACCCTTTCTTCCTGCATTCTGTTGGTGTATGTTTTCTTTACCTAGATTCTTATTGTTTACCATCCCTATTATGCCTGTTAGAAGTACTAGAATTACATTCACTCAGCCAACACATAAACAGCTCTCTGCAGCTATGCAACGTGATGCTGTTGTTGACAGTACAATTACTGACTCTTTCCAAGACACAACCCCTTCCTCATTCTCCGTGTACAGCAAATGCAGCAATGCAGTAATGCAGTGAGTGGTTCTTGGACTGCTCTATGTTGTTAATTAAAGAGACTGGAAGGTGTGTCATGCACAAGGCAGGGGAGCATAGAAAGAAAAAGGACAGCTTTGTAGTTTATAAAGTTGAATTTTCACTGGAAAATTGTTTCTTTCTCTACCACTGAGTTCATTACATGATGTTCATAAACCAAAACTATTACAAGTGACTGCTAACTGTTTTTTCCCCGTTTTCTGAGTTTCCAGCTTGCAGTTGCTTGCATTACAGAAATGCTAAGCATATATTATGGCATATGCAGATGATGATATCTGTCTTCTGAACAAATGAAGTGCAGAAAAGGTGCTTATTTGTTGAAAAACTACATCAGAACTATCTCAATTATGTATCGAAAACTGATATTTTTTTTTTGTATTACTGAGACTGAGCTGAGCTGGAAAGCTTTCTGACAGAAATGGACCTGGGGGTGTTGATCAACAGCTGCCTGTGCACGAACCAGCAGTGAGCCCAGGTGGCCAAGAAGCCTAATGGCATCCTGGCTTCTATCAGAAATAGTGTGGCCAGCAGGACCAGGGAAATCCCTCTGTACTTGTCACTGGTAAGGCTACACCTCAAATATTGTGTTCAGTTCTGGGCCCCTTGCTACAGGAAGGATGCTGAGGTGCTGGAGTGTGTCCAGAGCTGGGCAACAAAGCTCGTGAAAGGTCTGGAGAACAAGTCTGATGAGGAGAAGGTGAGGGAGCTGGAGTTGTTTAGCCTGTAGAAGGCTGAAGGGAGACCTTATCACTCTCTACAACTACCTGAAAGGGGGTGTAGTGAGGTGAATATTAGTCTCTTCTCCCAAGTAACAAGTGATAGGACAAGGGTAAATGGCCTCAGATTGTGCCATGGAAGGTTTAGATTGGCAATTAGGAAAAAATTCTTCAGTAAGAGGTTTGTTAGACACTGAAACGAGCTGACCAGGTAGATGATGGAGTCCCTATCCCTGGAGATATTTAAAGGCTGTGTAGCTGTTGGGCTTGGCAGTGTGAGGTGAGTTGTTGGACTCAATGATCTATCTTAGTTCTTTCTGCAGAATATTGTCTTTTTGTTAAAATTGTTTTACTGCTAGTCCTCAAAGAATGATGTGAATTTTCAAGTGTGAACAAATGTGAAGTGGTGTTTTCTTGTATTACATTCAGACAGACTGAAACATTATCTGTGATCAGGATAACTTCCTCTTATCTCAGAAGCAGCCTAGACTTCACTGTCAACAGTTAATTCATTATAAAGCATTACACGCTATTAGGCAGTGGATGAATAATAGCTAAAACACATAGAAAATTCTAGACTTTGTATAGGTGCCAAAAAATAAGTAGTTTCCACTTAAGACACCTTCATAAATTTGCCTGCTTTAACAAAATTTTAAGCATTTGAGTTAAGATCAATGCTGTATGAGAAACTCAGGATCCCTTCTTCTGTGTTGGCCTTCTCCTCTGAATCAGGGTCAACTTTTCTTTCCTGCACTCTGCTTCTTTCTCCCTGATCCAGTCCTGCAGATAAGATTTGACTAAACTTGATTTTTTTCTGTGGTTCTCTTACCAGCAAGATTCCAATGCCTCTGGGTCCTCCTCAGGACTATCATCTCTCCAAGTCTTATAATTACAAAATTAGGAACTTAGTGTTAATGCTTATCCTTCCGGTTTTGTACATAAGAAAATTCCACAGCTCCAGTCCCTCTCCTTTTAAATAAACTATGCTGGATTGCTTTCTGTAAGTTTTATTTCATTCAGTGTCTTAAGGTGCTTTGCTTAAGTACAGTTTAGTGAAACCTCTTGCTTTAGATACAGGTGACCTCACGTATGCAGAAGCATTCAATAATCCATAGAATTTATAAATTGCATATTACGGAGTTTTCTGAATTGTTTGACATACCGTGATGATAAGTCACTTACTGCTATCAACCATGAAATAATTATTTAGATTTGTGTTTGGGTTTTGTTTTCTGGACAGTGGGATTTTGTAGGTAATTTTTGTTTCTTGGTACAGTCATATTAGCACAAGAAGTCTGAAGGAAAAGGCTTGAGACAGATAGAAAAAAAAATAAATTAATCTGAGGCTGCTGAGGCTCAACAATAGAACAATAACCTCAAATGAAGAATAAAAAGTAATGGCTTTATTTATTGCACCATTCAAAAGCCTACCACTTACTTCAGAGCGCAGCAACATTCCTTGCAGTGCTCCCTATGATATCTTTTGCCTCAAAGTCACACAGACCCCATTATATGTTATTTTGTTTTGATTTTGAGAAAAAGTGCCTAGACATCAGCTCAGAGAATTTTGCCAGTTATGTAAAACTGTAAAACTCAAGTGCAGTGCTATCAGTTTAACTCTTCTACCAAAAGCACACACAGTCAATCAAAATTGTCTCCTACATTAGTCCACTTTCTCCTTCTTCAAAGATGAGATGAAACACAAAGCGTTTGCATTGCCTGGAAAACTGACAGGAAGCAGATCAGGGTAGCATGTGTTCATGTTTACCTACTAGCCAGTAGCTCCCAAGAGGCATTTTACCATGTCTCTGTATCTTCACAGGTCCAGTCTAGTTATAGGACTAAATCAGACAGTACCTTGCCATCAGCCCTGCAAAACTCACATGTGTAAAAATGAACTAGACCATCTCAGCATTCATGACAAAAATATTTCTTTTCTCAGTCTTGAAATGAAACTCAGTTCACGTTTTATATTCATATTTCAAATACGTCCTGGAATTACACAGAACCACAGAATGGTAGGGATTGGAAGGGACCTCTAGAAATCATCTAGTTCAACCCTCTGCTAAAGCAGATTCACCTTGATCAGATCACACAGGAACAAATTGTCATATTATCATTTGCAACATGGAGTTGGAGTGTTACAAATATACCAAGTACATCAAAACCCACCAGAGAATAATCAGCAATGTCAGTAGCAAAACATGACTTGTCCTGCTGTATGAACCTGGAAGAGATAATCCTAGAAAATGTCTTGGCTTTAGCAGTTTGTAGCCAAACATGGATGATTGTTAGAATAACTCATAGAATCACAGAATGATAAAGGTTGGAAGGGACCTTTAGAGATCATCTAGTCCAACCCTCTGCAGAAGCAGATCCACCTAGATCAGGTCACATATGAATGTGTCCAGGTGTGTCTCGAAGACCTCCAAGGAAGGAGACTCCACAACCAATACATTTCAACTAGTTACATATTTCAGAACAAGTAGCTATCTGGTTGTATAATTCCTGACGTGATTTCTTTGCTGCCTCTTACAGACTGGTAGAAATATGTACTACTGAGAAGACAGTAGTGGAGTTTACTGGCATTTAAAGCTAAGGCTGCATAAGCACTGAGCTGGTCTCATTAGTTGTTGCATCTTCTAGTCTGAGATGGTGAGGTGATATATTCTTTCAGGCCCTTTCTCAGACAATGCTGTTTCTTCCAAATATCCTGTAGAAATTGTTCACCTGTTGTCATGAATATACAGTTGTGCAAAATGGGATCTTTTTTGTTGTTTTTTAATATTGGCAAAGCAACATTTATGACCTATTCATTGATGTCTGAAGAATAGCTAAAGATGGATAAATTTTACCATATTTTGAAGTTTTGATGAATGCAGTTCTGAGATTTACTTCCATATCTCGTTACCTGAGTAGTTACCTGAGAAGGTATGATAACCCAGTGACAAGAACAGGAAGTTATGTAACATCAGTGTTGCATTAGATATACACCAAGTAGGGAGTTATGATTGCCAGTCAAGTCTTTGGCTAGATTTGCATTGTAACTGTATTGTTTGGTGACAACACAGGTTGGAGGTTGTGTGGGTGAGCAGGAGAGTGATTTCTATTTTCATCTGAAAGCGTCCACACAATACACTCTTGTTGTTCAGCAATAGGAATGCAATATAATCACATCCAAATGAGTTTTAGTCTTCCTAGCTTGTGTATCAGCAACTGAGAAATAACATAATGTCAGTTCCATGCCTTAAAAGCTGGATGGAGAAGAATAACTCAGTAGTACATGGCACTTCTAGTATGGCTGTCCTTAATGTTGGCAATATTGCACCCATGATTACCAAGTTTTCCAAATCTGTCATTTAATTTTTAATAACTGTTTTCCTGAGTGTTCAAGTTCCAGACTATCAGCGGCCAAACTTTTGAATCTGTCTGAAAACATTTTTCAAGCTCAGATTTATCCATAAGCTTTGTTTATGATAAAAATAATGCATTAGAATTTTTTTTTTTCAGGACAAAGTCTGCAAGCAAATGCAAAGTTTTGTGTATTAAAACCAGGATATATAGATAAGAGGAGTTGTATACACCTGTATAACTCAGAAGTGGAAATTGGAATTGAGGTTTTGATTTCTATAGCTGTTTTTTCATGAACTCAGTCTAGGGGACTGCTCACCATTCATATAAATATGAAACAATGAAGACAATGAGCCATGAACAAGTCTTCATAGCAGAGAGATAAAGTTTTGAGTCAGGCAGTGAGAAACATACTTGTTAAGAACTTCTAAACAATAACCTCAGGTTTTCAATTTTCTGAAACACTCAAGCTGGTGTTTGTTTGTTAAATCCAAAGGGATTCTGTGTGTTGGAAAAATTATTAAAAAGCAGAATTTTTAAAAATATACACAAGAAGAAAGTTATTTCAGAGAAATATCTTACTATAAGATACATATCTTCACTGTAAATGAATGTCTTGCTTATGACACTGGATAACTCACTGGCTTTTGCTTTTTTCAATTTATTTTCGAATTAACCTTTTTTAACAGTAGTTTAGTTGAAGATTTTTTTTTCACCATCTTTCAAGCATTTGTATTCTATATGTGTGTACATAGATTTATTAAAGTTCTGTGAATGTATATCTCCTCTGAAAACACATCAGCTGCATCCCTGTTTGCTCTCTCATAGTTTAGTAGCAATAATATTCTGAGAAGTGAGGGTAGAATGTGTTGCAATTGTCTTTGGCTATGGACCTTCGTTTCAGGTAAGTTATCTTTTATAAGTCTCCCATTTTTTAATGTTACTTTGAACAAAGAAGATGCCTTTTGAAAATATGAAAGAGTGGTGTTTTATGTTTCTGGAATTTAACTTTTCAGTGAAAGGTGTTGAACTGAACCGCTTGACATTTTTCAAAATTCCCTTTTTCAACCAAAATACTTTTCCAGAATTTGTACCCACATGTGTATTGAATATCTCTGTCCTTCTGAACCTCATGTTTCTCAGCAAGCACATAATACTGTGTTGCTGAATAAAAAACATCTACTCCTCACATGTGAATCAACTGGGGCCACTGTTTGGCACAAAATGGTAAGCAAAATGCTGTGGCTTGACTGTGGAGGAAATGGGGAATAGGAAAATTATTTTGTCTTGCATATATTTATAAAATATATTTAACTATATATTAATTATCTGTGAATTAAATCCTTCTGTTCTTGACTGTCTTCCCAGACTAGAAACTGGCAGGCAGCCCTACCCAGAACAAAAGAAACACATGCTTATCTTTTTAGTGAGGTTTTTAAATTAGTAGGACCTGTAGCTCATAGAACTTCAGCATTTGTCCAAGTTTACCGTGCACTTACGCATGGCCATGAAGTGCCAAGTCTGCGTAAAACGTGTCTGTATTTGAAACACATCTCTGCCTCACATTAAACGAGAGCGCAACTTCAAGTATTCTGACAGAAGCGTTTTGTTTTCTGCTGTTGCAGATGGGAAGCCAGTGTCGCTGTCTCCACTTGAATCCCAGCCCCACAGTCCTCGGTACACGGCGTCAAGCCAGCGGGAGCGTGAGAGCTTGGAAGTGCGTATGCGGGAGGTGGAGGAGGAGAACCGCGTGCTCCGCAAACAACTCAGCCTGGCACAGAGCCACAGCCCTGCACACCATCGTGGCAATCACTCCAAAACCTACTCCATGGAGGAGGGGACAGGCGACAGCGAGAGTCTGCGGGCTGGCATTGTGGCGGGGAACAGCTCTGAGTGTGGGCAGCAACCAGCAGTGGAAAAATGTGAGGTAAATAAATAAAACAAACCTGCCAGAAACAAAGGTGGATATATTTTATCCTTAAAGGACATTGCAGATCCTACTTTCCTTCCTGCTAAAACTTTCTGTTCAGAAATCAGCCTCTCAAAGGAATCTTAAAGGACTATTGGGTGCAACTTTTTAGATACTTCTTTAGTATTCTTTTTTAAAACATTTAATCACCTGAATATCTTTTGAGTTATTATTTGATCAGAGGTTTTTTGTCTTCTTCATTCATGTGTCTCCAAACCTGATGTAAAAATCAAAGCCTTATTTCAAGCTGACTTCAGTACAGCTGTGCTGATAAAGACCTGTGACAAACTGACCCCGTGTGTTTCTAAATTAAACAAAAGCACCACAGTGCTTTGAAAAGCCTTATTCCTGTGTTTGTGCCTCTGTCATTGAACAGTTCTGGGTTTACCATTCATTAAGTTGTGGCTTATGGAGCTAGACTGTGCTTCTGAGTTATGTTCAGGCGTGTATCTGGATGTTTTGCTTGAGATGTGCACAAGAGCTGTGGTTAGCTGCGGGGAACAGGAGCTCTGTTTCTAAGACGGTTTTGAAGGAATTGCTTGGATTTGCTTTTCCTCGTTTTATGCCAGTAGTTTTGTGGATGTCATCCAGCTACTTAGTTGTCAGGTAACTGCATGATGGCAGTTCCAAATATGACTAGATCCAAAACTGAAAGTCTTGCTAAAGGCCTTATGCCAATCCCAGCTGGCGAAGATATCAAAAATAACTTCCTCCATTTATTTCTACAAAGAGAGTAATACCATATCACCCTTTATCTTGCTTTCTGCCACTGGGAAGATAAAAGTTGAGCAAAAATAAGTGAAAGAGAAAAAAAGAAGTCCTAATTATCCTTCAGATAAAGTCTATTTAATAGATAACTAATAAATATCATTTAAAACTGAATTATTGCATTCCAGTTAGACATCTTTGTCCATCAGTGTGGGAAAAAAAAAGGAACTATTATTATTCTAAGGAGAGTGAAAAGGAGGAGTCCATTTTTTATTTTCCCTCCTCCTGATAATGAGGATCTAATTTTCCTTCCTGTGAGCATTTTGGTGGTTCTTTTAATAAGGGAAGGTTCAGGCCATCAATAAACAAACTTCACTTCTCCCTTATTATCATGCCAAGGAATGATGAGCTGAATCTAAGTTCTTGGTTGTTCAGTATACCAACCAATTTGGGACACAAAAATAGCAGCCTAATAGAGGAATAGTTTAAGTGGCCTTTCAGTTTATAATGTGTTTTGCCAATAAATTTACTCCCTCACTGAGGAAGTGAGGCATTGTGCTGGAGGCGATAGTTATATAAAATATGAAACCTTGTTTTATTTACCATCCCCCTATCTCACCACACACTATTTTGATAACGAAATAGCTTTTTCTTCTTTTTTCTTAAGGAATTCACTCAGTAATTCAGTAGCAGAAACGGAAGTTAAAATTAAACTTGCTTATTATCAGATTTGCCAGGGGTCTCATCATTTATCCTGTTACTGTTGATTCTGGTTCCCTGTTTATGTGAGTAGTATCTTGACCCTATTCACCCTCTGTTTTCAATGTTTTGTAAATGTAAACTGAATCTTTTGTAGACTCTGAGCCTGGAATATATCATAGCAAGAGTCAACAGCTCAGGTAGAAAAAGACAAGGGTCCTGAGAAGAAGACTAGGACGCTGGGAAAGAGAAATAGAGCTAGGAATAGGGTGCTTATTTAATTGAGATTTACTGAAGGTAATGTTTCAGAATCTAATTTGGTATAGTCTTTAATGATGATTAAATCATTTGAAAATGCAGTTACAAGGAATGAATATTAAACCTCTGATAAAGCATAGTCTGTGTGGTGATAATAATTGTGATCTATATCAAACAGTAGTGGGTTTGTTGCATTCCAGCCACTGCTTCCTACTCTGTTACTATCAAATAGATCAACATTATATTGTAAGATAAAATCAGGGTTCTGGCCAAGGGCCTTCTCCCTGGCAGGAGCAGATTGCTGTCATGCCTTCCAGTCTGGAGATAATTTTAACACAAACCTTGGAACTAGGTAAGAGTAGTCCTTCCATAGATATAGCAACAAACGGGCTTCAGAAGGAAAGCATAGTGCCAATGGAAGCTTACGGAATTACATGACTCTTTCTTAAGATGTTATCCCAGTATCTTTTCTGCTTGTGCCTCCATCATCTGGACATTTAGTTTGAATTAAGTATGCATCTATAAATATTTTTAAAAAATATTAGAAGATGGTTAATTAGCTGTATAGAATTCAGTAGATTAGCAGAATATTTAACATCTGAAGCATTTTTACAGGCATATTTTATTGTTCCTATTCTCAATGATGTTGCACAATAAGGTTAAGTGTGCAGTTCTCCAGAGTCTTGAAGCACAGGCCCCTTCCAACTTAGGCACTATAACACATGAAAAGTAGATATTACCTGCCTTTGGGAACCATTTGTAGCATATTTACATTTTTGTAACATACTTTTCATATCTCTTAATCACATTCAACAATTATTTATAGAGGATTAAGTAATTGCAGTGGAAGGCCTGGATAGTATTACTGGGAAATTATTGAAGTATGAAATGCTTTACCAAAGATTATTTTTAGCTATAAGAACTAATTAGAGTTTGTTAAGCTCATTATTTTACCATCCCAAAAAGTAGCCTGGGGAGGTAAAAAAAGGAACATCAGTTTATCTAGGCACCTTATACTCTTCATCAGCATGACATCCAAGACTCCATGTGGTTTTGGATTTTTTTCTTTTCATTAATGTTACTCCGGAATTGATTTCTGTGAAATAAACTTTCAGAAACAGATTTTTTTCCTGATCTCTAGTGGCTAAAATAATGCTTCCATACTATGTTAGCATGCACCTTAGTATTCTTTAAACTCCCTTTCCTGAAGAAGCTTAATTTCCTTAACTTGAAATATTTGGGACTGAGTGCTCCCTAAACTATTTAAAATCAAAACCTAGCTCTCTTTGTGTAGGAAAGACCTGTAAGAAGAGCAGCATGATTAACTTTCACAGTGTTTTGGTTATTTATGCATGTCTGTATTTATAAAAAGAGGCAGAATTTACTGAGCCTGGAAAGCAAGATCTATCATCAGTTCATCTGTTGCTGCAATAAGTTCCATTGTTTAAAAGCAGCTCCAGTAAATGGCCTTTGTCTGGACTTCTTGCAACATTTACAAGTAATTTACAAGTAATAAGCATGTCTATCATTCAGTTTAAAAGGATCATTGTAGGAGAATGGATACTTTCAAGAAGGTGTTTAGTCCTACAGTGCCTTCTGAATATCCAGGCTAAAGTTTGTCAACTAGAATTACAGCATCATAGAATTGTTTTGGTTGGAAAAGACTTTTAACATCATCACATCCAGCCATTTAGCTAACACTGCCAAGTCCATCACTAAACCATGTTCCTAAACAACCTATCTGCAAGTCTTTTAAATATCTCCAGGGATGGGGACTACCTCTCCAAACAGCTTGGACCAATGCTTCACCGCTGAGAGAGTTGTGAAAAAATCCTTCACTATTTTTTTTGCTAATCTCCAACCTAAACCTCCCCTGGAACAACTTGAGGCCACTTTCTATTGCCTCGTTGCTTATAACTTGTGAGAAGAGACTGACTCCCATCTCACCTCAACCTCCATTCGGGTAGTTGTAGAGAGTGATCATGTCAGCCTCCTTTTCTCCAGAATAAAAGCCCTCAGTTCCCTCAGCCACTCTTCATCAGACTTGCTCTCCAGACCCTTCGCCAACTTTGTTGCTCATCTCTGGACATACTCAAGGATCTCAGTATCCCTCCTGTAGTGAGGGGCCCAAAACCGAACACAATAGTCAAGATGCAGCCTCACCAATGCTGAGTACAGGTGGACAACTGTTTCCCTATCACAGATTGTAAACAGTGAGGAGGAAATGTAGCGTGCAGAGCTTTGATCTGAGATATTTGAAGTGACATGTTGAACCAAGCAGGCTGAGAGGCTGAAGTTGGAGCATTCTTTGCTAATGTGACTTCACTCCTGGATGTTAGCTGCAGTCATTGAGTCCAGAGACTTTTAAAATCACAGTGGCCAGTTCTGGTGATACAGGGATACAGTCTTCTAGATATACATTCTTTCAAGTGCTTCCTTCTTCCAGCCGCTATTGCCTTGGCTTGCCAGGATTTGGCTACAGCCAGCTGCTCTCTATCCAAACATGTATTTGGAACAAGCATGGAGAAAACAGAAAAGAAAACTTTTGTTAGGATGCAGACAGTTCAGGTAGATGACCTCATGTTGACTTGCCTGTTTTTCCAGTGATTGTGTTTAACAGTTAAACAGTGAGGGAGAGGAAAGTGAATCAAGAAAAGCAGAGGAGCAGACTGACTCTTTCAAGCACACTGCAGGCAAAACCTTTGAGAGGAAAGGACTAGGTTTCTGTTCTCTTAGAGGATTATTGTTCTTTCCCCATAGCTGATTGCAGGCAGGAGTAGAAGTGAAATGTGCTATCATATACCACAGAGAGGCTGAGCAGTAGGTGTGTGGTTGCCCATGTCTCTGAACTGAAGAACATTCAGAACAGCAAGTGGTATCTTCTCACTGCTCTGGCTGAAACAACATGGAAGGCAACAGCACCTACTACAAGATAGCAAGGAAAGCATACCTTTAATTTTGAAACAAACTGATTTAGGAAAAGGAGAACAGATGTAGGCAAGTCCTTGACAGAATAAACTCTGATTTTGAGAGGTGTCATAAGGTGAAGAAGCTGTGATGAGAGCTTTTCTGGCAAGTAGAACTTTTCTGGCAAGTAGGATAAAATGATGTTGACAGTGATATGGCAGTGCTATTCTGTCAAAACCCATAAAATATTTGTGTCTGGTCCAGTGTCTTCAGGTGAAGTGTTTAAAGCATGCATTAAACTATTCTCAGTTAATTTGATTTTAATTGTTATTGAAGGGAAGGATCTTGTGTCTCCCAAAAGCCCGAGAAAGACCAGGTGGCAACCAGAGAAGAAGCAGTGCAGGCAGCAATAGGGATATGTGCACTCACAGGAACCGTGCTCACAAGTATGGTATAAACCACTGTTGCAATAAAAGTCGTTGATAAGCAGCCTTTATTCTCCCCTATTGTTATCACAAGAGAGAAGAAACACAATTTTTGCAAAGTGCTGAGCCTACTGAACTCCAATTGACTTTAACGTAAATTTAAAGCGCTGAATACCTCACAGAGCTGTAGCCAGAATGTACTGCAATATCTTTTCTTTCTCACACCTCTCTGGACAGACAGTTGCCTTGTTAATTTAAGTCTTCTTACAACCTCAGATCTTCAATGTACCTCAGCTTGTGAGGCACACTAGGGCGGGAGGCAGCTGTGGTGTTCATGTGGGGGTTGCACAATGGCACAGGCACTTGGCAATTATATGATTCAAATTGTGCTCTGTGAATAGATAGCGCTATGGAGACTTTAGACGTGCCCAACACATAACACCTCTTGTGTAAATCTGCTTCTGTTACAAGCCAGACTTTGGGAATCTATGAGTATGTGAGGAGGCCAAATTCCTCATTTGCTCTCTGTATAGTGGGCTTTCTGTGGAAAATGAGAGCTGTGTGTGTGAGAAATCAGCTAACCAAGCTTCAAATGGAAGCCAAATGAGTCTTCCCTGCAGTTTCACAGCTGTGTACCCAATCACAGCTTTGTGCTGCCAGCACGGTAAACTCTCCTTCATTTCTGTGACCACTAAGAAACAGAAAAATAAGGAAGCTGGAGTCAGAACTTGCTAAGATTAATTTTCTTTTGTACCCAGGAAGAGAAAAAAAAAAACAGAGAAGAGTAACTTAACAGCATTCTTCAAATTATTACTTTATGCTTTAACAATAATGACTAGTAGCACCTTTTCAAATTTCCCTCTTGAAAAGATGAGTAAACCTTTGCCTCATATTAAAAGAGAGGTAAGGAGGCACAGAATAAGTGATAATTTACCAAGGTGCTGAGGTGGGGAGAATGTGTGGGGGGAGGATTGTATTTAACTTCATATTAACACTACCCTGTACAGCTCATACTGGTAGTCACAAGCAGAGAAGTACTTTCACAGCTCGTGTCCTTTATTATTGCTGGGATGCACCCAGCCCTGGGCAAACCAATTGTCCCAATCATGCTCATCCATCAGAGCTTGCTCTCCTCAGTAGCTGTCCTTCAGGTGGAAATAGTGCAAAATTTTCAAAAGCATGTCTGCTGCTAATTGCCAGACATAATTTTAAACTTCAGTTCAGAAGGTTAAAGTGTCTGCATGTTTGCATCCTCAGAACTGGGTGTGCTGCTAAATGGAAGGGAGTGTGTGTACACATATGCACACACAGAGCTCTTAGCTAATAAATCCAATTGTGTTCAGACATCTGATGTAATTTAGGGATAGTAATGACTTTGGAATGATGATGGTGTTATAACTCAATTAAGATGTTTTTAACAAAGTGCCTCAAGTGGGCTGCAAACAGCTGCAGAACACCCACTCAAATCTTTAACAATCGCCACACTAAATAATAGCACTGTCATGTATGTGCTCTGCTTAATGAATGACAGAACACAGGAACAGGCTTTAATTTTTGTTCCTTCTGTTCCTTTTCTCCCACAGACCATCCACGTTGCCATTGTTTGTGCAGGGTACAATGCCAGTCGGGATGTTGTCACGCTTGTCAAGTCTGTCTTATTTCACAGGTAAAGGTAACTTTCTTATGTACTGTATATCTGAATATGGCTAAGTTAGCCCTTTCTATGTTTATTCTCTTACTTCAAAAGACAGTCAGATTCTCTTCCTGGGTTGTTTTTTCTTTGGAAGGAAGGAAGGAAGCATGAAATTTATGACTGCCACAAATAGACTTGCTTGTGTAAAGATTTTAGCAGAGAATTATGGGTATCAAAGATCCACCTGCTACCCCTGTTGCATTGTGGGAATGGGGACAGTATGTGTCTGTACTGTAAGGCATCTAGTCACTGCTGAATGTTGAAAAATAGTAATGATAATAATAGTAATAGTAGTAACAACATTGTATTCATTTACCCTAGTCATACTATCAATTTATGGCACACTATCATGTTTATGGCATACTATTAATTGATGGTAATTTAAAAACCATACACATAAATACACTCTGGTTACTTCACTATCTCAGCATCCCATTTAGACAATTCTTTTTAAAAGTAAACCTGTTACCATAGTCAATATTATTTCAGTAAAGTCAGATTATTTATTCTGGCTTTAGAAGGGCTGCTTGCAGCCCCTCAGAAGGCTTTGCAACCTGAGTTTAGCACGTGGAGCACAGTTAGATCTCAGATTGACAGGCATAAATGTACAAGGAAGGTAAAAATAACCAATCTCCTTAATAAACAGCAGCTCCACAAAGAGTGCAATGGTATTAAAGTGTGTGTGGGCATAGGTGCTTATCCCTTGTACAGTTTAGTACCGTCTCAGCGTTATTTTCCAACAGTGTTGCAAAAAGTGGATTAAAATGAGGAAATAATCAGACTGTTTGACTCAAACAGGACAAATAGAACATGTGTAGAGTTTCAAGAGTTTGCTAAGGAGGTAGTTTCAATACACAGCTTTATATAGAATGATAATTTTATACCTGCCTTTGCAAGTCTTTCCAGAAGTACCGTGTTCATGTTAGAGGAGGGCTGGGAGAAAAAAATGATGCTAAAAATAATGATTAAAGAAAAAAAACCAAAAAACACAACAGTAAAAAACTGTATCATGCTAGAATTTTCCTGAATGTTAAAAGCATGTTAAATTTTAAAGCTACATCTATTTCCAATTATACTTCTGAATTATTCAGTGTAAACTGGCTTTATATTGCAAAGATGTGGGACGTTTTGTCTATTTTGATTGTTGTTGCTGCGGGACTTATTGCAAATAAGAAATTTTATGGCTCAGTTATCCTAGTGGTTAGCTTCTCACCGTTGTTCTCTCCTAGTACTAGCACTCATTTTGAGGAGACTCTAATCTGTATGTTTCCAAATGTTCTACACGTTATAGGAATCTCACAGCTCAAGGTTTAAATAGTCTTTTTCTGCGTTACTTGAAACGTGCCTGTTTTACGTCAGCCACTGATCTAAGCAATTCGAAAACTTGTAAAACATTCTGCCGTATGACAGCAGAATTATTTAACTTGGAAGTATATTTAGTTGAAAATGCGAAACCAAAACAAAGAGAATTAACATAGGTGTTTCTAAGCCTAGCAGATTCTGCCCTTGTCAAGAACGCATTTACTGTTCGGCTAGCATACTGCTCATCTCAAAGAATTTTTCTAGTTCTGCAGAGGTGATCAAAGTAAAATTCAGTATAGCTAATGAAAGTTTATTACAATTAGTTACATTCAAGATAATCTATCTAGCTTGTTTGCCGAAACCATTCTTTAAAAGACAAATCTAAGTCCACTTCTGCCCAGAACTAGCTTTTCTCACTAGGCATTAAATTGTTTGATAGAAAGCAAAGATGTTCTCAAAGAAGAGACAGAGCTTCTTACAGACATTTCTTCCTTACCTTCTAGAAAAAATAGGCTTCCTAAGCACCTCTTGATGCTAGGGCTACATGTGCAGAGAGCCACGGCTCCGACATGCTTCTGTTTGGAGCTTTGTCTTTGGAGTGGCAACAGTAAAGAAGGCTGGAGAACAAACAACAAACTCAGCTGAAAATATATTTAGAACCAAGAATCACTTGCATTGGTTGCTATGTGCAATGTGGAGTGTGATGTCTTTTCTGTCTTGCATAAATGTGCAGCAAATCCTGCATGTTAAATATTTCATCGCTCTCCAGGTCTACAGAAGCAAGTTTCTGATTCTAGTCGTGCCATCTACATGGTGAAACTTAGGGAAGCTACTTGTTCAAACCATTTGAGAAAAATGTATCTGTGTTCAGGTTCCAGAGAGTGGGAAGAGGAGAGGAAAGGGATGGTGTGCTGGTTCCCTAAAAGAACATCATAGTTCAGAAATGCATTCCATTCCCAATAGAAAAGTAGCTCGATTCCAGTTTTGCCTACAGAAAACATACGCTCAAACCACAGAGGCTTTTGACACTCAGTTTGACGTAACTGACAGTCTGTTCTCAGAAGGATACTCAGCAGACCTGGGATAGTGCAGAGTTTGCAGAGCCTATATTGGCAGTGCTGCACAGAGGGAGGCTTGTAGAATGAGAACTTGGTCTTAGTCTGCAATTTTCCTGCTTTCCTTTCTTGGGCATATAGTTCCTAATTATGATAGACTTTGTAATTCTGTTTCAGGAGCAAAAAAATATTTCTTTCTGAGCCACTGTACAAAAGCCAAGCTCATATCAGGGTGTCCTAAGTGCAACTTAACTTCAATTTTTCTAAAGCAAAAGACTAAACAGTAAAAGATATCGAGTCAAACAGGCAAAACGAAATGCAAGTAAATGGAAACAGTGCATATAGCAGTATGCATTATGCATTCCTCTTTCAAAACTGAAGCAGTCTCCTGTGGATAATAACTCTCCTTGGAACTTTTGCACCTACTAGTCCAAGTTACATTAGTCATTTTCAATGTTTTACTCCATCTCTGAAAACTGTCAAGCTTCGAGTGCCACAAAAACAGCCCATGTTCCATATTGCAAAGATCATTTGTGTCTCTGCTTAGTTAAGTCTTGACTTGAGTAAGAGCTAAAATGATTTTCAATGCACTCTTATCTTTTCCAAAGACATGATAAACATGTATCATTTGGGAAAAAAAGAAAGGGTAAAATTACACAATTATCACATGTTGCTGGCAGTTAGGTCAACCCATGAATCTGTGACAAATTAACTTCCCTTT
Organism: Urocolius indicus; assembly: GCA_013401255.1. NCBI lineage: Eukaryota > Metazoa > Chordata > Aves > Coliiformes > Coliidae > Urocolius > Urocolius indicus. The sequence continues at coordinate 389,542 of WBNH01006932.1, read as the reverse complement.
TATGCCAGCTAGTACTGGCTTGACTTTGGGGGTTTTTTTCCCAGATTAGTCCCTCTTTGAAGAAATCATGATTTCTTCTTCAGCTGTACACTCCATCTATATTGCAGCAATAATGGCATAGTAATGGTGGTGGAGTTTTGCAATGTAAACAAAACCAGTTAATACTAACTTTCTAATGCGAAGTAGCCTCTTGGCTTTAAGAAGTCTGCTTATAACTTTGAAGTTAAGCAAACATCTAAGCATTTTTAAGATTAGCATATAAAACTGTGTTATAGATTGCTGTATGAGTAGTAAACTTTTTTTCCCTTAGTACAAGTAGAATAAGGCAAATCAGATGAAAATTTAAATTAAATTAAAAGGATGACATGTAATTTCCAAGAGTCACAAGTCAACACTGGCTGGTAATTAAAGCTTATGTAATCTAATGGCTGTATTCCATAGAGACCATTTTACCTGAATGGAGTTAATTTGAGAATTTAAAACCTCTGTCATTGTTTCCAACTTTCCTAGTATGTCAATCTATTTCTTGAGGGATTCTTCTGGCAAAAAACTATAAAACATGAAGTAGTTTCTCCAATCTATATAGATACATCAATAATACACACCTTTTGTATTTTCCTGCTGTTCTAACAATGGAGGCATAATGGAGAAAGCAATGTTTACAAAAAATCTGCCCATGAAGTCTCTTATTATTTCCCAAAGTGCTTCTATAAGTTAACACAAAACAAAGAAGATCCATGAATGAGGCAGCTAGTGAATTTTAAGATGTCTTCAATAGTTTGGGGAGCATTTTAATCAATACTAGATGTGACAAAGTATGAAAAATCTTAATGATTTTCACATTTAAATTCTCCTTGTATGAGAGAGGGATTGTCATATGGGCATTAGGAAAAAAAAAATCCCTAAAGCTGCCTTTTATAATTTCTGTTTGAAGTTCTTGTAACCATTTGTTACAGATATAAAAGGTATTACCTTGTTGTGCTTCCCTTAATAAAATATAGGTTTTGGAAATAAACCCCCTGGGCTACTGACCTTTTTATATTCTTAGAAAATAAAATTCCTCTGTTGCAGAGAGAGAACTGTGCAACCAAGCAGCTGCTTTTTGAATTGCTAACAATTGAGCTATGAAATAATATGGAAGGGAGAGTGAGTCTTGGTTCACTACTCCCTTTTTCAACTGTAGATTTTTGTATTTACCTCTGTGGCAGTGACTATTTGAAAAGAATGGACCACAGATACTTGAGCAAGCAGACCAAAACTCTAATGAAGGATAAGAAGTTTTGAAATGTGAACACAAGATGTCATGCATTTAAAAAAAAGAAAAAAAGAAAGAAAAAAACAGGGAAAAAAAACTCCCATAGAAATGGGTAACTCAGGATAGGATCCTGAATTCATAGCCTGACTTCTTAAAATTACTGACTTCTTTTCATTTTACTAACTTGATAGGACCTCAGCAATTCTGAAAATGAGAGCATTCATTTAAGCTGCTACATTTAGGCCTAAGAGCCTATATTTAACCATCCATGCTTGAAAATCATGGCCAGAATCTCTTTCTATTCACTTTCAAGGAAAGCAATTTAGGAAAATAAACCCGTGCTCTTTATGTATGGTTTACTTTATCAGATAGTTTTCTGATATTAAGATAAGTGGAAATCATTTAATATATGAAGATTTTTGATTTTCTAAATAGAGTAATTATGAGCTTGAGTTTCCTCTGATGGGAAATACCCATATTTTGAAACGGCATTCTTCTGCTTTAAGACATGAGCATGTCAGCAATTGCCATGTAGCAGAAACTGTGAATAGTTGTAGCTGGTAAAAATCCAGATGTTCAAAATCTTTGAGGTAATTGAAATTAAGTATTTCTGGACCTTGGGAGAAATTCTCTTGTTGTTTCAACATCTACTTCTGTAGTGAAAAGTCTGGAAGGCTTGAGGCTCAGGATTCAAGGACTGTCTGTACTGAAACCTCAGACGCTAGAAACTTTGATTTCCAAACACAAATTCACATGAATGTCAGGAATTTTCCAAAGCCTATTAATTTTGTAAGAGAAATTTGTCAAAATTGTCATATGTTGACCGATATTATTTTGTCGTTGCACATACTGTCACCATTTACAGTACAGTGCTTTCTAGCAGTACAAGATATAACTGCCCTCTTCACATGCTCAGTGGAAAATGGGTTAGATGGGATAACATGTACGTTAAAATGAAACCACACACAGCTGTACTTCGAGTTGGTTAGAGAAACTGAAGTCAAAGGAAGTCCACTTTACATTTGGAGTGAGAGAAGAAGAGGTTTGTGTTGATCATCACTTTGATTCCAAGTTCCCTTCAACCCAGGAAAAATATGTTGCACTGAAGTCCTGAGGCTCAGGGAGCTGGAAAGAACCTGTTGGGTTGTCTCATTAACTCTCCCGCTATCACGGGAAATGCTTTTCGTAACTTTATCTACCTTCACAACCGAAAGGAGTTGAGTTTTTCTTTAGCCAGAACATTGTGCTTTTCCAGTTTCAGGCCCGTCAACTTCCACTAGCAAACCAGCTGCTCATTAAACTTCTTCAAAAGCTGTGTCACCCTTCTTTGTTACCCAAGTGAGGGACTGTTAAGCCTTTCTATGGAAGACTCGGGTATCTGCACCAACCTCCTCCAAGCTTTTAAAATTATAGCTGCACGGTGCCAGTGAAGGATAGTTCTCTACATGGATAGACCTTAACCTATCATAGGAGCAATACAGTTTGATTTCGGTTTTATAAATCTTATTTCCCAAAATGTATCTGTCCTGGAAGAAGACTAGTCTGAAGAATTGAATAAATTTCACTGGTACCAAATGCTACAGGAGAACATATGAGTACTAAAATATAGCTTTCAGTTGAATCCTTCACGTTATTCTGATTGTTATCCTCAATTCCTACAGCCAGTGATTCAGACATGTTGGCAAATAATGATAACATCTCTTTCTCATATCTCTGGAGAAAGATTGTTCATGTTACAGAATCTCTTCTGTATCTTTTACAATGGATGTTAGTTAATCTTTAAGCTTCTGAACTTGTTACATGAACACTTTGAAGCAATTCATATCTTTTAGGCTTTGCATATTGCAATCACCAGAAGTGGTAAAAGATGTCATCTGTGCGTATGCTACTACTGTTAGCTTCAAGAGGTCTTCCAGGTTTGGCTTCTAGCACCACGCAAAACCTCACATTTCACATAACTAAAGTCTTGTCTGGGATAAAATTTTCTGTGGCTGATGTGCATTTAGTTGTAGATGTCAGCAGGTCACTATACTGTTTTGAGGATATATTTTTGTAAGTGCTAATCTTCTGCTTTGCCTCTGACACATACTTTCCTTTCAGCTGAATCTTTACCATGAGGCTAACAACTTGAAAGAGATTTCTGTGTAGGAGTACAACTACTCCCTTTTTCTTTTTCCCAGTAGGAGCTGAGCTAAAGAAAATGTCACCCACTTGTTCACATTTAAGTTTCATCCTCTTTGGGTCATTCAGACAAGTATAAACTGCTACTGAACCTCTGAGCATCTTTGAATCAGATTTTTTTCTTTTCAACTGCTGTGTTTCATGTTGAAATATTTTATATTCATTCCATTTAACTAAATGAAAGTGTGAAAGAAGATGTTACTTGTTTTTAACTGTTTTTTTGCTCTTCTTGTTCTACATTGGAATATATAGAAATAACCCTTAAAAAGGAAAATAAATTACTAAAAAATACTAGCTGGAAAACAGTCCTGCTAGATAACAAACAGGGGACCTATGTAGGGTGTGTATGGTGACATTCAACACCTATTTGCCTTGAGATTTTCTTTTGCCTATACTCAAAGCCACTGGTGTTGTATTTTGTTTCTCTTGGCCTTTTCTCTGCTAATGAAACGTATTTCCTGATCATTGCTATTTCTCAATTTTTATCTTGGCAAGATGCCTGGGTGCTGCAGAATCTGCATGAGCCAGGATGTCCTCTTCTTCTCTCCTGCTGGGATTGTGAAGCAGATATAATTGCTGTGATCCCATTAGCTTGGTAATGGGACTCAGCAGCTTGCAGCCTACACCTTTCCCTCTCCCCTTCCTCTCCAGGGCAAACTGGAGATTGAAAGACCTTTGTTTTTTTGGAAAGCAGGTTGTGGCTTACTGTTCTGACTACTGTAAAATGAAGATCAGCTATAGGTTTATTTCGCTATCATGATTATCTCGCATATAGGGCTTCTAACCAGCCCTTTTCTGCTTTTTTTGTAAGTACATAATTTGATCCACAGTGCCTTTGAAGCTTCACTGGCATCCCTGGGTATTGCATTGGATCTTAGGTGCAGTATTTCTAACACTGCAAAATCTGGCCATATATTACAACAATCTCTCATTTCTGCTGAGAGGTGTGTTATGATACTCTGAACTTTTACACATATTTCTACATTTTCTTGTGGACTTTGTTCAGGGAGAAACAGTATTACTCATCAAAGCATGAGGAATAGCATTAAAGGAAAATACACATACTGTTCATTAACACAGGAAATGGAGAAAGAAAGAACCTTCATCTTTTGGGTTAAGCCCAAAAGTGTAATGGAAGTACATTGGCATGAACTGGCAGATTTCCTCACTTCTCATTCACTCAGAAAAATGTAGTAGCAGCAGTCTTCTTCCACTTTAAGCAGCATCTGAAATGAAATGTTCTTTTTTTTGATTAAAAGTACCAGTTAGCAAGTACACCCATTTACCTTTATAATTTTCACAGAAATGAGACTCCACTATTCCACCCTAGAGATCGAAGGAAAGTTGAGCCAATGCTAAAGTTTCAATGAACCATCTGTCTTCTTAGGCTTTTTCAAACTCTGTCCTTCTCTGCTGACAGGGAGAGTTGCTAAGCTAGGGATGAACACGGAAGACTGCAAATCATGACTAACTTCCACTGTCAGGTTTTCATACTACTACCACAGAAGTTGAGAACAGACTTTGTTGCTTTATGTCCCTCAAAAAGAGAAGCAAGGTTACAGGATTTAAACATAGTGTTTGCAGTGTCCAAATCTACGTTACTATAAAAAAAAATCCATACACTTTATGAGACCTTTCTACTCTTGCTGATACTGGCTTCACTCGTCGTGTTTTGAAGCTGTTTACTTAGCCCAGGTCCTATAATGTTGTGGGTTTGATCCAGCCAGAAACAAAGAACCCCAAGTAGTCACTTCGTCATTCCCTCCCCCCTGGCAGGGAGAGGGCTCACTCGCCACTTACAGTCCTGGGTAAAACAGACAAGGTTACTTGACTTGGGTAGCGGGGCTAGAGGTGGGTCCAACTCAGAGCTAGGGCAAATTTCGAGAACTGCTTGTGTGCCACCTCAGAGATAGCCTTCTCCCCATGTTACCAAGCAAAAGCAGCTCCACACAAACTCAACACCTATAACTATAGATGTTAACCCAAATCTGGTGTTTTGAGGTAAAATGTTTTATTTTTCCTGCTTTTCTTCAAACCTCCCTCCCTCCCTCTTAGGAACAAGGATATGGGGAGATGTACAATCTCTATTAGCTAGAAGGCACTCACCTGAAACATTGAATTTTGGGTTCCAATAGGACAGCTATTGATACATTAAGTTTACTTTGTAGAAAAGATTTGTGTAAACTCGATGGTCCTGGAATTTCACCTCATTCAGATGATTATTTTTTAACCTTTCCTTCCACTACGACTTCTCCACAGACAACTGTTTTTACCACAAAGATAAATGACCAAGTTGACCCAGAAACTGAAAGCAATTGCTTTCACAGCTAAAGTCCCCAAAGAGGGATTAACTCTGCCTTCTTTTAAGGAGCCGGTAGAAGGGACAAGATCTTAGCTGTTATAAATCATCACATCCCATTGAAGTAAACAAAAAATATAGTTATTTGCAACCACACAGAAAGCGATCCAGTAATGCTACTCTTGTCACATTTATTCACATTGTGTCTCAGCACAGAGCAGGGCTCCACTGAACATGCTGTATGCATTACCTTGAGACTTTAGACCATAGGTAAAGCTTTTTAAGTTCTGATGTCATCCTTTTACAACAGGAATTAGAAATCTTTTAAATAATATATTTCTCTCCTTTCTCATATCAGACGAAACCCACTTCACTTCCACCTCATCGCAGACGCAATTGCCAAACAGATCCTGGCGACTCTGTTCCAGACATGGATGGTCCCTGCAGTGCGCATAGACTTCTATGATGCAGATGAGCTCAAGGTAAAGACAGACAAACACAGATGTTAACCATACACTTCTGGTCATCCAGTTTTTTACTAATCTCTCTGGATTGGTGACTTTCTGGGAGAAGTAAAATATTCTCCCTGGCTAAAACTAACACTTAAGTAGAAGATACTATATGGCTAAAATCAGTGTGGTTTCTCAATTAATGGAATATGTTTAGAATTTGACCTGCTATCAAGAGGATTCTGACTCTGATCACCTTATGTTTTACAAAGGAAAATTCTTTCTAGTAGTAATGGTGGAATCTTAAGTATCTTGTTCAATAAGCTCAAATGTGTAAGTGGAAATACTCAACTTCACTGCATTCCTAAAGCATGGGTGTGTAATGTCTTAAGTATACACACTCTGATGAGGTATCAATATGATATTTTGAGATAGCTATCTGCTTTTATCTGGATGCCCTTTTGAAAGGAATGAATATGAAGCAAGGACAGTTTCAAGGGGAAAAAATATCACTCACAGCATAAAGTAATTATCTTTTCGTAGTTAGATCACAGAGGCACAGCATTGAGTTTGAGATGCATGTTTTTTAGCTGTGGACGTAGAATGAAGTATACATATTTTAGCATGTGGAGTTTGTGGCAATAATTTGTATGACTTATCTATCAGACTGTTCTGAACAGGATCCTGAAACAAAACAAAACAAAACAAAACCAACAAAAAATCCAACAATTTGCCATGTTAATTAAGGAGTACATTCAAAGCATAATATGTTGTAGACTCTTGAGTACAAAAAGTTGTAGAAATATAGGAGAAAGGGAAAAAATGATCCTTGAGAAAAATATTTTGTTTCTAGCTGTTTTTTTAAATTTTATTGGTCCTTCTACATGAAGCTCTAAGCTGATATTAACCTAATTAGCTTGAGATCTCCCTTCTGTTCTTTATTGCTTCATAGCAAGGAGAAGGTCTGTTCTTGTAAATCTTGTACTTGTCTATATTATATGTGCTTTCCTGCAAATTGTAGGATTTTACAGTGCTTAATTAGCTTCTCAACTGGGGAAGACAGACCTCTTAGTGTTTTCCTTCTGGTCATTTGGGTATGGTCCAATCTAGTTAAGTAAATAATAACCAAGAGAGTTTACCTCAGTGATCCCCAATTTGCAGATTTATAGGCAAAACACTGTGCCGATATGATGCTACAGAACAAAGTCTTTTTTTGCACTTTTCTCTCAGTTTTAATTTTTATATTGCTGGTAAGCAGTACTGTCTTGCATGTAACCCCTAGGCTTTAGTTTAGGGGCTACTTTCTTACTGGATGCAGGCATTCATGCATAAATACATCTTTACAGGTCTACCACTCTTCCTCAGAGCTCATCATACTGCATACCAAGCAATTTCCCTGATTTCAGTAGCCAAAAGACACAGTATAAAATAGTACTCCACATAGGTGAATGTGACAGATACTGCCAAAGGACAGCAAAGAGTTGTAAATATAAATTGAGTTTTAAAAAGCCGGGTATGGTGCTGGCTCACATCCAGATCATTCTGCAAGTTTTAGCAAAGGAGACAGAGGAGCTGTTACAGACAGCTGTAGAAGCTGATCTCATTTGTTTCCTACATCACCTCTAGAGAGGGTTCAATGATTGTTTTGAGTTCATGTATTTGACCTGTACTCTTGGGAGCTATATTATGCTGTCCAGTGTTAGGATAACAGAGCTGATACTGGAACGTTTACTAGAAAGTCTTCATTTCTCTGAAGTGATCTATGAATCCAGTGTTACTGTACATACTATGTTTCAGTTTTCATGACTCTCCATAGCTCTTTTAGACCTGTAATCAATACCGATTGCTGACATTTTAAAGAGTTTAGATTGAACAATATCTTGAGAACTTTCTGCTTAGCTTTCATTCACCAAAGTTTCATTGGTTTGGAATACATTTTAGCTGCTACAGAAAACATTTCATTTATGTTTGTTTTTTTCCCCTTGGATATGTATGAACTTCCAGCACCTTCCTTCTAATATAGCAGGAGCTGGCATTTTAGCTTAAGCCCTGAAGTCCTGGGAAAAGTCCTGCTTCTGCTCCTGTTCCTGCTCAGTGGAAGGGAGCACATAATGTTAAAGCTTTCATAAACAGTACAAATGCTTTTTTGTTTTCAAGGAGCTATTTAGAATTCAGGCAGCAGTTTCCACTAGAGTATTAATTTTTAAAAGCCAGAATTTGGAGACTAAAATAGTTGGTTATGTTTCTCAATATATCCTGCAGTTCTTAAAATACTTGCTATTTAGCTCAGAGTTTGAGCATCCAGTGTCTTGAAGGAAGGTGTAGAAAACATGGCTCTGCACTAGATGTTGGTTTCTCTCTCATGTTTTGGAGAACTGAATGTTTCATTGCAAGAAGGGAAGAGAAGATGCCACTGATTATCCCAGAATTTCCAGGGCTAGCAAATCAACATATCTACTTCACTGCTGTGAGTTAAGCATGTCAGATATCCTAAAATTTAGAGAAGACTTATTTTTCCTTTGGCAAGGTGACACAGCTGTTCATTTTCTTCTTGCACTACAAAGAGCCTATGCTCTTTGTCTCCCTAGAGGCAAGTGTTGCCAAACTAAGACCAGCCTGCTTAGAAGAGGGATGGAACACAGGAAAGAGGTCTGTCTTTGCTTGAGGCACGTGGTAGGGGATGGAGCAGAAGAGGAAGAGACTTGACTGTGGAGCTGAGCCAAGCTAACAGCATTTCCAGGGAAAAGATCAGACAGACAGAGTTGAGATGAGATCTTGCTTTTCTTTTAAACAACTAGTTTGGTGATTTTAAGAGTTCTATTAAGACACTTGTAACCTCCCCAAAATAACTTGGCTTGTCTCCTCATTGACTTGCCAATAACTACAAGGAAGACCTATGCTTAAAAGCTGTCCCTCAACTTAGAAGCTGTTCAGATTGTCAACTGTGCCACCAGTGCAACTCTATCCCATTAACTGAACTTGCTACATGCAGTTAGTAATCAACAATACGCATCCTTGAAGTGTGGGCAGCTGATAACGTCTCTAGTAATTGAGCCATCCCATAGCTGCAGACTTCATTCTTGTTCTACTCAGTATGGCCCACAAATAACTCTTCCAAGTTTATGTGGTCACATATGGCTGTGATTGCAAATTGGAAAGTTACTTGGCAATGTAGATTCACTTTATGTGGTGACATTAGTTGTGTTATTCAGCTTTGGTCCTAATGCAGTATATGTAGCTATAGCAGCAATGCATCCCACAAAATAACTGGAAATTGAAAATCGTCTTCTTTGGCCGTTAAATAAAAGAAAAAACTCATAGTTGTGAAACGTTCTAAAAGGCCCATTACAGCTGTGGCTTGCACATATCAGGCTGCAGGATATTGTGGGTTTTTTTTTTCAATTCAGTCTTACATGAAGAAACTCCAGAGTTCATTATTGAAGATGTGCAACATGAACACTTAGCTTCTACACTTCATTATTCAACACGGAATCTCATGTCAATTCACTCATAAGGAAGTATAGGCATTAAACTCATTGTGATCTGCATTGGCCCATAGCAGAAGGAGCAGCTGATAAAGCAGTACTGTAGGTGTGATGTGTGGAATACAGATGAAGTACTTTTGTTTTCCCAGATGTTGTCTGACAGACTGCTGACAACATCAGGTGAACTGAGGAAAACAGAAGGTAGAATGAGCAGTTGCCTGCTCTGCTGTGTATAAATCTTGATGGCCCAGATAAACGTCTCTTCATCACTGGTAAAGCAGAAAAGCTGTGTTTTTTAAGTAGTTCGGCCCACAAACCTGCTTCAACTGATCTGTGAACTTGAATATAGGATTGTGAATAGGTTTTTGCAGTAGACGAGGATCTGACCTGAAAATGAAGTGTGAAAAGATCTGTACTACGCTGCATATATGGAAAAAATTACAGCTTTTACTGTTTCCAGAAACAACAGACCACAAATCTCACTAAGTGCTGCCTTAAGTGATTTCATATCAGAAATGTTGATGCAGTCTACACACTCAGTCAAAATCAGTGGTGTAATCCAGAGAGCAGAACCAAACTGGGTTAATGCATGACATAAATATTGCCTAACTTTAGGGGTTTACTTAAGCATAAGATGAGTCACTCTCTAGCCACTTCCATCTGATCTGTGAAGCCAGTTCACTAGGTCAGACATTGACATCATTTGGTCAGATAGATGGGCATGGACTATGAGATTTAAGTGGAAAAGTAAAGTTTAATTATTTGATTATAAGTGTAACTTGATCTCAGGGCTGTGCCTATGTGTGCTCCCAGGGCACTTAAGTTACTAATACACAGAGTGGTCCAGGAGCTCCCAGGCGTGACATCTGCATAAATGAGGTAAAGGGCTGGTCTGAGACAGAAGACTAAGTTAAAACTAGGTGATTGACTGAACTACTGGCCATCTCTACAAGAGGTATTTGACAGATTGTTACAGGAGCTGTCCAGTGGGAATTTCTGACAGTTCTTGAGATTTCCCAGGCAGTCCCTGCTGTGCCTAGACCAATTTGTGTGCTTAGATGTGTCAATTAGCATCCTGGGTGGAGACTGTGGCTGTCCCAGAGATTCTCAGACAGTTATTTCTGTGAAGTTAATCAGTTGTACAAGGGTAAGGCAAGCAATAGAAACAGTTCCTACATGTGTAGAAATGATCATGTAGGACAATCTCTCTTACATACTTAAAACAGTTAAGAAATGTTTTGTATGTAGGTTAAGGTAATTTATTGTGATGGCTTGTGCATGTCTTGCAGTGGTCACGTAGGACCATAGGCCAATTGGATGATGAAACTGGACAACACCATGTTTTAGAGAGTCTAACCCAATTCAGCTAAGGTGACCTTGCAAGGACCTTTACCAAGGAGACTCCCTTCGCCATCCAGACAGCAACCAAGCATCCTGTTTGACAGATTGTCATGTCCATGCAAGAGGTGTCCCTAAGCCAATACCCCAATAACCTTCGCTGGTTTAAAGTATGCTTTGTTTGAAAGTGTCTGTGCACCAAGTGATACCAAAAGCAAATCAAATACCGTGACATGTTTTACTATCAATGGAAGCTTCTCCAAGGAATTATAGCATTGTTGGGGCTGTATGTGTCATACATTGCCATATACCAATTTTAGAACCATGTTCAAGCACATACTTCCAACAGAATTGCAGATATCACCTGCTGAACTTGGGAGAGAGGGACTTGATAGACAATTTGGAAGATGGTATTTGGTGAACAGATTATTAGTGTTAGTCACATCAACTGCAGAAAGTACCAATGATAACAATGTTGATAAAGCCTTGAAAAACAAAACTGGCCAGCTTTCTCTGTCAAACAGTTTCAATGATGTTGCAGAAGCAGCCATCCATAACAGTTTATTTTCACAGGACTGGACGAGTTCCTGTGTGACCTACTGTAGGTGATCTTGCTCTGTCAAGGGGGTTGGACTAGATGATCTTTCAAGGTCTCTTCCATCCCTTAAGATTCTGTGATTCTGTGACTAGTGATTGGTTACTTACTGTCATAGGTTATAATAGTTAGACTAAGTTTGCATTGCACTGCATGCAGATTATATATTGTTCAAGGGCTGTGCATGACTGTTTATCTGTTAAGTAGTTCACTGGATGCCTCAGAGGCAGACACACAGTTATAAAGCAGATGTACATTACTTTCCTTCCTTTCTTTTCCACTTCATATGCAAGATCTAATTGCTATTAATGCACACAGGATGTAAAACACAGCATCTGTTAATGTTTACATTCTTATAAGTGGTGGTAGGTATTCAATTAAAGTGTTTCTACAGCACTGTGATTTTGACCAAATGCTGTCACATCTAAGGTGGGCTTGCAGAGCTCCTGCATTTCACCAACCTTCTCACTTTCTGTAAACTGGCCTACTGCACGTGTCAGTGAAATAACAGGCACAGTCTGATGTTTCTTCCTGCCCTTTCCCTTTCTCTTTTAAAGATTTTTTTTTAAATGCATAGTTAAGATTTTGAATACCAAAGTCTATAGTCAAAACATTGTACAGAATGTCATAACTTGCATGGCGATTATAGTTGAGATTTTGTGTATTTGCTAAGGAGCATATTGAATATTAGAGATGAGAAGTCTTGGGTGTTAAATATGCTTGTGCTTGTGACAATGCTACCATCTTAAGAACATGGACTTTTATCCACACTTTTCAGTACAGATGTCTGGATATTAACAGACCAGGTTTGGTAAGCCAAGATATTTTCCTTCAGACTGCCTGGGAGGAAATGAACATCCATCAAGAAACAGATAGCAATTCAAACTCGCCAGCACAGTAGTGTCTTTGTGAAGTGGTCAGAATCGATCTGTGCAGACTGAGTAGCCTAAGCAGTACTTCCTCTGCCCTTCAGGTCCCCTTTCTGCACAAAAAGCCATGCCACATTACAAATCACCATTAGATGTGTTTTCCATTATTATCCAGGCCTAGGGTATAAACCATGTAATTTTACATAAAATCATACTGGTTCTTCCTTTTCTGCCTATTCAAAACAGAGGATGATGAAATAAGTGCTGTGGAAATCTGTGGGGCTGCACAGAAAGGAGTAGGAGAGAAGGAGTCATGGTGCTGTTACAGACTTCCAGCAGTTGTCACCTGCTTAGTGTCATCTAGCTTTCCTAAGCAGCTTCACCTCTGGCAGTGTCTGGAGGGAAGCAAGATATCAAAGATGGAATAGCTTTTTTCAGATTTTTGTGTAATTTCTCCTTAGATTTACAAATGTGATTTAATTTACGATTTGGAACTATAAGAATTTGGTATCCTGCAATGAAGCACATTGTGATGCAAGAAAGTGCATTATATCCTGGACTTCTTTCAAGGGTCTCAGTCTGCCTACTGTGCTATATTGTGCAGTAGAAATATGTTCTAGATTCTAGGAAAAAGGAGTACATTCACTACATATTGCCCCTACCAGGAAGCCAGCATAGCTGCTCTTTGTAACATGTAGTAACCATATAGTGTCTCAAACTGGCTGCTGCAACTGGTGTTTGTGCTATGTATCCCCATTACAGTAACTGCTTTTGCAGAAATTTTATCATCCATCCATGAGAAATGAAAGCATTTTGCTGTCCTAACCTTGGACATATGGAAATTATTTAACAGTTTGGTCTGCACAAGGGATATAGTTTGTATATCCTCTGTATTTGCTGGGGAGAGTTAATGGTCCTCCTGTGTTCCAGCACAATTTCTTTTCTTGGCACTAACAGATAAAAAGCTGAGAAGACATATAATGACTGTGGTCTTATATCTTAATAGCTTTTCACTTGCTCACAAGGACACTTCCCTGTCACAGGGCATTCGATTACTGATAGTAGAACAGCAATGACTGTTCAAGGCATTCCTATTCAGGATTGGTATTGATGTGAGCATCTTATAAAAATGTTTAGTGCTCCTTGCTTTTAGATTTAAAAAGAACTGAAGTATATGTATTTCCGTGTCTGACTGCTAAGCTGAAAAAAGATAGCAGGCTAGAAAGATGCCAAGAATACCCTTGACTAACCACCAAGGAAATGGAAGTGTTAGAATTCATCATTTGTAAAGTACTTGGTGTTGGCTTTTTTCTGAAAAACAGCTGGTATTCAGGGAAGTGTTCAGATGTGAGTTCCTCCTCACGGAACAGTCCAGCAGACAGTGTAGGCAGAAAGTATTCTAAAAGACTAGGACTGAAATGGCCATTCTTGTGGTAAAAAATATGTTAATCTTACCTAGACATATGTGTGACGTACTTCCATAGAATCAGAGAACCACAGAATCATTTAGGTTGGAAAAGACCTTTAAGGTCATTGAATCCAACCCAGCACTGCCATGTCCACCACTAAACCATGCCTGTAAGTGCCACATCTACACAATTTTTTAATACCTTTAGGGATGGTGACTTAACCACTTCCCTGGGCAGCTTGTTCCAGTGCTTGACAAGCCTTTCAGTGAAGATTTTTTTCTTAATCTCCAATCTAAACCTCCTCTGGTACAACTTGGGGCCATTTCCTCTTGTCCTATTGATTGTTCCTTGGGAGAAGAGACCAACCTCCACCTTGCTATTACCTCCTTTCAGGTAGTTATAGAGAGTGATCATGTCTGCCCTCAGTCTCATCTTCTACAGGCTAAACACTCCCAGCTCCCTCAGATATTCCTTATCAGACTTGTTCTCCAGACCCTTCACCAGCTTCCTTGTCCATCTCTGGACACACTGCAGCACCTCAGGCCCAAAACTAAACACAGCACTTGAGGTGTGGCCTCACCAGCACCAAGTAAGGAAGATAATCACTTCCTCAACTCTTCTGACCATGCTATATCTGAGACAAACTTTTTCACAGCACTGGAAATTACAAACCATGCTGTGCATTTGGCTTAGCACAAGCACACACTAAGTGAAGTCCCTCTCCTCGTAGATCTTCTGAGATCATCTCAGTCTGGTTAAGGGCATTCAAGATGGTTGGGAGTTGGAGTACCTGCTTCAAAAGGGACATGTATAATAAGGTTATTAATTAGATGCCACTGAAGGTGCCTCTTTTTTAATATGATATGAGAACATTTTTATTTCTTAACTGGGAAATTTTATTTATATTAGTGAAGATATCACTGTTCAGATCAAATGTAGTCCTGCAAAAGTTTCATTTTCTGAAATATATTAAAAGGTAAATAATTAAATGCCACTGATGGTAGCTCTTTTTGAGTCAACTTGATATGAAAACGTTTGGACTTCTGAATTGTGACATTTCATTTCTGTTAGTAGAGATGTCACTTTTCAGATCAAACTGACTTAATCTTACAAAAGTTTGATTTTGGGGGGCTGAGATGATAGTGTCTAGGTCTCACCCTTTCAGCAACAAATATGAAAACCCATCAGTGTTTTGATCCCTTCATAATTTTCTCATATACTGTTCCATTACTTCAGATTTGACCCCCTGCACAGTTGAATAGATTCCAGTTTAGCTGATATAGTTGAAAGCCTTTATAAAATGGTTCTAGCTGTATTTTTTTAATCAGCCATTTAGGATCTTTGTTCACCTGTCTATCTCATGGTATTTTTGTCTGATAGTCCTTAGGGTGAAACTCAAGATCACATGGAGATGACACTTGACCTTAGCCCTCATACCAAAAGTTTCCAGAAGTGTAGTGTCTGCTACATAGAGACTTTAACCACCACTCATGCAAATTCACTGGTATCTGAAGTACTTGACCAATGCCAGAACCTGGGCAAGAACCTAGAATAGTGTCATGAACATCAAGCTCAATATTTCTTGCTTTGGAGAAGCCCATCTTTCCCAGTAATGTCTATTTTCTTCAGATTGTTCCTCTAGTTAGTGCTGTATTGTTCAAGAGACTTTTTATCTCTTTCTAGTAACAAAGAAAAATAATACTTTTTCCCCCCCCGTTGCATTCAGTGCTTCTTATACTTTGTTATTGTTAGTATTGCTGGTTCATAATTGTAATACATTTTTATCCTTTATTATCCTGTTTTCCTGGAGCTTTTTAGTCTCCAGGAGTTTTGGTCTATTATAATACTTATAACTGGTGAAAAGAACACTGTTTCCCATAATTTTTGTTCTCTTAAAGCAATAATTGTGATATAAGAAGTTCCCACTCACCTAGTCTCCAGCTCTGCAGGATGGAAAATGATTTGTTTACCTACAAATTCTTCACTTTTGCTGAGAATAACAAAACTAGTACTTCTTTATGGGTTATGGTATTTATTTGAACAATTGGAATAGATTAGGGCTACCAAGATGATCAGGGGACTGAAGTATCTTTTGTGTGAGGAAAGCCTGCAAGTCCTGGAGCTGTTTAGCCTGGCGAAGACTGAAGGAGAACCTCATCAACACTCATAAATACCTAAAGAGTAGATGTCAGCAGGATGGGGCAACACTGTTTTTCTGTAGTGTCCAGCAACAAAACAGGGGATAATGGACATAAGCTGGAACACAAAAAGATCCACTTAAACACAAGGAAAAATTTCTTTGCTGTTCAGGTTAGGGAGCCCTGGCACAGGCTGCCCAGGGCGGGTTTCAAGTCTCATGCTCTGGAGGTTTCCAAACCTGTCTGGACATGTTTCTGTGTGACCTGATCAAGGTGAACCTGCTTTAGCAGGGGATTGGACTGGATAATGTCTAGAGATCCCTTCCAACCTCTACCATTCTATGATTCTAACTGGATGTGTTTTCCACCCACCAATGGCCTCTTTCTTGATGCAGCATTTTCAGTTTCACCATTCTTGTTCTGAAGGTATAAACAGTAAAAGTTTGGTCTGGGAGAAGATGATTTTACTGGTCAGATGCCAGATAGTAGCTAGTGATTTCCTTCAGAATCAAATAATGCGTCTTTTTTTCTCCTATGCTTTTGCAAAGTTTTGACATCATATTAGCATATCAGAGGTCTAGTGGAAGTTGCACTCCCCCATCCTTTCCACAAATCATCTTCTGCAACTCTGGCTGTTGCATTGAAGTGTATTGTTTTGTATTGAATACAAAGAGGAATTTTCAGCATCAAGATCGTGGAAAATCCTTCCCTTAACATTTTGGGGTTTTGATTTGGGATTTTTTTGCAAAAGATAACTAATATTTTAGACCTACAGTCTCTTGACTAGCATTACTGGGTTAATAATAGTCACTGTAACTGTTCTGCTACCTTATTTTATCAGCCTTAAAAAAAGGACTCTTGCACAAAATCAGTAGGGAACAAAAATTCCACTTCAGGTACATTTGTGTCCTTGTCTATCTGACATAATGTGTGTTTATGTAGGAAATTGTGTTGCTTTTTGTTCTGAATAGAATGACACCTGTTGATGACATCTGTATAATATCCTGACATTATGCAAAATACATATTGGATGCCTCTGGTCTTTGACCCAAAGAGCTGCATGGAAATTTGCCAGAACATATAATGGCTACAGCTAATATTAATGTATTTGCATAGTTACTAAAAACAAAAAGCTGTCAATGATAGTATTTTCATGATTTTTTTTCTTCCCTGATGGATTAGCACAAAAAGCTTGTTGATTGAGTTCACTAGCAATTAAAGTGTGCAATTGATATTTCTTATCTTTCCATGCAGGTGGAGTGAGAAGGGCAGCCATGAGTTGCTTTTGACCACTGTCCAAATTCTAGCCAGATCTACCTGTCAGTCAGCTTTTAGCAGAAAGCTCGGGCTTCCTGCCATTTTATCTGGTCCAAGTTCTGTGTCTCTCTTCACTCATTCACTGATAGGAAGAAAAAAAAAAATAAAAGGCTTTATCTTGTCTTTTAGGGAAGAATTACGCTTTTGCCTCTACTGGAGAGGCAGAACTAGAAGGCTGGTTTAATTTCACTGATGTCTCTCAGGATGCTCTGACTCTTGTAGGTCCTCCACCCTTTAATGCCACACTGAAAACAGCTGGAGTTGAGGCCAAAGGCCTCAAAAAACAAGAAACAATGGTGAGACTGGCCAGAATTTTCTATTCTGCAGTCTCATCTTGCACAAATGAATAGAAAAAAACAAAAAGGGCAATCAACATTTTGGAGATAGTAAGAAACAGTGGAGAAAATTAAGAATGTCTTAAATTAAAGGGACTCAGAATCAAATGGAAACTGGCCATTTGAATTTGGTGGGGCTAAGCAAGGAGGGAGGAATGGAAACTTTGTGGAGGAAAGCCAGCCTAATAAGGAGAGGGAGATAATCCAAAAGATCACAGGAAGTTAATTACCTTTTCATCTTTTCTTTTCTGAAGAAGCTGTGTGGCTGAATATATTGTTACCTAAGTGGAAGAGACAAAAAAACCCCACCCATTTTACTTTCTATTAGTCTGCAGTTTCATCTATATAAAACATGTTGCTTCCAAACACAGAGTATGGCTTAACTCTTGGCACCTTCAGTTAATTTTGTTATTAAGGAAGTTGTTTTGAAGAAGCATTCTTAAATCAAGTTTTTCCCACTTATCTGCCCTTTGTATATATTTGTATATTAGTGAGAGATTTGGAAAGACAGAAAAAAAAAAGTAAAGCAAGCATCAGCATCAGTCACACTGTGTTACAGACTTTGCTACAGAGATGAGAATTAATTTTCAGTTATTCTCCTTTGTTGTATGCTGATGTTGATTTGGGAGATTTTGTTTGTTCTACCTTTTTAATATCTAATCTTCCTTTCCAGTTGTGGCTTGCCTCGTGGCTTCTGCATTTGCTCTACATTATCCAGGACCCAGAGGTTCAGACAATCATCCATTTCTATCTTAACCTTTTTGCTCAGTGCTATTTGTATCCACACTTCTTGCATGTATGTGTGGAAGATATCATCTGTTCATAAAGTGAGAGATGAGGCAGAATTCTATTAAAGTCACCAGTGCTTCTGTGATGACTGAGAACAGCAGCAGCAGAGGCCAGCAGAGAGAGAAAAATAATTTTAGCAAAAATGTGTAAATTCTCATTTCCTTACAGTTGTTCCTCAGTGTGAATTATTATTATTATTTCTTTAAATACTCAGGCACCAGAAAATCCGAATCTAGAAAAGTTACACAGCTTTGCTGGATTCCTCGTTTCCTTGACAACCATTCATATAAATAGTAAAGACCTGTTGTGGCGGGGGGGAATATCAGTAAAATGGAAACTTGTGAACCACTCAGGAAAAAAATTAAATTCAAGGTTGAATTAACAGGTTATCCAGCAAACATTAACAGAAGAGCCTGTTTTCGTTTAAATAAGGCTCTTCTGTTAATGTTTGCCAGATACCTGTCAAGAATGGAGTTAAGGCAGTGATTTTCTGAAGGTGAGACACAAGGAGATCCATTCCAGCACTCTTCCTGAGGTGTCACCATATGGGTGACAGTCACCTTCTTCCTCACAGTCCGTTTGGTCACTGGTATTGCTCTATCTCTCTCGATTATTTTTTTGTTATTATTCTCTTTTTTTAAAGTACGTTGGGCTAAGGACAGGAATGAATGTTACTCATACTTAAATGTTAACCTGCTATTCCTCTCCTTTCTCAATAATTCAGTTAACCCAGTCTCAGCACCAAGATGTTGACATTGCTCTCCTGGAAGCAAGAGAGTCAGAAAGGGGAACAGCTAGAGGTCCCTGCAAAGAGTTTAGATATTGTGAGGTATGATCAGTGTGAAATGAGAAAGATTATTCTAAAACTAACACTGATCTGTGCTAGAGTTTCTGGAATTGCAACTGAATTTTCATGAATATGAGAAGAAATGCGGCAAAAAATCACAGCAAGATGAAATTCTCCCTGTATGAAATTGAAAAACAGTGATGAGAAAAATTGTGCATCAAGAAGAATTTTCTGTCCTGCGTGTGCAATACAGTATTGTTGGTTTTCCCCCCTCTTTTTATGCTTTGTGTTGCAAAAAACTTAGTAGTATGATTGTTGTTGGTGACAATATTTTCATCCAGTTTAAATATGACATGAAAGCCCCAGTTCTATTACCTTTGTCTTAAATAAAGGTCACATGATTTTTTTTATTTTTTAGAAAAAGAATTAACTTGCTACTTCTAGTGTTCATAGAAGCAGCAAAGCACTAAACAAGTAATGAAAAAGCTGTGAAAACAAGTTGTCAGCTGTGTGCAGGAAGTTATTTATCCAATCTGAGGAAATAACGATTTTTATTGTTATCTGATTCACACATCAGAATTTCCAGGGCTGTTTCCCATGCCTGGGCTGCCTGATGTCAGCAGCTACCAAAGAATTTGTCTGGTCTTTCTTTAAAGAGATCCTTCCCTGTAAGGTCTTGCACCATGTAAATTACATTGGTTTTCAGATCAGTGATAGATCCAATTCAAAACAGTTCAACTAAATCTGCGTAGGTCTACAACACTCTTTATGATTGTGCTGGGGCCTAGAAGTTCTATTTTGTTTAGTTTTGCTTTAGTTGTTTTTTTTAAGCTCCTGAAGTTAATTTATCACCTGACTGATATAATCTTCAGGAAGATGATGCCTATGTTGAAGTTAGTGGAAGCAAGTAGATATTGAATACTTTTGGAAATTCAGGTTTCTATCAATTCATTAATTACAAAGTTTAATTCACATTTCTCTTTATTTCAATCAGTATATTCTAGATGCCAGATACTTTTTATTTGAAAGCCTGGCACAAAAGCTCTAGGGAGGGGGAATTAGCTACAAACTGCATTTTCAACTTCCCCCAGCCTTTTCTGCTTTCTGACTCCTAATTGTTGCTGGCTCTGTCCCACCACAGTGAATCCACAGCCATTAAGTTTTGGTGGTGGTGACATTTGGTTCTGTTTGATCCCATTTATTAGCCCACCTCTGAGAGGGATGCAGGTTGCACTTCTGCTTCCAGACTTTCTGTTTCTCAGCCAATGGTATTAACTCAGTCAGTTTGACTTTCAGGCTCTTGAAAGATACTGGCGTTAGCTTGGCTTTTGTCAAGTGAACTGAGTGGAAACAGTGTCTTTTATTTGGAGTGGGTATAAGGATATTACATCATAGCTGAGGATTATTTTGATTGATGTTTTTTTCCAAACATGTCTAGGGAGATGCAGTGATTGTTCTAAGACAATCAATACAGTATTGAAGGTTGCGTTTTTCCAGTGTGTAATGTTTAAGGACATGCTGCCAGGGAAAACACTTTATCAGCAAAACTGCCCTCATCTTACCACGCTGAACAGGAAGCACTTTTTGTATTTTGAGTTTCTATGGTGCTATATATTATGTGGGACAGTGAAGAATTCTGTTCAGAAAATGGACAAACAATATCATGTAATACACAGGAGGATCTGACAGGAACCTCATGAAGTTCAACAAGGAGAAGTGCAAAGTCTTGCACCAGGAACTACCCCATGCACCTGTGCTTGCTGAGGACCAACCAGCTGAAAAGTAGCTTGGCAGAAAGGACCTAGGAGCCCTCATGGTCACTAAGTTGAACAGGAGCCAATAGTATGCCCTTGTGACAAAGAAGGCTAACAGTATCCTTGACTGCATTCAACAAAGTATTACCAGCAAGGTGAGGAAGGTAACCTTCCCCTTCTACTAAGCACTGGTGAAGCCACATCTGAAGAGCTGAGTCCAGTTCTGGGCTTCTCAGTACAAGAGAGGTGTGGACACGCTGGAGAGAGTCCAGCCAAGGGAAATAAAGATTATGAAGGGACTAGTATGAGGAAATGCTGAGAGAACTGTTGACTGTTCAGTCTGGAGAAGAGAAGGCTCAGGGGGGAACTCATCAATGTATGTAATTACCTGAAAGGAGAGTGCAAAGAAGAAAGAGTCAGGCTCTTTTCAGAGTTGCTGAGTGACAGAATGAGGAGCAATGGGCACAAACTGAAACACGGGAGATTTTCTCTGAACACTACAAAACATTTTATTCCTGGGAAGTCAACTAAGCACTGGCACAAGTTCCCCTGAGAGATTGTGGAGTCCCCATCCTTTGACATACTCAAAAGTCATCTGGACACAGTCCAGGGCATGCAGCTGTAGGTGTCCCTGCTTGAGCAGGGGAAAGTTGGACCAGATGACCTTCAGAGGTCCCTTCAAACTTCAGTCATTCTGTGATGCTGTGTGGACTGCAACCTATTCATCAAGAAAAGCCAGAGTAGATTTTCTTCTAGTAGGGTGGTAATCAGATCTGGTTAAATGAGGAAAGATTGCATTTGGAAGGGAAAATTATTCTCAGGTTTATGTAGTTGTCCAGCTAAAGCTTATGAGTGCTTTGTTTAATAGTACCGTTGTAGAGCCTCTCCCAATCCAAGAAGCACATAGCAAGCCAGGTTGTTGAGTTTTCTGTCAACCTCCAGCACTTCAGTGAAGATGGTAAGTAATACAAGAAACATGTGCAATCCCACAGAATCTTAATTTGGCTGTCCATGCTTCTATGATAGTTATTGTTTTCATGCCCCAGTCTGTTTGTGTATAAACCAGCACTAAGGTAAGACAGCAAGTCCATCATCTCTTTTCTTCTGATTCACCTTACTGCTGTGTTTATTGTAATTTTAGTAAAGTAGCAAAGGAAAAGGTGAGCGCAGCAAAATCATATTTGCAAACAAAGCATCTTAGCCTGTAAGACTGATGACCTCTAAGAGCATATGGTTTAAATAGAAATAATAATAATGTAATTAATGGGCTTTTAGTAAATGCGAAACTATCTCATCCTGCCATGTAACTTCAAAGGTCATTTTTCTCATTGCTCAGCTGGAGTGCTTGACTGTTCTTTTCCACACTTGCACTCATGACTGCCACCCATGCCTGAATCCTGCTTCCCATATTCATCTTTCTTGGAGCTGTTTTCTTTGTCTTTAACCCAGTGAGGATTGGATGGCAGCTGTTAATAATTGCAGAGTAAGACATATGAGAAAAAGGAGTCTTATCTTTACATGTAGAGTGGTGGGTTCTGAATTATCCCTGACTACTCAGGGAAAGGAGTTTACTTTTGTGGTAGTTCTGTGAAAATAAATGTGACCCAAATCATATTGCTAGATAGCTGACTGCAAACAAATAGGAGTTGTCAGTAAGCTGTGGTACTCTTTGCTGCAGGATGTTGTGGTTGTTAAAAATATACAGGACTTCAAAAATCGACCAAATTCACAGATGAAAAATTCATCAAAAGCTGTTAACAACAACAACAAAAAACAAACCGAAACAAAAAAATCTCTACCTCCAAAATTTAGTGCAAATTGCCAGAAGATGGAAGTATATATGGGAATGGTATTGCTTTTGAATGTCTGTGGTTTTATAATCTTCAGTATGCACCTGCCACCATCCTCTTATCAGATGTCAGATACTGAGAATAGTGGGCTTTTGATTTGACGCTATACAGGCACCTATAAGTTGTTTGTTCTTTCCTGTTGGTGACTGTTCCTGCTGTCATCTTGTTGATGTTGGTAGCATTTTCCAAATTTGACATCTGCAAAGTCTACAAAACCAAGGCTCCATCCCTTTCAAAAATGCTCAAGATACCTGCCTGTGTACAG
The DNA here is from genome assembly GCA_013401255.1 of Urocolius indicus. Classification (NCBI taxonomy): domain Eukaryota; kingdom Metazoa; phylum Chordata; class Aves; order Coliiformes; family Coliidae; genus Urocolius; species Urocolius indicus. Next base: position 366,427 of record WBNH01006932.1, on the reverse strand, counting down.
ATTTCACTTACAGGTACAGAACAGAATCATTATTCAGCTAGGAAGCCTGGGCAAATATCCCCATCATCTGTTTGTGGGGAAAAAAGTAGCTTACTTAGGAGGGAAAAAAAATAAATCGCTATGATTCCCTAAAGAAGTGTAGTATAAGAGTTGAAGTCTATCTAAATATATTTGTGATGACTTGGTAGAAGAGTTGTGCTCTTTGATCTCAATGCATGGGCAACAAGACTCGAGTGTTTTTAAAAATAGAAAATACCTAAATACTTGGGAATATAGTCACTCTACAATTCATCCACAAAGAGAGAAGGAGCCATAGTTTTCCCTTCTCTCCATCATAGAAACAAGGAAGCTTGATTTTAAGCTGTATGTCTATAATAGGCTTCTCTTCTTAAAAATGGCATTTCTGCTAACTCAAATGAACATTTCTACAGTGGTAGCAACTGTGAAAAAGCTGAGTTAGGCTGTGTACAGCCACTGTGTTTTAGCCAGCTTTTCCTGGAGACAGAGCATAGTTAAGGAAGACAGCTTGCTGGTAAAGTATTCACTGGAAGACTCATGGGCACATAATTTCTTTATTCATAGCCAAAGCACCAAATAATTTAGATAATTTAGTGTATTTTCAGTCTTCAATTATGTAAATAATAAAGATGGTTCTGAAGAAAGATTTGTACTGAGAAGATACTATTTCACTCAGCTTACTTAAAAAGATCGCTGTCAGCAGCAGCAAAATACTTTGCTTTGCTCTCCTCTCATCAATTAAAATCCAGATCTTGAGAGCTAGAGATCCAAAGAGCGCTATTTCCGATGAACTGAGAATTACACAAATGGCAAAGTATGTCACACTATTTTGTTTCACTTTCCTCTTTTACTAACTCTGTTTTTTCCTGTTCCTGTCCTATCTTCTTGGACTATTTGTTCTCTGAAGGCAACTATAAATTAGCTTGTAAAGCATATGATTCACAAACATTCCATATATGGGCCATTTTAACTATTAAGACTTACAGAACTTTTACAAAATCTTTTAAGACTTACAGAAAATGTTTATACAGTATTTAGATAAATTAAATGGGTAAATGTTACCAGTTGTGTCAAAGTGGACATCTTGGAGGCTGCATAATTTTGCAAGACTTTGTGCTTCAGACACCTTAATTATCTCAAACTGGCACTTCTTATTCAATTATAGTGTTCTTGTATTTCCTTTAGTAAGACCATATGTAATACTCAGAGAGAGTAAGCCTTCACAGTGCTATTTTGTTGAGTAAGGAATTTTCTTTGGCATGAATTTGGAATTATTACATTATTCATAAATAAAAAAGCCATGAAGAAATTATGTTGTGGGCTAATTAGGACTCCTGTTTCTGTTTTAACCAACTCTGCATCAGAGAAGAAAAAACTTCATATGTTGACAGCTCAAGCTTCAACATATGCTAAAATCAAATACATTCTAGCCAGCTGTGATTGACCATTTGGACTAGTGACTGCTCCTTCCATTTTTAAAAGCAATCTTTTGAGACATCAAGCTTCAAGATGGCAGGCTTTTGGCTTCTGTGTGCCAAACCAAGAGGAACTGAAGGCAAGGATCTCCCGCCTGCAGTGACATGTGGTGCTGGTGTTAGATATTGAGAATCCTGAGAGACAAGAATGTAATGACTTTTTGAAGGTGACTTACTTTTCCAGCAACCTTTTACCTTCCCAGCTTGTCTTAGGTTATTCATGCAACATCTGAACAACTGCCTTTTTAGGCTTATTTGAATAAGCATATTGGGAATTTTTCCGGAGCAGTATATATTGTTGAGGAAAGACAGAGCAACAAGGCAAGGAGATGGAGTTTGTCTCCATATAAGAGAGCAATTAGAGTACACTGAGCTCTGCCTGGGTGGGGATGAGGGATGGGTTGAACATCTGTGGGTGAAAATTCAGGGGCAGGGTAATATAGGTGATGCTGATGTGGGAGTTTCCTACAGGCCACCTCATCAGGAGAAGAAAGTGGATGAGGCCTTCTACAAACAGTTGAGAGCTGCTCATGATCACATTCCCTGGTCCTCATAGGGGACTTCATCCACCCTGATATTTAAAAGTGAAGCCAATCAGCCAAGCATACACAGTCTAGGAGGTTCCTACAGAATGTTGATGACAAATTCCTGTCACAAGTGGTCAAGGAACCAACAAGGAAGGATGTGCTGCTGCACTTTGTGCTAGCAAATAAAGAGGGTCAGGATGGGGATGTGAAGGTTGGAGGCAGCCTTGACTGCAGTGACCACGAGATGGTGGAGTTCAAGATCCTGTGTGGAAGAAGCAGGGCACCAAGCAGGATTGTGACCCTGGACTTCAGGTTAGCTGACTTTGGCCTCTTCAAAGACCTGTTTGAAGGAATCTCATGGGATAGGATTCTAAAAGTAGAAGTGCCTAAGAGAGCTGATCAACCTTCAAGCGCCACTTCCTCCATGTCCAAGATGAGTATGTCACCACAAGGAGAAAAGTGGGAAAAAGAGGTAACAGGTCTCCATGCATGAACAAAGATCTGCTAAGAGATCTGAGGGAGAAAGAAGACAACTATAAGAGGTGGGAAAAGGTCCTGATTTCTTGAGAAGAGTATAGGAACATTGCCAGAGCACACAGGAGTGCAACCAGGAATTTGATGGGATGCATCCAAGAGTGCTGAGGGAGCTGACTGATGTGGTTGCTATATCATTCTCCATCATTTTTGAACATTCACGGAGAACAAGCAAGTTACCTGAGTGCTGGAGAAAGGCCAATGTCACTCCAGTCTTTAAAAAGGACAAGAAGGAGGACCCAGGAAAGTAAGGCCGGTCAGCCTCGCCTCTGTGCCTGGAAAGGTGGTGGAACAACTCAGCCTCAATGTTATTAATAAACATAGGAAGGAAAAAATGGTTATCAGAGGAGTCAACATGGATTCACCAAGAGGAAATCCTGCTTGATTAACCCAATAGCCTTCTATGAGTGCATAACCGGCTGGCTAGATGAGGGGAGAGCAGAGGATGTCATCTGCCTTTACTTCAGCAAGGCTTTTGACACTATCTCCCACAACATACTCATCAGAAAGCTCAGACAGTGTGGATTGAATGAGTGAATGGTTAAGTGGATTGAGAGCTGGCTGAATGACAGAACCCAGAGGGGCACAGAATCAAGTTGGAAGCCTATGGACAGTGAAGTTGGACAAAGATNCTCTGCCCTGGTGAGGCCTCCTCTGGAGTCTTATGTCAGTTCTGGGCTCCCCAGCTCAAGAGGAACAGGGAGCTGCTGGAGAGAGTCTAGCACAGGGCCACCAAGATGATCAGGGGACTACAGCATCTTTCTTATGAGGAAAAGCTGTGAGAACTGGGGCTGTTCAACCTGGAGAAGAGGAGACTGAGGGGGGATCTTATTAACATTTACAAATATCTAAATGATGGGTGTCAGAAGGTTAGAGCATCCCTTTTTAATATGGTATCTAGCAACAAGACAAGGGGTAATGGGATGAAGCTGGAACACAAAAAGTTCCATTTAAACATAAGGAAAAACTATTTTACTGTTCAGTTGAGGGAGCCCTGGCACAGGCAGCCGAGTCTCCATCTCTACAGGTTTCCAAAACCCACCTGGACATGTTCCTATGCGACCTGATCTAGTTGGACCTGTTTTAGCAGGAGGATTGGACTAGATGATCTCTAAAGGTCCCTTCCAACCCCTACCATTCTGTGATTATGTGAATATTGCATTTGGAGTAATAAATTGAAGGATGTGACACTCAAAATTAATAACATAGGAATGGATAATAATAAAAGCAAACTCAAATCGGTAAAGTTACTTTAACTCTTTTTGCTGTGTTAGTATGACCAAAGAGCTGATCACAAGGGTGTCAAGTAGCAGGTTTGGAATGGTATGCAGAGTCTGGGAGTAAATACTGCTACGCTGACACCTAGGTCCATTCCTAGGGCCATCATGTGACAGAGCTAGGACTACAACTAAATGGAGTTTTGAGGGTATGGATTTGAAATTTTCTCTCTTACACACATGGAAGACATTTTTGGGAAGCACCAAAGTTTAGAGTTTTTAGTTTTTAGAGACTTCATATTTGAACGTGTCTGTGAGACAGGAAGGAGATTTCTCTTCTAAGCACCATACGACTTACAGAGAGAGCAAGAAAGAAAAAAATGAAATAAGGATGGTGTTTCTTTTGACCTGTAAGTTAAACTATACTGTGTGTTACTTCTGTCTTTGATTTCTTTCATAGTGGTTTATACCAAAGTCCTAGCAATTCTTGCTTGGGTTACTTCAGGCATTCTACAGTGTAAATCCTACAGAAATCACAAGTAAATAATACAAAGACAAGTATAGATGACATAGATGACAATGCCAGACCGACTGTATTTACAAATGGTTACACGTGAATTATATGCTCAGAAATGGGTTGCCAGGATGAGGTGCCTTTAAAAAAAAACCAAACAAAATGTCACACATCAGTTTGCACTTTCTGTTTTGAGATTGTTTAAAGATAACCTTGGCTTCCCATCTTTTCCCTTAAACCTTTCTCCTTTAAGTTTTACTTTACTACCCTCAATCTTTTCAGTGAAATTAGCAATGGGCTGAAGCTCTTCCCTGGTACATGAACCATGAGAATACAGGAGAAAGTTGTGTGCCATTTTAAAGGGAAAAGAGCGGGTCTGCTTACATCATCAGGGGCCTCATTACTTTATATCCAAAAAGAAATGTGCTCTAAGCAGCTATTATTAATCTTTCTTCAACCACTCTTCCAACTTCCAAATAAAGTTTAGGAACTCATTGTCTTACAGGAAGGTTTTCTTGAATGGTTTTGGAGGAAATGAGCTCTTCTGTGCAAAAGCTTTTTCACACAATAAACTTTACAGTGCCAGTGAATAGATATGAGACAGTTAAACAGCAGAATAAATCTTCTCAGTTTTATGAATGCATTTAGTTTCTGCCTACTTTCTGCAAAGTATAATGTGCCAGGACATATCCTGAAATCTGTCTCACTCAAGTCTGTAGACAAAATACTAATTGAAGCTAATGGGAAAACTTAAAATCTGAGCGTTGTAATGCATACCTTTTAAAACATTAAAGAAGAAGAGTTTATGACCAGACAAAAGGAACTTCTAAAACATGTCTAAACTTTTTGAACTTTTAAAAAAATTCCTTTTTCACCAGTGTCTCAACATTTGGGAACTTGAGTCTCACAGAAAGAAAATTAAACATAGCTTGTGGAACATCCTAATGGTAGTAGCACATTGAAATATTGTTTATTCTTCCAACTTATTTTAGAAGCTGTAGAAATGTTTTGTGTAGCCCTTAACTAAAGAAATGTAAATGCTTGGGGTTCCTTCTTCAATATATAACAGAAAAATTGTGGCTAAAAATGTTTACACGTGTTGAGCATGTCTGTGTGATGTCAGTAGTTGTAAGTTAAAGATTAAGGAAAATTGCCTTTGTAAGAGACCATTTTTAAAAAAAATTCTAGTCTATTTGTTACATCGACTTCAGAGTCAGAAAATTCTGAGAATGGTGAACACAAAAGTTTTTGTTTCATTTGAAAATGAAAGCAATGTACAATACACCTGAAGTTTTGGATTAAAAATGTGTTTTCATTTTCTCAGGCTACATGGATGTCTCAGAATGGATTGTACAAGGTTGGAAAGGTTCAAGTAATTTTAATTATATTGTGTAAAGCAGTTGCCTGAAATAACATTTTTTTCAAGCTTTTAGAAACTTATCATATTTCAGGGCTTCAGAAGTTAATTTAAAAGCAGGATTTTAGATGACTGTTTCCACCTCAGAGTTCTTCCACTATTACAAGAAACTAGTGTCAGGAAGAGTTTCTCTTTCTAATGAAGATTATCTTTTTCTTCCTCTTTCCCACTTCCCATTTCCTGTCAGTCGGAAGTGTCTTGGATCCCCAACAAACACTACTCTGGGATTTACGGGCTGATGAAGTTGGTTCTGACTAAGACTCTACCTTCCAATCTTGAGCGAGTCATTGTCTTGGACACAGACATAACATTTGCCACTGACATTGCTGAGCTATGGGCCGTCTTTCACAAGTTTAAAGGTATTCTGCTGCGGTTTTTTTACTGTCTTTATTCAGGGGGAGGGAGAACCATAAAGCAAGGGGAAAATGGCTGAGATTTGTTAAAAGTTTTCACTTTTTTGCTTTTCAGTATTTGAATATAACTGTTGTATTTGTGAGCTCTTTCCTCAATAATGTTTTTTATAGAATGATTGATGACAATTATTAGGCAGTTTGTTTTATTGGTCTAATTATTTGGGACAAGCAAGAGCTTGACAATACAGTGGATAGTAAAGAATTATGTGAGATGTACCATTTATGTACCTGTTGGTATACAATACTTGGAAGAACTTCTTTTATATTACTTTATATTAATGAAACCTAATTTTTACTTTCAATGTAACATGTCCATGTTACCACTGACAATGAAATGAGATCATACTTGGATGAGGGAGGAGGTAGAGTTATATGTGTGAATAGAGATGAGTTACTGCTCGCTTCTCTTAAGGAACTGATAAGGATTCTGGATTTGAATTATCCCCCTAAAGTAGTTTTCCCTACCTATCCCCATTTCCCACAGTTCATTTAAAACTTCCTTGTGAGTCTGACCAAGAAAGGAGTCTGTCAGAGTCACTGTGTAAGGAGATGATCACAAAAAAAGTTTCCAGCTACCCCATCACAAAGCAGAGCACTTTGCTGGCTAACAGACTGCTAAAATTGTTTCATTAAATGTTGCTAGCTTTTCTGAGTAAAGAGTTGTGCCCTTTTGTTCTCTTGTTGCCCTCATAGTAGGTATTACAGTGCTTGTAAGTAAAGAGGTATTCCAGTTTGAAGTTTTACAGCCCCATAAAAGCGTAACCTTGATGCAAGTCATCATCTCTTAAAATCTTCTCAAGTAAAATCAGCCTAAGAGAATGGGAGTATTTATTTACTGAAGCCAAAATACACCATTCCATTAGAAAGAAAAACAGAAAAGAGAGCACATTTACTGTACTTATCCCATACTGAAATGCACAAGGCCTCTTTGCCTTTCCCAGTACCTAGTTAATGGGCAGGACCTATTATCTTGAGCTCTACAGTCAAGGACTGAGTTCTATTGCTGTCCTCTCTGTTCATGTTTCCTCTCCCTTTATCAAGCCAAAAGCAATCGCTTTCTTATTTAACTGAACTATTCACAAACTTGATTCATTAAGGAAATTAAGGTTTTTCATCTTCTTCAGGTGTTGTTCAAACCTCTTCACCAAGCCTTTCCCTACACTGAATCTGAGGTTTAATGTAAACATATCCCTTGACAACCATAATTTACATAAATGTATGCATAAGGAGTAATGCTCTGCTATTACCTCATTGATAGTAATATTTTACTGAATATGGTGTATTAACATGATGTAGCAGGGAAAGAAATGTTTTTAAACTGAACTTTTAGGGATAGAGCACTACATAATTAGAGATAGCAAAATTTGAATAGAGACACTGAAGGGGATCATGTCCTTGCTTATGTTTTCTGTCATGGTTTCAGTGAAAGTCCCTTGCTTTTTACTGGGTAAACAAATCAAGCATAAAGACTGCTTGTAAAGAAAGGAATATGGCACAGAGACAGGCCTGACTGAAAAAAATACAGACAGAAAACAGTTTGCTTAGGTTGCCAAGAAGGCCAATGGCATACAGGCTTTTATTAGAAATAGTGCGATCCGCAAGACCAAAGAAGTGACTATCCCCCTGTACTCAGCACTGGTGAGGCCACACCTTGAATACTGTGTCCAATTTTGTGTCTCTCACTGCAAGAAGGACATTGAGAAGCTGGAGCATGTCCAGAGATGGACAATTAAGCTGGTGAAAGTTTTGGAGAAAAAGTCTTATGAGGAGCATCTGAGGGAACTATGGTTGTTTAGTCTGGAGAAAAGGAGGGTGAGAGGAGACCTTATCACTCTCTACAACTACCTGAAAGGAGGCTGTAGTGAAGTGGATGTTGGTCTCTTCCCCCAAGTAACACTCAATAGGACAAAAGGAAATGGCCCCAAGTTTAACCAGGGAAGGTTTAGATTAGATATTGGGAAAAATTTATTCACTGTAAAACACTGGAATGGGCTGCCCAGGTTGCTGATGAAGTCATCATCTCTGCATATATTTAAAAGATATGTAGATGAGACCCTTAGAGACAAGGTTTAGTGGTGGTAGACATGGCTAACATGATTCTATGACTCAAAAAGGAAATGGATAATTCTGGAAAGCAAGGACAAATAATTTAGAATAATACTTCAGCTCTTCTGCTGCTTTGTAAAAGATTGGTTTAGATAATATGCTGATTCTCAATTTATCTTCAGTATCTTTTTGTTTCTCCTGACAATGTTACAAAAAATTCAAAGATTGTCTCATGTCATTAGCTCCAACTTTAAATAATCTGTTTTTAAACTAATATTTTTATCCCCTCCTTGTTTCTCCCACTGAATCCTCAAGGAGATTTATGAAGATTTCTTTTGGGACAATCTTGTGTGCTTGTTGAAATATTACTTAAACAAAAGGGATATAAAACGCCTGTGAAGGGAAATTCTGTTTTCCAAAGGAACCTAACACTGTACTCAACCCCAGCTTGGAGGGCAGCCTAAGACCCACAGGCTCTTCTTCTAGAAATGTTCAAACAACCAATTGGCTAGACCTGGCCATTATAATTTTTTTAAGAATTTTTCACATTAGCATAGGAAAGACAAGAGCTTCCTTCTGCACAATGATGCAAGATAACCAGTAAGATAGGCCAGCACAGCCTCTTCCAAATTACAGCTACACAGATAAAGTGAGAGAAAGTCCTAGAGCCTGCAATTCTTCCTGTGCCCATGAAGTCTTTTCTTCCCAACAAAAGTAGTTCCAAAGACACACCAGTAGCTCAGATTCCTTTTTTCTAGGACACTATACTTGGAAGAAGCTCAGATTCAGGATTGTCTTGCAGTTAAACCAAGTCCAATGTGCTGTGCAGAAAGGCCCCCATAATGTACCTGCAATACCCAGTATGCTTGTTCTTCAGAGGTTCTTACAGTCATTTTAAGAGTTTCTGAACTCTTACATAGTAACGTAATTTTTTAAGTGGTAAAGCTAGTATAACACTCGCTCTGTAGATGGAAAAAGGAAAGTAGGATTCCTTTGTAAATTATTGCTCTTCTGCCCTTTTCTCTTAAGCTCATTGCATACACTCTCATAATAAGTGATCCAACTCTTCTGTAGCTGAGTGCACCAATTAGAGCTGTACAGATGTGATTTTATTTGAAAATCTCTTCTTTGGTGGGGCAACCTATTAGGCTTTGGGAGAAATTCACACCTCTCTCTGGTAGGCTGAAACAGCGCCACAAACAGTGTAACCTTTAAAAGTTTTGCTTAGCAAATACTAGGGCTTTCATACTTGTTATTTCTCTTATGTGCAAGTTTCAATTTCTATGCATAAATATATCTTTGTAAACCAATAAATCTTGAAATTTAAGAGTCAAATCCAGCTTTTCATCTGGGATTTAGACATTTCTGCTTTAACCTCATTCTCTCTTGCCCTCCCAAAGATAAGCAGTCAGTTTCTCTAGGACAGACCTGTACATCCAAAATATTGACTTCAAATGTGGGAATCTGCAGCCAGCCTGCTGAAGATAACCTGTCATGCATGTTTTCTGTGACTTAGCCGACACTGATTATGTTTTCTATTCATCTTTCAATGGTTTTAACAGTTCTAAACTTGAGAAAGCATCTAGCCTAAGGGCAGAAGAGTGGGACTGTAGATCGTATGGTTTCATGGGTGGGGTGCTGCAGAGTGTTTCAGACAGCAAGGTTTAGTGTAACCAATATGCTTTTATTGCAGAAATTGAGTAAACTCTTCTGATAAATAAACCAGTCCAAAGTTATGCTCTCTGCCATCAGCCCATTGTTTTATTATTCTTCATCACCCAAACTTTTAGTACTGAAATGTGGGTTCTTTTTTTATGAACCTCTGATTTTTACTTTAACTGTGTGTTAAATATGGATTATCAAGAGCATTCATTGTAAATGGTATTGCAAACTCTTTGGGGACCTGACTGTAATAGGCATCATAATTATTTGTACTATAGGTTGCAGTTCCGGTCAGGACCACAGCTTCTTTGTGCTGGGTGCTGTACATAAAGACCATCTTTGTGCTTTACTTAGTGTCAGATGACAATTCTTCTATCTACCTTTTTCCTTTAGGCCATTGCTATGTATGAGTCACCACTGAGGCCCAAAAATGAGACCTCAGTGATCCCTGTAGATACCAGTGTGTTAAGTTTAATGCCACATTTAGGGACACTGTGGTATTTCTAAGTATATGTAGCAACTCAGAGGCTATATTGAACAGAGATGTCCTACTACGTGTTAGTTTCATAATCCATCTAGCTAATATGGTAAAACACTTCCAGGAAGGGGGCAACCACAATCTCTCTGGGCAGCTTGCTCCAGTGCCTCACCACCCACACAGTGGAGAATTTCTTCCTTATCTCTAATCTGAATCTCCTCTCGTTCAGTTTAAAGCTATTCCCCTTTGTCATTCAGAACATGCACTTGTAAAAAGTTCCCTCTCCAGCTTTATTGTAGGCCCCAGCCAAGGCTGCCTTCAAGCTTCATGTTCTCCACCAACCTTTCCTTGTTGATGAGAACAAGGTCCAGCATAGCACCTCTCCTCATTGGCTTCTCTGTCACTTGGAGAAGGAAATTATCACTGGATTGTTTGTGCCTTTCTGTGTTGTCCCTCCAACAGACATTAGGGTGGTCTAAGTCCCCCATGTGTATCTCTTGATGATAAGCATGCTCTACGTGAGCATCTGACCATTTCTTGCTGGCACTGGCATCAAACTGATAGCAATGGGATAGACTGAGGTTCTCCTCCCCCAGCAACATTAGATTAAAGCTCTCTTTGTCAGCTTGACAAGCCTGTGACTGAAGATGCTCTTGTCCTTCTCTGACAGATAGACTCCATCAAATGCCAGTAGATCGAGTTTCTCAAAGTGAGTCCCATGGTCTAACTAGCTGAACCCTTGGCTGTGGCACGAGTTGTGTAACCATTTCATTTGACAAATTCAAATGGCCCTTTCAGACCCCTTCCATTTGACCAAGAGGCTGGATGAAAAACCTACTTGCGCTCCACAGTCCTTTATCACCACTCCCAGAGTCCTCTAATCCTCCTTGATACTTCTCAGACTGCTTCTGGCTGTGTTGCTGGTGCACACATGAAACAACAACAGCGGATGATAGTCCATGGGACTGAATGAGACTTGGTAGCCTCTTGGTGACTCTCCTGATTCAAGCCCCCTATAGGCAGCACACTTCGCTAGAGAGAGTATCAAGGCTGCCTTTCTACCTCTCAGAAGAGAGTCACCTGCCACTGTCATCCGTCACATTCTATTGGTTGCACTGGTTGTTATTTGGGGAGCAGGTCAGGCTGCCTCACTCAGCTCCAGCATCTCTCCTGATGTGATGGATCTTTCCTCTTCAGTCTGCAGCAGAAGCAGGTTCTTCAAGAGCACCTCAGACTTTGGGGAAAGTCTCTTTCCCCAGGTGGCCTTGCTGTTGCAACTTGCCATTCTTGTGCATTATTGCCCCCCTTCCTTTACGTGTGCACTGGTGAGGGACGGTTTCTGCTGTTGGGCCATGGGCTGCAGGTCCCTTGTGCTTGGAACCTGTTGTCTTCTCCTCAGCCTCCCTGACACTCCACAGCCTTCTCACCACCTCCTGCCACCCAGCCCCTGATTCCCACCCAGGTTCATCTTCTGCACAGATCTGTCCCTGCACAAGAGAGAGGCCCAGGAATTGCCTGCAGCCCCAGCCCTGCAACACAGCCTCTCCCTGCAGCAGCAGCCATGTCTGGGTGAAGAGGCATCAGTTGCCCCTGGGGTAGATGGTACAGATGGCTTGGCCAGAGCAGCAGTCTTCACTCTTGGATGAATGCCCACTATTCAGCCTTCGCCTGTGCAGATAGTTACAGAGTGGTGCCCAATTGCTGAGTTACGTGGACTTCACCTCTGCACTCGGCTAGTGGAATGTCCCGTGCAAAGTGCTGTGCCACAACCTGTTTGCCAAGCCTGGTTGCTGACACTCCTTAGGTCTGCTTTTTCTGGGAGAGTGAGTGGCCACTATTACTCCTGGCCCTGACTGTGCCTCATCAGCCACTCTCTCTCATGAGAGCTGATGGGTCTTTTTGCTCCTCTGGAAAGCTCTCCTACACACTATGATCCCCTGCTCCCTGTGAAACATGTCTGCACCAGTGCTAATCGCCTCAGCAATATTAAATTCTTTTAAACAATAGAGACTGGATAGTATATAACTAGTGTATTTCAAAGAACTCTGCTTGTACATTAAATCGTCCAGAGAAGATAAGCTACGATTAGGTTTCATCTGTGCAAGTGAGTCTTTTCTGGAAAGCTGATGGCAATAAGGCAGATTCACCTACCCCCACTAACCAAGAAGAAATGGCAAGCTGATAGAAAGAGAGATTCCCATAATCATACTTTGCATTAATAAAAACAAGTTATAGAAGCTGTTTGCTTTGTGTCAGGAGCTCAAACAATGATAAAAATCCATACTGACATCATAAATACCAGAAAAGGTCAACAGTGATTTCGGTCAGGATCAAGTGCCCACAGCTGAAGAGGGATTGGCACATAGTCAATCCCAAACTTAAAATTTGCAAACACTCAGTATGTGGGTGCTTTGGCATATTGCTTTTCAGAATGCCTGAGGTAACAATCTATGTTCATGCTATTTTTGCAACTTCTTCAGGAAAAAGAACAAACAAAAAATTACAACCTTCTCAGTATTCAACATTTTGTGTAGGTGGTTTAGTAATGATATTCCTACAAGAACTATTATGTGTAAGGTTGTAATATCAAATGCATGCACAACATTTTATTTGTGTGTGAATTTAGTGTGCCAGAAATTGAGATGCTGATGGCACTGGTAGGAGTCAGGAAGAGTCAGCAGGTGCTGTATAAATTTTCCTGAATTTGGTTCTGTCAATGAAGCACCAGTTTAATAAACTATATCTGTCAGAGACCTAGGGTCTTCTTGTGCAAAGCCTGTACTTTTTTATGAATACTCTACTTGTGATGATGTTCAGTTGTTGCCAAGATTAATTTTTTTAATTAATTGTCATCTATGACTGAAGCCAGGATTTGAGCCACAGAATTGATTCTGGGCAGATTCTGTAGTGCAGTCTGTCAGTTTAGGCTGAGTAAATCATTAAAGCTTCCACGGATCATTTTGAGACAGGATCTCTGCAGGCTGACACACTGTTTGTGTTAAATCCTGCAGAGATCTTTCTGTTCCTTCTGGTCAGTACAATAGGTTTTATTTTCTTCCTACTTGAGAGGAAGGCATTCACAATGTGCACCTTAGTGCATGTAAAAATCCATGGTATGAGTCAGTCTTTTTGTAAAGGAAACAGGATCACATTGTAGAAGTGTGCATTAATAAAATTGTCAGGCAGCTATTAAAATAGCTTAAAATGATCTGAATTTTTATAGGTGTCTAAAAAGGCCGAATGGCACTTGTCTTTGCTCATAAAAGGAACATCTGTTAGTTTCTGAAAGACTTGTGTAAGTGTTTAATGGTCAGACTACAGTACATAGCTCATCCTAGGGTGATTCCACAAATGAAATACATTTTCTCTTTGAAAAGGGCCCTGTGGAGACTCTATCTGCTTAAGATTTTCTATTCCTGATTGTTATATCACAGTGTTTTCTTCTTTTCTGCTGCAGAAGCTTTGAAGCTTCATTGATACAGGATCCTATTTGTTAGCTAAATCTGACAGAAATGTTGGGGTGTGTCATGCTCCTCTGTCTCATGATGCTGTTGTTATCATCTGTGTGTGAAACTACAGGAGTGAATGCTTATTTATCTTTATGAAGAGCCAAAAAAATTATTATTTAGGATATTTGTGAAAAAAGAGAAGTTCCTAACAATGAATGGAGATTAATTGTGCTGATTTTAATTAGGAAAGGACCAAAGAAAGAGATGAGACTTAATAATTCTGTGGATCTAAGGAAAAACATTTATTTCTCTCCACATTTGTTAGATCAGCTGACTGGCTGGAAGTCCTGGGTTTTTTTTTCCTTACTAATTGCAGTTTGCTTTACTATGGTATTACTTTATTGAGGAGGCAGTATGTAAGAAAGTTGACCTCAGTAAATGAGCTCCAGGGGAGAGAGTTTATTATATAGATCAGCATGTGCACATTGCAGTTTATGGGTTTTAATATGACAAGGGGAATAATCAGAAAATCCTGATTATGAATTTCTGCCAAAATAGAATGGCTGCAGATTCTCAAACATCTGAAGTTCTTTTTTAGCTGAATAGTTCTTTGTCTGTTTCTGTCACCAGGCAGAAATATTTAGAGGTGAAAGGCCAGTAGTGCATAGAAATTGGGTATAACTCATGGTGGGGGAAATTCTAAAATAAAGTAAAATAAAATAAAAGATTTGGGTTCTTTATTTTCCCATTTTGATTTCCAAGGGATACCCTTTGGTCATGTTTTCAAGCTTTTTCCCATGGGGGCTAGGAATGCTTTAATTAAAAATGAAAGCTGATACTCTTTTGTCATCTTTTGATTCCACAACTGAAGTTTTCAGAATAAAAACCCACCACATACTGCAAGATTTGTAATAAAATCTTGTTGGCAACAATGCAATTTTGAGAGCTTTTTTCTACCTTCTCAACATCAATGTAGTGCTTCTTCTGCATTATTTTTCTCTAGTCTTTGTTAACCTGTCACTCATTCTACAGCTTCTTGGCTTAGATGCTGTGATGTATCAAACATCCAAACTAAACACTGTATGACTCACAGAGCATTAAAGCAAAAAAACAGTTTCTATCTCCTCTGAACTCTTTCTTCAGGATTTAAAAGGACTTTAATTCTATTAATCTCAAGTACTCCAACTGTGGAGGATGGACCTAGAGCCTTTTTAATTGCTTTGCAAATATTTATTGAGAGAAATCTGGGCAGAGCACAGCATCGGAGGAGCAAAGTGCCCTTCTCCCTTGATTAGCAGAAACTGACTTTCCAGAAGCTAGAAAATCCAGCTCCCAGAGGGTACGCACTGGGAGAAGGAGCAATTCTGCTTTGCATGTTTGTTCTTTGCAGAGGAAAAGTGTGTTTCTGGGAATGGGATTCCAGTAGGCTGTGGTGAAATGAAAACCTATGAGAACAGAGGGTTGGAACAAACTGAGGAGGAGAAAAATAAGGACCCCTCATCTCAACCAAAAAGGAGAAATCAGTCAGGCGTTGCTGTCCATCAACAAATATTTTGAATTGAAGATTTTCTCCTCCAATCTATCCATCTTCTTGTGCAGTTACAGACATTCTTCTCAGATACATTCATTATTCCTGCCTCATCAATTCATGACTTGTTTATTTTTGGGTTGTTTTTTTTAAAGGCTATTAAAAAAAACTCTAGACCTGAATGGCTTCCAGTCTTCTTGGGTGGAACACACAAATTAAGCCCATGTACTCATCCCTCTGGCCAGTCGCTCTGCATTTCCCAGGTGACAGTAAAGCCAAGCAAGTGCATGAACAGGCAGTGAATAGGGAGGGAGTGGCAACCTGTCCATTATTCCAATTAATAATGTATAATGATGATTTTACTTCTGTGCCTGTGAAAAAGCCAAGCAGATGAGACATACGGATCATTCACCTAACCAATGAAGGTTTAATAGTTATATTACTAGGATAAAAGAATGAATGAAACTTAATAGATTTCCATGCCTAAGGCCCTCATTCTAATCACATGCAATCTATCAAGCACATAGGCCTTTCACCGTTCTCTGTGATATGCATTGTAATAACATGATACTCTATTTTCTCCTCTGAACCGCACATAATCTCTGAGCCTACCTTGTTCTGCATTTGCAATCTGTGTTTTTAAGGACTTATGGCCCCATTTCCAATTACAAAGCTCTATTCCAGGGTTTCACCTTTTTGGTTTCATGCTGCAAATTATGTCTGTAATTCTGTCCTTGATAGCACATGGATTTGCATGAAGTGGCATGGGGAATATCTGTCTCACAGGCTGAAGCCTGTGGTCGTGTATGGTATGTAAAGGTAGAATGTATTGTCCAGAGGTCAATGGTATGATTGTCCCATCAGCAGGATGAGTGCGTGGTATTGAGCTCTGCACAAGAGTGTACAAAATTCAACCAATTTATTGCATAACTGCACTAAGGTTATGTACAAATGCACCACGAGCAAAAACTGGGGACAATTCCATGAACTAAAAGTCAGACATGTAAGTGAAGTCAGTAATCAGTCCAATATTGTAGAAAAACTATAAACCTCACACATTTCCTTCTTCCATGCAATCTAGAGAATCAGAGAAGTATGAACCCTTTGTTTTAACCCTCAAGCTAAAAGAAAGAATTAGTAGCTCTTGGGTTTACTCTGGAGTGTAAGATGAGCCCTATATCAGTTGCCTTGGGTCCCCATGGTTCTCAGGTTGATTCTGGAGCTGGGACTGAGCAGGTCAGCAGAACAGCTTCTTGAGAGCCGTCAACTATTGGCAAAACTAAGTGAAACCCTGAAACTACTTAGATGCTTACTGCTTCTGCCCTTCCAAGACATGTAACTTTGGACAGGACCAAAGTCCTACTGTGAAGTGAGCTATCATACTTTTTCTGATACAAAGTCATCCTTGGCTGACTTAATGCTACTGCTTTTCTATCATCAATACAAAACATTTGCCAGTTTATGCTCACAGGAACTTACTGAAATGCACATCACCTCTGAAATTGGCTCAAGATCATCTGGACTTGATTAATTCATGGCATTAGCATCTCCTCCTGCAAGTTATGTTTAATAGTAGTAGTATTTCCTTCCTGCGCACTTTTAGATATGATCATTGCAAGTGCCAAGTGGCATTCTGTAGGACTGTCTACAGGCCTTTTGCCAACGTGCTTCAGAGTCATATTGGCACCAGTTTTTACACTATTTGGAGACTGAGGCACTTTCTCATACTACTAAGAAATTCTGACATTAATATTGTTACATGGGTGTCCTAAAACCCTGAGAGACCACATCTCAGCTGGTATAAACTAGCTTTATAAAACTTTGGAGTGAACAGGATGACACTGACTTACCTTAATAAAGAAGTCTATCTCCTATATTCCCTGATTTACATAAAGGTTCCTGCTTTGAACTTAATGGCTTCTTTCATAGGCTGACTAAAAAAAGATATGAATAATTGGAGGAGCAATCTTTAAATATGCTCTCCTTTCAACTCCAGACCCCTGATATGGGTCACAAGTAGAAAGAGTTAGGTGACCTTAGTCAGGTCTGATGTGCGTGAAGGCTGAAGTATATAAGCAAGATGGCAGAGGGACACACTACTGGAGTAAAAGTTTTGATGCACCTCTGCTAAACTAGAAGATGTATAATTCTTTTAAACAAAATAATTTGAAACAGGCATAGCTGGTAGGTAATTGAGAAGACAGAGTGGAGATGGAAAGTGGGAGTGAATATATACAGGATACCAAGCAGAAAGGAAAGAATAGGAAAAGGGAGAAGTGGCAACACATCTCAAGTTAGTACACATTATTTATCTTGAAATCTATCTGAGATAAAAATGTCATGTATCACAGTAAATTTC
Organism: Urocolius indicus; assembly: GCA_013401255.1. Classification (NCBI taxonomy): domain Eukaryota; kingdom Metazoa; phylum Chordata; class Aves; order Coliiformes; family Coliidae; genus Urocolius; species Urocolius indicus. The sequence continues at coordinate 348,790 of WBNH01006932.1, read as the reverse complement.
TGTGAAGTTATATAGCAGTAAGTGTATGCATCTAGAAATTTTTTCTGCATTTCCTTGGCAGTAGCATCCGACTCTAAGAAAAATCTTGCCAAGGAAATAATGAAGTACACAGTAGCATTGAGGAGCTAACCCAGCATTTAAATCAGTGTGATTTTGGACTGTCCCTCCTGTGAGGTGGTTAGTGGAGGTATCCTCACTTGATTGCAGTCAGCAATTAGTTCTCCTTTAATTCTTACCACTTTTAAATTTGTTTTGCTCTGTATTGCTAGAGCTCTGCTTGTGGACCAGCACTTCTGGTACCAAGAAATTGGTACCAAAGGTTTGCAAACTCATTGCCCTGAAACCAAGTGGTTTTCTTCTTATAACACCCATTCTAGCCTTTGTGTGGTGTAGGAATGCAGATTTGTAAAATTGAGACTAGCAGTGCTGAAGCTCCATTTTTGTGATTTTTTTTTTCCTTTGGTTTTATGCTATTGCATTTAAAGGTTTAGTTGCCATAACAACCCAAAGCAGTCCTCTATTACCATAGAAACATGCTGTTGTGGGTGACAGTTTTTATGATAAACTTTTTTTCTCTCTGCTTTTCATGTAGTATCTTAAACACTGGCCTTTTTGCAGGTATATCACAGTACACTACAGGAGTTCCATAAAGTGTCAGGATGACGTATTAAACAACAAAAATTAAGCATATGCTTAAATCAAGAAAGAAAATTTGAGTTCATGATTGATTGAGAACAGAGTAAAAGTAAATTCCTGTTGATTAACTTAGAGGTCAGAAGTATTGAACTTAGAGCAGGGCTGGCTAATCAGTCGACATGACTAAATGTTCCAACAAGAATATAGATAGCAAAACAGGAGTTAGGGTTTAGATTACCAAAACACAGGACTATGTTAATGTTCTCTGCTCCTTGAGACTATTCAGAGGCTAAAGTGAGAACTGCAAAATGAGACAGCCCTCTTATAAAGCAATGCTTCATGCTGAGAACCAGTTCCAGCTGCATATTGATAGCCTGCAAAGCTTCAGGGTAATGGTTGTGACCTGGCAAGCCCTAAATTTTTTGGGACCTGTCTCTACTGAGGACTTTCACTGTGTGATATCTTTAACAGCTGTGCTCTGCAAAGTCTCTTGGGTTCATAAAGAATGGTAATAAAGCTTTTGCTTCCACAAATCTGCATCTCCATCTACTAGTTACTTAGCTCTCCAAGACTGCAATGGACCACTGGAGCATATCAGCTCTCCTAACTTCTGATAGATTACTATGCATCTTTACTATCAAACTTCAAATTGAAGTTGTGGAGCAGTCACAGACCATTTACTCTGTCCCAGCAAACCATTGTAGTACAGAGTACACTATTACAGGTTCAGAATGTTATGACAAGCCACACAACTTACCTGAAAAGAGGATAGACAAGCATAGTCAGCAGTGGAGATTGTTATTGATTAGTATTTTTATGAGGAGGCACAAGTCTATCAGTTTCCTGTAATCAGTTGCATCAGTGATGAAAAATACTTTTCAGTCCTGATATGCTTGTTTTAAAGAACAGTGAAGCTTCCAGCTAGGATCTTGCAAGAGTTCCCCTTGCCAGTGTCAAGCGGGCTGCAGGGAGTATAGTTACTTACCCCTCTGCAAGCCCAGACAAGTCTGCTGTTACTTCCTCTCCTTTGACCCTCAGTTCTCCAAACTCCATCCTGGATTTCTCAGCCTTACCTAGAAGACATGATTAGTGGGAAACAGGATTTCATTCCTATTTTCTGAATAACACCTTCTAACTTGTTCAGATAAATGACATCTTAGGGAGTTAGCCTTCTTGTTTATGGTACTGGAGATCTGCTCCATGATCTTGAAGTTTCCAGATGAGACGACTTCTATTTAATCTAGTCAAGATTTGTTGGACGAAATTCCTTCCTTGGTCTTCTTCAACTCCAGTCAACAAGTTTCAAATGATAAAGTCAAAGATTGAAGTGAAATGCTGTTAATACTTGTTTCTCCTGTTCTTTTACATCCTGAGCACATATTAACTTGTACTCCATCAAAAAAAAATGTACATAAACTTCTATATAACTTTGAAATTAGTTCCTGTTTCAGTTAAATTACTGAAGATTGACCACCATGCAATGTGATTTCCACTCATTAATCTTACTAACTAGCTACATTCAGTACATATCTATTCTCTGAACAACCCTTTTGCTTCTTCTTCTGCAGAACAGGCTATCATAGCCATTTGGTTGGGGCAAGTCTTTTTCTCATACTACTCAGTGTCAAGACAAGAGGTAATGGGCACAAGCTAGAACACAGGAAGTTCCACTTTAATGCGAGGAGGAACATACTTGCTGTTCAGGTATAGGAGCCCTGGCACAGGCTGCCCAGGGAGGGTGTGGAGTCTCCTTATGTGAAGGTTTCCAAACCCACCTGGACATGTTCCTGTGTAACCTGATCTAGGTGAACCTGCTTTAGCAGGGGGTTGAACTATAGAGAATCTCTGGAGGTCCCCTCCAGCCATTACCTTTCTGTGGTTTTGTGATGGCCTCTTTTTTTTTCCATTCTCGTTGTGGCTCACAGTTGGATTTTATGGCTGGATTAGAGGATTTTAAGAGCAGAACTATGTGCAGATGCTCAAAGCTGCCATTTTTACCACTTGTTTGATAATTAGAAAACTAAGCAGAACATATGCAAGTGTGGGCCCTTAAAGAGCAATAATGTCAAACTAAATAGTACCTATACCCTAAGGTTTTTAAAATTGTTTCTACCTTACCTAGTAGTAATTATAAGGCAACTGTTACCCCTTACAAGGGTTTCCCCTAAAGGCACAAAATTATGAGGTGCAGAGACTTATTGATGAAGGCTGTTGTTTAGTGATAGAGTAAATAAAAAACTTGAGATATTGATACTAGATCAAAATGTCGTAGACACATAGCACTAAGTGATAATCTGGTATAAATTTACTGATTCATTTCTGTCCCAAAATACTAATGGATTAAATATTCTGAGAAACCTTACCCTGGATCAGATACCATCTGTCTTTCCATAGTAAGCTTAAAGTCAGCATAAATTCCAAATCATATGTTCTGGCTAATGCAATAGAAATGTCATTCTGTGCCCACATTTGATTATGTATCAGATTTGCTCTGCTGGATGACTCAGTCATGAACAGATCCTGTACACTAATAAACATAGAACCATGACTGGAGTGAGCTTGGACTAGCTTTGTTGAAATATATTGCTCTAGGGTACCTTACCATGTAGCTCTGACTTTCATGTTGAAGGCAGATGGGAATGATAATTTCTTGGGATGAAACTGAGGAGGCAGAATCTAAAGCAGATGAAATTTGATTTCAGTGATCCCAAGCTATGATTAGTCTTAATTTATCCCTTGGTAGAAGAGTAAGATGTTTAATCATTTCTCTAACAATATGTCAAAATTACGAACTAAAAATTGGGATAGAAATCTCTGGAAAGTGTGTCGAGACCCGGAGAGCACCTTTCATTATGTTCATCCCCTTGTGACCAGTGCTTGAAAAAGCAATGATAAACTCTGAAGAAAGTTGCAACTAGAATTAAAGCAGACAGGAGACCTGTGATTTAAGGCTGGGAACTTGGTGAGGGGTGGAGGGAGGAAGAAGTCATGCTAATGTGTCCACCTCTGAAAAAATGCACTGAGGATACTCTTCTTAAGAAATCCAAAATAGCTAGTACTTTTTGTTCTGTTCTCCAGAGATTACCTCTTGTCTGGCCTAGCTGTCAAGCAAAACATGAGCTTATTCCTAGGAGCTTTGTAGCTCTGAGTCCATTTTGTAGCCTTGAGTCCATTTTCAAAAGGCAAAGAGGAGACAAACTCTTCCAGATAAATCAGGATAAAGTACTTTTGCAACTGTATTATTAGGCCAAAAGCTTGAAGCACCTTTACTCATTACCAATGCTCATGTACTGCCTCACAAGTGAAATTAGGATCTCTCACAAATACATTGAAAGCAGTTGAATATCATCCAGCGATTGCCATGAGTGAAGTTGTAAGTAATTAGTACTAATGATACTTGCAAGGGAAAACAGATGTGGTTGAATCACGCTTTCCCCTTATAGACTTAGAATATACACAAACTGAAACTTCTCATTTAATTATATGTTAGGGTATTGCAGAGTTTTGTTAGTATTTCTAGTGCTGTTGTGAGGAAGAATATTGAAGTAGGAGGACATTGTAACCATTTCCCCTGAGATGTCACCAAAATTTTTAATGTAATCATGTAGAATTAATGCACTAAAAAACCAATTTTTCTCCACCAGCAGATCTTACAAGATTGTGGTGAATTCTTCACTAAAAACCCAGAGTTACTAATGGTGATCTTAAGGGAGACATTTATGAGATTAGGCCAAGGTCCTTGTCTCATTGACCATAGACAGAATCCAGAGTAACTATTGCTTTCATTTAAGTTATCTTTGGATTTGTATTGTTGAAAATGAGGTAAGAATCCATCTTTTAATATAGAAAATCGTACATTTTTCCTAAGACAGCAGACTTGGATGAGCAGCAGAGGTCTCCCAGAAGTAGTCTTACCATCTATGCTTAACATAAAACAAGGAAAACAGTTGACCCAGATAGGATTTTTTTTTTCTGAAAAAATAAAACTCCATTAAACTTTGATAAAATTCAAGGGGAGAGAAAAAAAGGAGCCAAGCCTTTGGAGACTGTGAAATGTAGATAAATCTGGTGATTGAGAAAGAGAAGGTGAGGTATCTTTCTTTAAGCTGTGAATAGTATAGGATTTGTCTGCTCATTACCAACTTCTAGTTCAAGCGTGTCCATTATTTATTCCATATGCTACAGCCCATGTTATAGTGACACAGCCCTGTTCCTGAAATGCCATTGCTGTATCAACAGCTGTTGATTATGACTTGCCAAGCTGATGTGATACCTTGTGAATCACAAGATCTATCTACAGGGTGGCAAGAGAGACAGCTAAATTTGCCTGGCTGTACAGCACTGTTACGAGGGTGATTTAGGTACCCAGTACTGTATAGGTTCTCTAATGTGTCTGTCTGCTATCGGCACTGACCAGAGCTGCTTCTTTCCATACACCTTAAAGTTCAAGCAAGACTCAACATTGGATAAGAAGGATCAAGAAGGGGCTCAGTCACAGGGAGCCTCAGAAGTGAGACGAGAACCAAGCAGTTCCTGTCTCTCAGTTCCTGTGAAAAGTACAATAAATCATAGCTCTCCCTCTTTTATTTTTTAATATGCTGCTTTCTACCAGTTTCCATCTCATTCAGTATTTCTTCTCAGGTTTTATTTCTATTCCTCAAGCTTATTAACCTGCACTTTTTCCAGGATGGTTTTTATTGTTTCCCCACCCTCACTGTGATCCCTCCAGGTTCCTCTGTAACATTCCTGTTCTGGTGGTGTGTGCAATAGTTGCCAATGTAATGACATCTACCCTGGTTATCGAGTGCTTTTTACCCCACTTTCAGGAATGTTAACATCCAAATAAGCAGCCTCAAGTGAAGAAAGCAGAGGAATTTTAATAGCCCAGTGTATCATGGGTTTGGATTTGTGGCTCTGGCCAGAGATACAAATGAGAAGCATATATGGCATCAGCATGCACTTTTTATGTCTGTGAAATAACTGTAGAATTCTGGTTTTGTTTTATATACCAGTCCTCCCTTTCCATTCTTTTTAATTGTAAGGTTTACTCCTCTCCTTAAAATTTTCCCCAGTCATGAGTTATTGTTTTCATAGTCAGTTCAGCCATTCTATTATGAATGCTTCTGCTTTTATGCTGAACATCCCTGCAAAGGATGTATCTGTGACCTACCTCCATTGCTCACTAAGTCAACTACCTTTGAAGTACATGTAATAGACTTTTCTCTGATGGTAGAGAAGAAAAGCCTCATTAGTTCCAGACCATATTTGGAAGGCACCTCTAATCCATACTCGTTCTGCTCCTTTCTTTTGAATGTTTAGTTATTGATACACCTTGCCTGACTCACTCAGTCTTATAGTGGTGTGATTTTTCCTGTACTTTTCCAACCACCCTTAACATTTTCGCTCTTTCAGTCAAAGCCTGGGTCTTACATGAGTGTCTGTGAAATGTCTAGCAAAGATCATAGGAAAGAAACCCATGTACAGTAGGTTGTGATGGCTGAACAGGGCAGGAATCTCTCCTTACTTCCAATAGAACCTACAGATAGAGAAAGATGGCATAGCTCCAAAGATTGGCAGCTGCTCACAGGGAGATCTTGCATCCATGGTAACACTGGCCAGTCTCCTGAAGAGACCATACTGCAGTGAAACCCAAGTAAAACCAGGATGTCCAAGACAGCATTGCTCCAATGCTCTCACCTCTTTTCCTTCTGGATACCTTCTCATTTAAAGTGTTTAACGTGACTTGGACCCCTTTGTATACCAGCCTCATTTAATCTGATTTGCATATTCAATTATTTCACCTTGCTCAAACTGGCAAATTACTTAAGTAAAGTCTGGTCATCAGTACGTGATGTTACCTGTCTGCAGTCTAAGTGAGGTGAGCTGCAACTTGCATTTGCTTGAAATCAAAGAGTTTTTTCACACGATGCCAGTCTAGCTTTGTGTTGTATAGCGTTTATCATTGGTAGAGCTACGCTGTACTAATCGCTGGAATCTGGGGAGGTCTTTAGAGCATGCATGTATTTTTAATGGGGTAGTTATCTTACCTTCTAGTGACATTTGATATTTTCCCTTTTATTAGGCAGAAGATAAAAGGAATTGGTTAAGTTACCCAACTGACAGAAACAACATTTGAGTTAAAGTAGTTACTAGTTTTGTTTCATTCCCTGTAGTTACATAGTTTTGGTTTGTGTGGTGTTTGTTTTAATTTTTTTTTTATATGTCAGGTTGTACTGGGCCTGGCTAGAATAGGGTTCATTTTCTTTATAGCAGCTCATACAGTGCTGGGATTTAGATTTTTTACCAAAACAGTACTGATAGAACGCTAATGACCTAGCTTTTGCTGAAGAGTGGCTGCACAGCATCAAGGCCTTCTCTGTTTCTCATTCTGCATTCTCCCTCACAGTGAACAGATTGGTGAGTGCACAATAGTCTGGAGGAAGACACAACTGCTGTTCCATACCATATTAGGGGACTTGCTATCTTTTGCTTGGAACTATTTGGGCATCAGCCTACCCGCAGGAAGGGGTTTGGCATCACTTGTTTTGTTTTCTTCCCTTACCTCTTCTACCACTTATCCTGCACTTACTAAACAATTGTTTGTTTGCTTGTTTTAGTCTGATACCCAAGTTTTCTTGCTTTTATCTTTATTTTCTCTTGTCCCCTCCTACTGTGGGGGATTGAGCAATGGACTATGTGGTGCTTATCTGCCCATGGGGTTAGCACACAACACAGGTATAAAAAGCTCTGCCATGTGACTATCTAGTATGAGACTAATGTCTCTTTTATCTGTCTGGCTGAATGAATATTTGTTGGCTACCAAGGATATACAACTTCTGTTGTGAAACCTTGGCATCAGAAAAAGTACATATAGCGGTGCCAGAGAAAAGTAAGTATCATCATATCCTTCTGCAAACCAGAGGAAAAAATCCCCTGTGAGAAGGAATATATGGACCCAAAATACTGACTTTGAGAGGTTAGTTCCTGAGATTTGCCTTACTGGGGACAGCCTGCCATGGTAAAACTCTCAAAGATCAGGAGGTCTACTTAAAAATCATTATATTAAGAAAAAAGAAACATAAACTTTTTATTTGTTGTCTGACTTATTGATGTTACATTTCCTTGCTTTTCATAGCAGTCACAAGATCAAAAAGCTTACTCTTTAAAAAAAAAAGGTGAAGAAATGCAAATTTTTCCCATTATTAAATACTTCTACAATATGCAATATTAATATACACATCCCAATTGGTGGGGCTTCTGCTGCCTGTTCCCACAGAGGAAGCAAGAAACACTGTGAAAATTTGGAAAATTAAATTCCTGTAAATTAATTATGTTTCTACAGATCAATTTCAGGAGTGTTTCCAGCCGCTTGCTATAAAGCACAGGATGTTCGAGGAATTTTACAGTAGATTCAAAGTCCTTTGGCAGATATTGCAGGACATTTGGATCATCTAAACTCAACTCTCTTTAGCAGGGTGCAAGTAAGGGCAGTAGGTACTGCAGATCTCAAATAGTATGGTTACATTAGCACTCTTTCCACAACAAATGACAGGAATCAGGAAAAACCTAGGAAGTTATTTTTGCTTTTTACTTGATAGTGATCCAGAATCCTATCCAGGACACATCTTATTGGAACAGGAGCTGTGTCATTTTAGTATATGGGAATTGTGTGATAACATAGCAAACACATGCCTTCGTAGACAGAATCAGCTCAAAACCAGAGTAACTGATGTCTGGCATAATCAAGCCGCTGCTGCTGTATTTTTTAAAGCTCTTGTTCCACATTCAAAACACTCATTTCTATTGTTTTAAACATTCTAAATAGTAGAAAAAAACCATACTAAATTCCATCCAATGCTGTTAGCAACTGATCTCTCTGCTAAGTTGGAAGAGTAGTATAATTCTAAACCAGGGAGTTTAGCATGACCACAATAAGCTGAAGCTTCTCAGAAGAATGTTGATTCAAATCCTCGCAATTAAAGTAGTATCTTTTATTGATAGTGTCTTCTGTTTCACTGTTCAAGGGAGCAACTTATCTCACCTGAAAACACCTTCTCCAACCTGCTCCTGGTTAAAAAAAGAAGAGTGTGCCTCACCTTTAAGCTACTATGCAGTGGCATGTGGCATCAGGGTGGGTTAAACAGACAAATGTGCTTGGCAGGTAACTCTTGTTAACTTGCTACTTGCCTAGCAGGAAATGGGTAGGCTGCTGACTTTTCCTGGAAAGGGCTTGGGAAGCTACTGAGAAAAGCCAGAGATGTAACAGAAAGAAGTAGTGCAAAGAGAGCATCTCTTCTTCACAATGTTTCCTTTAGCTTTTACGTGCTATGCTTTTATACTGGTAGATCAGCACTCGGTTTGGGGCCCTAGGAAGAAAAGTTCTTTTTCTGATATCCTGTCAAATTCCTAAATAAAGACCCCTTGGCAAGGGGAGGGAGTCAGTTTGTCCAGTTTTTCAGAAACACTCTTACTAAAATCAGTGTAAGTTCTGGGTGTTCTGGCTCCTTTGAGAATCCAGATTCTCTGAACAGCGTTCACATTCTTTCTTCTTAGCAACTCTTATTTTAATTCTTTACCCCCTACTCACTCTCTTTCCCAAGCAACAAGCCCTCACAGGCCACATGCAGCTGAGGAAGGGGAAGAAGGGTGAAAGGTGCAAGGTAACCAGCTTGGGAGCCATTCTCTTTTTCCCACTCACAGGAAATGGGCAGAAAGAAGCCAGCCATTACCAGCCTGACGAAGCTGTAGCTCCTGGTTCAAGGCTAGATTGTGCTATGATTAATGAAATGTGTTTAGCAGTCTCATTTGAGCTTTTAATGGTCTGTTATCTGCATTATGGCTTTAGCATACACTTCAGAGTGATTGATAGCCTGTTTGGGAGTAGGAAGCAGGGTAGAGGGCTTCTCTGAGGTGTACACGCTGAAGGGAGAGAGAAGTGAAAATAGCTTGATAGCTACTGGAAGTGCTGTGTGAGTCCTTTAGGATACTTATCAGAGGATGTGGTGAGGGGCCAACACTTGCATGTGTACCCAAGCTAGTGAACTGCACTAGAAATTACCATGTTGGGCTGATTAGTCCTACAGAGAAGTAGCAAAAATATACAGTGGCAAAACACTGCATTAACATAGTTGTATCGCTTCTGCTACTCAAACAAACTGAGAGATCTCTTCAAGACACTAAGGTATGCCACATTCACATGCATTTGTTTTTCTGTGTCTCTTGTCCTCTTCTGAGAGGCGTAACATGCTACTGTTCTTCCCTATATTAGCAGTAGGCTAAACACAGCTCCCTCCTGAATCAATCAATTTCCCCTGTCTTAAGTTTAGTGGGAGGACTGCTGACATGCAGATTGGGATGTTATCTTGCCACTTGTTTTGCCAGCCATGAGCCTAAGAGCGAATATGTTTCAGGTGAGAGAACAACCTTCAGGAGTACGTAGCAAGCATCTACAATTTCAATTTAATGGCCTTATTTAGAGTAGTACTTAATCATAGGCTGAAGTATAAAAGCTCATGAGTAGTCTCATTGACTTCAGCAAGATTGAAAATGATGGTGCACTGAGATAGAGCATTGACTTAGAGCTGATAATGTCTGAGCCTGTCCTAGCTAATAGATTCAGGCTAAATGTTGCTCTCCACCAGCATACTCTTTTATCTCCTTCATTGAACAGGAGACCAGATGTGGTCTTCCCAAGCACAGAAGAGAAGATGTGATGTACTAACTTCCTATGAGCCCTTTGATGCTGAAATTTAACCTGAAGTTTAAGACGATTGAGTTTAGCATTAGGAAAAAGATGGAGCAGTCAGCAAAATGTCACAAGTGACCATGATGAACTGCTGCTCCCCTCTAGCATGTGCTGTGGCAGATGATGCATGCCTGAGGCTACAGAGCCAAATGATCCCTAGGAAGACAAGCTCTTGCCTACAACTCATAAATTCTTAAAACTAAAGTAGTTTTGTAACTAAACTTCAGCAGGTTAAAATTGTTCATAGCAAGAGGGTGAAGCCAACTGTGGACCTCCAGCTTCTGTAGAAAACAGTTTTAATCTGGCCTCTTTTGCCTAATTTCTGAGCACTTGCATCATAAACTATTACTGTAATCATGCTAATCATTAATTTAGGAGTGTCAGGAATACATCACCTCTGTGTCCATCTGAGCATGCACCTATCAATTTTCTTGTCACCTGCCTACCTATTTGTATCATGTAAAAGATGTGAGCTTTGTCATCATGAGCTTTATTCATCTTCCTGGGAATGTTCATGAATTATTCTGGTCATTTAATGCAACCTAGCTTGGCATTTGTGTGGATCTGTTCTTGGTAGCAGTAAATCTGTCAGTTTAATTGCTTTCTCTTTAGCCTCAAACTTTTTCTCATTAAGTCAATGAGTAATCATCTTATATTATTAAGGATACTAGAGCGGAAAAGTTGTTACTGGTTCTCTTTGAGTTCTTTTATTTAATAAAATGAACAATCTAAATAATAATCCCTCCCCACTGTTTCCAAAATGGTGTTACTTCCTGTCAGGCACATGGAAGCTTCAGCCTGTTTGCTTTTTAATTAAAGTAAGTTTTCAGCTACCTCTTTCATCATCAGAATTTTCTGTCACCTTGAAATGAAGACTCTGGCATTGTCTTTTAAATTATTGAGCACTGGTCGACTTGGGGAGTTGAGTTTAGAGTATACATTAATCTTCTTAACTACTTTCATCAAACTGACTGTCCAGCCTGCTATCCTTTCAATTCTCCTGTTTTCTGTCCCTCTTTCATTTCTCTGCCACCTCAATACTTATAAAACATGAAAACAATCTTTTTGCATGCCTATTACTTACTGAATTATATATTCTTTCTTTTCTGACCATTTCCCAAGGTCATGTCTGGCATGAGTAGGTTGGTATGGAGAGCTTATACTCTGCCGTGTGGTTAGCAGAACTTGGGAACTGAAAATGGCTTTTCTGAGGGAGTTACTTCAGACCCTCTAGGAAAATACTGTATGTCTGTCTTTTTTATTTTCTTTCAAATTCTCTGATTTGCAGAAGATCTAAAAAATTAATCCTTTAAGCAGAGCTGAACTAATTAATATTTAGCTGCTTCTGTTGAAACAAGAAAAAAGGTTGGTGATTTATGCACATTAATTTTGTCGGTACAAACTTTGTTGATTGTGAAATAAGTTGTTAAAGTCCATAGTGAGGTTGAGAACAAAAAGAGCAGTTGTGCCAGGCTAAACAGCATGGAGCTGGGCTCTGCATCCTGCCTCTGCCACAGGCATATGTGGACACCTTACTGCCTCTGCAGTTCTTGTTTGTGGTGTCCTTTCTCCTTCCCACGGTCTGCCTTGCCTAGTCATTACAAGTGGTGTATTTGTACAGCACCTAGCACTGCGGGGCACTAGATAAGCTCCCCTATACAAAAAAAAACTATCCATAGGAATATATATTTTCTACACGGAGCTCTTTCTAAAGATGCTGGGAATTTGCAGTTCCCTCTGATTTATCTCATGTTTAGTCTCAGTGGAATAATTGTGAAAGATTTACTGTGAATGCGTGAAGTTGTAGACTTCTGATTTCATTGTGGTTGATCAGATCCTATTGCGTGTGCTCCTGAATGATAACTGTCAGACACTTTAGAGGGCAAATACTGTCTTTAAATTGTAACATTTATTGCCAAACATGATTCTGGTACTTTCTTCTTGCAGAGTTTCTTCCCATGAAAACATCAAATTAGATGTACACTTACAGTGATTAAGCAGCAATTTACACATCCTGCTATGCCATCCCTGTATCATTTCAAAACTAATGGTTGGATCCCTTTGCATTTGGGAAAGTTGTTAGTTTTATTTAACTTGCTCTTCTAAGGAACTAAACTTTAGCTGCTGTGGATTAGAATTCACGAAGCTCAGTTTCCCAAATGACAAAGCATCTCTTACACAGCCGTGTGCTCTGTGGAGCATGCCCTGGTCAGAGAATGTCTTGCCAGCAATATTGTTCTTGGTCTGACAGCTTTCCTCACCAACTTGCCCAGGATGGGAAAGTGGGAGGTTGTTAATCAGAAGCAAAGCCAACAGCTGGTGGGTTTTTTATGATAAAATGTACACAAAATGCTTTGATCTTCTTTAGTACAAATTTAGCCAGCCAAAATTTTACCTGCTACAAGTTGGAATGTCTGCTTACCATATCTCTATATTGACTCATCAAGTCAATGTGTGTAGGCAGTCTTTATTCACTGTTACACTGTCTAACACCACTTTATCTCAGTCCATTTTTTTCAGGAACCACAGCAGCTGCTGTTTCTGACATCTAAGACCACCCTGTTGAGCATATTTATTCGGCTGCCCTTCAAAGTCAACAGCTTTTGAGTTTCAGGGATTTGATGGTGCTAGTGTTCACTGAAGCACCCTTGACAGATAGCATCCAAGGACACAGGTGCCCGTGCAGCAGAACACATAAAATTTTAATCTAGACTGAGATACATGTGATACCATTTCATTGCTCAAATATGGTCTACAATACAAATTGAAGTTGATAAATGAAATAAATCTGGAGTGAGAGCAATTTCCTTGTGCAAAGGGACAAGGACCACAGATTTTGTCAAGTTTAGATGAAACTTAGTGATCCACGCTGCTGCAACATGCCTATAAAGTAGCATATTCTGCAGAGCAGTCTGCTGTAAGCAAAATAAAGAATCATTGAACCAAGTTTTGTATTGAACTAACTCCAAAGTTACAAATCAAATTAGTCAGACTACAAAAAATTGATTGACATATCCCAAAAATCTCTGTTACCCATAAAAGCCTTAAAAACTTCTTCAGGTTATTGGCTACTGAGCAAATTCAACTGTACTATTTTGGATTCTTTTTCTTAACCTTGCTATTCCTTTAACTACTGATTAACTTAATCAAAGCAAGTATATATAAAGGAACATTGGGGATTTTTCTCTCTCCTTTCCAGCCAAATATGACCCATTTACCAGTCTCATTCAGGAATGTATCTCAATCTGTCACCATGGAAATCATTTGATGTCACAAATGTGAGAATGTATTTAATATGTCAGGGAGGTAGACTCAGACTAATTACAAAGAGAAAAATTAAATTTCACACACACATTTATTGACAGTAGGTAATGATGGGAAAGGAAATTAAGCAGCAGCTCATGATTGGTAAGTGGTCCAGAAGAAATACATCAAACTTCTTATGAAAGCTGCTGTAGGTGCTTAAATCACTTTTGGATTATACCATGGAAACATTTTAATATGTGCAGTATCATATACCTTAAAGCTTACTTGAGAGCTCCACTTTATAATCCCTATATAGAATACAATTCATTTCCATTAGCAGTCCCACAGACTTCTTTCTGGTTTTTTTACCCTGTGCTTGTACAAGAGACGATCACAGGCATATTTATGTTATTAGTTTCTTTCTCATTCACAGTGACTTGGTTGGGGTTGGACTAGATGATCTTTCAAGGTCCCTTCCAACCCTTAAGATTCAGTGATTCGGTGACATTACTGACATTATTAAAAGAAACTGCTTTCTCTGTTACATTGTTCAGTAGTGTTCATCTAGCTTCTGCTACATAGGTACCTGTGCGTGTGTGTTAGTTGTGTGATCCAAAACTCACTGAAATTACTGAATGTTAGGTCACGGTGTCTATTGCACACATATGTTCGTAGACTTTCCCTTTAATGACTTTTCATATAGAATATTTGTTACTTGCTTTTGCTGTTCTTGAGAACAGAAATCACACATACTATTTCCCAGAGTCAAGAGGAAATCATAATAATAATTTAAAAAAAAGTATTTATCTAACTTGCTTTCTTTTCCCTTTCAGAAGATTATTTATTTTACCTTCCACACAGCAGGGGAAATAACTGAAGGTCGATTTTCCCTCTTAGCTGTCATTTAAAGGTACCTTGAGAAGTTTTATTAGAGCTAAAAATTAGTTCACAGTACTTTCTTATTTGATGCATCTGTAATGATTTTGTACACATTGTTACTTTTCTACTTTTTGTTAAGGACCAAAATTAAAAGAAAAAATCCAAGAGGATTTATTTGCTTTCTGCAATAAGAAGTAGACATCCAGTATGAAAAATGGCAACACCTTTATCTTCTGAAGGGAGATAGTAAGGATTTGCATTAATAACCAACTCAGTTCTTCCCCACTGGGTTTTCTTCCAGCCAAAATACTAGGCCAAATAACAAGAAATAGCTTGAAGTCCTTCCATCCTAGCTGACAGTGGCTAGAGAATTAAGCCCAAATCCTTGCATTTTATCCACCAACTAGATTATTTCATCCATTTCTGCAGCCAAATGGAGGCAAACCAAGCTCAGATGTTCATTTCTCAGAACAGTTTGTGAAATGTGACTTTCAAAAAACATTTTCATGGAAGCACAGAAGTTTCCTTCTGCTTCAGCTCAGACATGACTTCAGATGTCCTTTAGTATTGTCCATAAAAGTCTAGGGACATCTCACTCAATTCTCCTGTCATAGGCTAGCTGTGTAACACAGTTGCTGATGCAGGCAGTAAGAGAGGCAGAAGGTATTTCAGACATACTAATCTTAGCTGAGAAACTGTATCTACGATATTAGTTCCTCTTTCTGATACTGCAGAAAATACATCTCAGGAGAAAGAGCTATGCCTTAAAATGGAGAGGTTTTCCTGTTTGTTGTTCTCAGGGGCCAAAAATCACTTGGTTCTACATGCAGTTCTTCTTTTCTTAAATAGTAAACCCTTCTTTGCTTTCCACTATTGTTTGTGTAAAACAAAAAAAATTACAGTCTCTTTTCTCTCTCAGAGTCTAGTAATTGCTCACTGACGTGACTAGCAACTGTACATTAAGGAGAATTCCTGTGTGTAACCCACTGACACCATGGAGGGATACAACCTTTTCTGGTCTGGAAGCTGTCTGTGTTCCAGTAATGCATTTGAATAACATTGCAATCATCTTGCTTAGGGGAGAAGACTATGCTAGGAGATAACTTTCAAGGTACATTGATTTATCCTAATGCTGTTGCCAGTGAGTCACCGCTGTTTTGATCATTTTGTTTTTTGAACTGCAGACTCAATAATAGATTTCAAGATGCAAACAAAGGGAAGTGGGGGTTTTTTTATCTCTTGCAGCAATTAAAAAAATAATTTTCATGTTTCATCTACACAAAGATGATTTAATTAAATACTTTAATCCTGACCACAAATAACTTATGTAGTGGTTCAGTGAGAGAAGCCTAGCATTGTCTTGTCATAGAGCATTTACTTAATCCCATCGTACCTGCTTGATAATTACTCCCTCAGATCTGTCCTTGCCTTAGCTGCAAAATTAGCTTAGACGATTTAGAGAGAAAAAGAGGAGGGGAAAATGCTTCAAATTAGTTAATAATTTATGATTGCTGTTGAGTCAGACCTCAGTCTTTCTGAGGGGTGAACCTTCCCATCTGTTGTGAAATGAAATAACATTAGTACTTTCCAGTTTCTAGAGCTGCTCAGAACCTGATCATGGTATACAGAAGATCTTTTCTCAACTTCCAAAACAGATAATGGTCTCTTTTTAATGCCTTTGTGCCTTGAGTCACATCTTAGATAAATCTTCCTTTCCTTCAGTGCATGCATACTCACACATTTCTCTTCTTGTAGCATTGATCTTATAAGCTTTAATGGGAATTTGTTTATTTTCCTTTCATGGAAAGGCAGGAGTTGAGTTCCTCTTCACATGGTGATAACAAATGGAAGGCTGTCCCAGAATTTGATCTATGCCTTGGAGTTTGTTTCCTCATTCCACTTAGGCTGAGCCTAAGTGACAGAGTAAGAGCTTTAAATTCAGACAGAAAGTCACATTTTATTCTAGAGGGATAGAAACTGACATTTCACATGTTGTAGAGGGAATGTCATGTTCTTTCACTCATTTTTGTTTGTTTGTTTTGAGTATGTATGTACCATCGACAATGAGCCCTACTTTTCTTTTGCCCATTTACAAAGCACTGTTGACAATCCATATTTTATGGCATTAAACATGGAGAGAAAAAAAAAAAAGTCATACAAATTAGAAATGAAATAGTCTGGTGAAAAAGAAGTTCATTGCTGAAAACCCTTAGGGCATGATAAGGAACAAGTGTAGTCCAAACTAAAAATAACACTGATGAAGTGAGGAATTAAGAAATGCCCCAGGGAGACCCATAAGTCACTGCAATAGAAGGAGGCTGTAACTGGATGCACTGAAACAAGAGTTAATTAGGGTGCACGGGTGATTTCACAAGAGTTATTCCAAGCCACCTATATTATCTTGTCTTTGTGAAGAGTAAATCCTAGACAGATCTATCTGTTTGGAACCACACAGTTGGATTTTGTGAGTGAGTACAATATTTGTGCACGTCCAGGAAAGAATCCTAGAGAAAGAATAACAATTTTGCCTTTCAGAAGGGCAGAGGTGGAAGCTAAAGTGGGAGACTGAAGGGAGATTTTCACAAATCTACCAGATGATAAAATCTGTCCTCAGTGCTAACAAAGGATTAACTTTTCTAGCGATTAGAACAGATTAACTGTAAATGTCCCATTTACTGGATGTTTTTGGAGGCATAAACTGATGTCCTGTCAATTTTGCTTGGAGTGATTTAAGAAATTATTGCCATCATCTCTTCATTGCTTTTCATGAGCTACATTAACAGATTTTACGAGAACTCAGAGTCCATGTCACTCTCCATTATAAAGAGCCAGTAAAGAGGACTGCAGCTAATCCAGATGGCTGTACACTGAGATGAACTAGGTAGGCAGTAACTTCTGTTATAGAGTGGTAATTTCTCAAATTAGTGTGCTTGCTTATACAGCATTTGTGTGGCTAAGATCTGAATTAATTCTTACAGTGTTAAATCTAATGGAAGGCAAGATTTCCTCTCTGCATTTGACTGGGTCTTACTGATCTTCCCAATATGCAGCTAAAATTGTCATCTACATCACCCTTTTCTTGACTTACTGCTTTCCTGATCTGCAAATGCATATTAATTTGTTGTTATTTTTCAGTACTTGAGAGGCAAACCATCCTTAATTTGATAAAGTATTAAATGTGTTTCAATTGTAATTTGTATTTATTATGGTGCTAAATAGACTTGCAGCCTGACTGACAAAAAGGTGACATCAGTTTCCACTACATGGAAGTATGAGCTGATAAAGGATCTGTCTTGTGATCCTCTGATGAGTGAGAGATTTTTTTTTCTCGTGCAGGAAAACAGAGTGAAACCTTTTGTTTTGTGCTACCTTTTTTTTTTTGTGGAAAATAGATTTATCAAACCAATAGGTTGCAAGTAATTATCTTATTTGTCTCATACATGTGTTCCCTTTTTAAGAGCAAGTACAGTGTGTCACCTAGCGTGTGTGATTATGAGGGAGTTAGCCAAGTCCATTTTACAGCTTTGAATTTTTATATCATTTTCCATCTTGTCCCTAGACATGTGAATAGGAAAACAAGTAAAGGGAAATGTACTCATATATGACTTGCTGTTCTTAGCCTTTTGATTAGAGGATTCATTGAGATGCAAGATAGATTCAAAACTCATAACAGCATTTTACTGCTTCATAAAAAAATGTTTCTTACACTTCATGCATTAGTAGAGATTAAGGAGATTAACTGGTACCATAACTTCCTGTCCTTTGCATGCTTTCCTGCAGTGGTTGCACAGCTGGTTTAATGCATTTTGATGTCCTCAGAATTCTTAATACTTTCATGCTTCTGTCTCATTTATTGTGGAATTGTGGGTTATCTTATCTGTACATTTTCAGTGTTTGAGCTGAGCATTTTGATTCTTCTCTTTACTGTGTTTGAAGAAAAGTTTGTACACTACACCTTCTCTAAAATACACTTTTTAAATCAGGCAGTTAAATTAGGGTCAGAATAACAAAGGGACACTTGTTTAAACTTAAATCTAGGTGGAGTTTGTACATGTAAGTGACAAAACAGCTCACAAAAGGTTTTCCAAACTGCAGGTAGGCACCTCGCTTATAACCACAGTACACAGGCACTTCAAGTTCTGCTGCTGTGCGTGCCTACAGATGGTCCAGATAGACAACTGCCAGCTAGCTCAGGCTTAAATCTGTTCTGCGTCTTGATTGTCTTGTACATAACCTTGTTCAGAAGGTTCAAACAATTTGACTTCATTACTCGGAAGCAGTTTGTAGGGTGCTAATGTAGGGAAAGGAGCACATGGCCAGAAAGGGGAACCTTGCAGGTTCTTCTTTAGCCTATAAGGGTTTAAAACTATTTATTCTATTGCTTAAAAAAAGTAGCTGTAACATATGGCTACAGGCAGCTTCTTGGTGAGATCGTGCTGCTGTGCATCCGGAATGCAAAATCAACAAGGCTAGAAAGAGAGGGAGACTAAGCAGGAGTAATCATAACCCATTCATTCACCGAAGAGGATACTTGTCTAAGAGGGAAGTTCTTGATTTTCTTCCAGAAATTGCTTTTACTTTTTTGTGTTTTTCTTCTCTGTTTCTTTCCAAAGAGAACAAAGTTTGGAGTGCTTTTTCTCATCAACACTGTTTCAGTATTCTCTTAGCCTCTACTAGGTGACTTTGGGAACAGATAGCTTATTTTGGGGTGCTTTTTGAACTACCATACAGATTTGCATTTTCTCCTTTCTCTTATTTGAGTTTTATGTACATTTAGTTCTGTGGCTAAAAGGAACTCTGAGCTTTTCTTTGCCTCTCAGTTGATGCAAGCAACTTGTAGATATCAATTACTAGTAAACACACCTCCAAAGTTTCTCTGATGACATTTGCTACTGAGGCTAAAGTGAGGCTGAGTTGAATACATATCTGGATGCCCTCTCTGCTTTGTAAGCACAAAGCAAAATATTTCCTTAAAACTGGATGCCAGAAATTTTAATAGTTCACAGACTTCTGATCTTCTCTCTTCCTAGAGCAGAAAACAGCAGTCAACATAAACGTTGAATCCTAGGAGAAGAGAGCTTATCTCAAAGCACCTGTGGGAGAAGTCTGAGAGATGCTTTTTCACAGATGGAGATGACATGTGAGACAGGCTGCAGTCTGACCAGTTGAAAAGCCCTTTAGCTTCCCGGAAGAGAACCAAAAATACTTTTCTAAACATTAGGACTGGTAGACTTTTGCACTCTTTTTGCTTTTTTACCCATATAATGTCAACATTATCTGGAGAGCAACTACCAGTAATGAAGTCTGGTTCTCTCCCCAACTGTCTCGCTTAAATGCCAGTTGGAACATGTGCCTCTCTATTTGACAATAAAATCAATGACTGAAATATTAGAGGCTTGAATGATATGATGTGCAGAATACATTATGAGAGTTGTTGAGTTTCAGTGGACAGCAAGTCTTGCCCTTTATCCTCAATGTATCTACTTAATGAAAATGGCACCTTCTGCCAGTCTTGCACCTCTTTGCTTTTAGACCTTAGCTCTTTTGTAACACTTTAAAGTCTCTGTGGCTCAGGGCTGTGTAATGACTTCTGCACTCTTTGTGTCATATTGGACTCATGTTTTTTATCTGTTTGTCTTAACTAAAGACAGGCTTGCACAAACTAATTGAACAATAAAGAGAGAGAAACAGCTTAAGATGATTTTTTAACACTTTTTGTATCTCTTTACTTGCTTGAGATAGCCTTCTTGCTCTTTTCTCTGAGGTTCTTCAGAACAACAGGAATCACTCAGTAGGCAATAAACAGGGTGGAAAGAGAAATGTCAATGCTGAAGTGGATTTTAGTTAAACATCCTAAAATATCTGGAACTATCCACAAAGACTGACATGCAAAAGACTGAAGAATGGGTGTTTTTATTGCTTTTTCCAAGCTTTACTGGATTCTTCATCAGAAGTATTAACCACTTCACAAAATCACAGAATCTTAAGGGTTGGAAGGGACCTCGAAAGGTCATCTAGTCCAACCCCCCTGCCAGAGCAGGACCACCTAGGGTGGGTCACACAGGAACTCGTCCAGGTGGGTTTGAATGTCTTTAGAGGAGACTCCGCAACCCATCAGGGCAGCCTATTCCAGTGCTCCCTTATCTGAACAGGGAAGAAATTATTCCTTGTATTTCTTTGGAAGCTCTTATGTTCCAGCTTTTACCTGTTGCCCCTTGTCCTATCATTGGCCATCACTGAAAAGAGCCTGGCTCCATCCTCCTGACACCCACCCTTACGTATTTGTAAACATTGATGAGATCACCCCTCAGTCTCCTTTTCTCCAAGCTGAAGAGCCCCAGCTCCCTCAGCCTTTCATCATAAGGGAGATGCCCCACTCACTCCATCATCTTTGTGGCCATGTGCCGAACTGTCTTCAGCAGCTCCCTGTCCTTCTTGAACTGAACGGCCCTGAACTGGACACAATATTCCAGGTGTGGCCTCACGAGGGCAAAGTAGAAGGGCAGAACTTCTCTCGATCTGCTAAGCACAGCCCTTCTACTCTGTCATGCTAGCTATATAGTAAATAGCTGTTAACTAGGAAAGTAAACAAGAACTGATGCTTACTAGTAACCCATGAGACTTGTCATACCTGTCAACCATGGTGCTCAAGGTATTGTGTGAGTGGCGGCTTCATCATTCTATCTTTGTGCCATTCTCAACTCTGTAGTATTGGACAGGCTTATTACACACTGGCAGAACTGATTCAGTGCTATATATTATTTCAAGTTGAGTTTACAAGTAGATACATTTCCCGCAAGAGAACATCTCAACCACTTTGCCCTGTAAATCCAGATGTCTCCAGGGTATAGGTTAAAAGACACAGAAGGACATGGAGAAAGAATGGTTGTATTCAAATTTAAGACCAATTCTCTTCAGGTTTATTAGGTATTTGCAGTGTTCTATTTCTTGCTGACAAAACAAGTTCTAACAGTCAGGGTAAGATTTCCCATTGTTTTCTCCAGGTTGTTGGGTTTTTTCTTACATGCACATCTGCTATTTAGCCTGACTGCAGAATCATGCCCCATTTTGAAAGGCTGAAGCTCAACAAAGAGATGACCTGTCAATGATTGTACAGCCAGTCAGCATTAGAATGAGGAACAGATCTCAGGACTCTTGAGCTCACTGGTAAAGCATGGGGCTTCTGATATAGCCAGCATTTTATCATACTAAGCAGAAACATCTTTTCTTCTGTAGGTTCAAGGTGCAAAACAGCAGGTTGTTTGGTATCAGAGCTCTATCATATTTCCCAATATAGGACTAATTGTGCTTATTCATTAAATATGAACAAGTGTTTTCTGTCTCATCTCACCATCAGATACTCCCAATGCATAAATAATTCTTATTTGTACTGTTTGTGAGCTCTAACCTGCATGGAAGCCCATAATTAAAAGGATAAGGTGTTTACATAAACTGATTGTCAGTATAGTAAGTGCCATTAATAGTGTTGGCAAGAAGTGCCAGACAGGTAGCAGCATCTCGCTGTAGTCTGTGTGTGCTGAAGAGACAACTACTGAATGTTTGTCCTGAAACATTTGCATAGGCTGGTAAAGCCATGTAGACAAATTGAAATGCAGAGTTTGTTTATGTGTTTAACAGAATGAACCCAACAAAGGGGAAAAATAACATCAACATAGTTGAATTTCAACAGCACATACAATAACAAGGCAACCATTTTCACATTGAGTGCTTCCACTCTTTTCTACTGAATATGACCTAGGGTTTTTTTTGTTTAGTTTGTTTGGGTTTCTTGACTTGTCATCTGAAAACTGATCCTTTTCATTTTGTTAGTCTTGGGCTTTTGTTTTTTCTCCCAAGGCTTCTACATTCTGGGACTTCTCTGATGCTCAGAGAAAGTACTTATGATATATAGCTACTGATTTCTTGCTTATAAACAATCCTGGTGTGTCCCATTGATTTAGAAGATTTATTCCTCTTAAATAAAGGGAGAGGGTTTAATATCTTGCTGTTTATATATGATAACTGCCAGAAAGAATATGAAGTAGGAAGCTGTGCACAGTTTCCATGAACAGTTGCCGGAATATTAGAAAGCTCTATCCTCTGTCTCTAATTCATAGCTAATAAACAGCAGTTTACTATTCTAACAACCTCAGACACCAATTACTGAAACCTGATGGAGTGTAGTGAAGCAGTGGTGTTACCCTCATTTTACAGAACGAAAGCGAGGAATGAGCAGGCAGCTGCTAACTTCTGTTACCCTGGTGTGAATCTGAGTTAAGTTTGCTCAGCTAATGGAGGCAGCTTAAGGTTTACATCGCTGCAGCTGAAACGAGCAGCTGTCTGAACATCAAGATGAAAGTGAAAAAACATGCCCAGAATCTCAAGGCATGTACCCAAAGTAAATCGATGGCAGAGCAAAACATAGCATTCAAAGATGTGGCAAGAAAAACTCAGCCTTCAGTGGACCCAGTAAGCTGACAGATGCTCGAAAGACTAGCTAGGTGGGAATTTTTAAATGATTACTGGCAGTGACAGTTTAGGCACCTGGCTACTAAAAAAGGACAGCATCTCTCAGTATCTAAAAGCAGTACTCTGGATCTCACAACTCCTGGTACATATTCACAGATCACCACTCGTCTCCTCGCTGACCTTGGAAATATTACTGCATCACCATGTGCCTAAGTTTCTCCTGCTGTAAGGGAGTATCTCCTTTCCTTCATAAAATGCTACTAATGGAAGGCATTGCATAAGTGTTAGATTATTGATTACATATCGCAGTCTGCTGCCCAGCTCCCCATTACTGAGATGCCTTTCACAGATGGTGTTTGTGACAACAGAATTTGCATATTAGGACCTTATCTCCTTTATAAAATTGATTCAGTTAGGACAAGCAGAGTCATGGTGCATGGATAGTTACTTTCCTGCTCTTTACATGCTCTTCCAAGACAGTTTTATTGAATTATCTTTGGGGGGAATAAGAAAAAAAAGCCATTTTGGTTTTCAGTGGTCATGTATTCCTGCATAACACAAGTTCAAGCCATGGCTTTGATGGCTTATGTGCTCCTGAACCTCTGGGCACAGTCATTTAGAAATAAATATATTTTCTCTTAGACCAAATGATTAATATTACAAGTAGTGGATTTGAATTGACATTGTTCACAAGGATATTTTACTGCGTTCAGAGGAAATAAGCTTTTAATTTTGTAAGAGTGTGGGGTTTTATATTGAATTAATTAAAAAGGAAAATTCAAGACCACTGTGAAGAAAAAGCAGTATAAGTCATGCAATCTTTAAGCTGCCATTGGTGTGAATAAAAAAGTGAGTTCTACAGTGAGAGCAATGAGCACATCTCACTGACCTCCTGCAGCCTGGTTAGGAGAGAATACTTATCACCTTAGAAAGGGTTCATGTCAAGTCTCCTATTGCTGTTAATTAGATGTCAGCTCTACTGCTGGGACATATTATGCTATGAACAGCGACATAAAAACAAGAGAGGAAGAACAGGCTCAGCACTACATGAAGCTGGTGTGGGCATCATTGCTGGTTTAGCTTACAATTTCACTACTGTTTCAGTAGTCAGGCTCATTCTTCCCCAGGCTCCATGCTGGAGCACTTTTCCTGGAAATGTATTGGTCAAAACCTTTCCTGCCAGGTAGAAAACACATAAAACTGCTGTGCATGTCCAAATCATAATATCTTTGAATTCTTAAGTTGCTAGGAACACAAGAGCCCTGTTGTCATGGGCACACAAAGCCTTGCCATTGTCACAGAAAAACTCAGAAAGTTTTGTTCCAAAGTGAAAGAGTTTTTGTACCCTTCCTCTTGTGCTCAGCTGCTGTGAATCCGTGTCCTTAAAATTCTGCACTTAAAAGTGTTGCAAATATTAATGATAAATTTGTCAGCTTTGCTCTAGTTTGCTGGACACCTCTCTGTCCTCTTCATTTTTCTAACAAGCTCCTTGGAGGAGTGAAGATGAACAGACACCCAATATATTCTCTTCTTTTGACTGACTTAATTCTTTCATCTTTCCTTATGAAGATGAACCACAGATTCAGCTCTTTACCTCAACTCTTCTCAATCCACTTCTATATACTTTATCCTCTTGATCAACTTTTCTGTATGATTATGCCTTTTGAATCCTGCCTCTTACCACCTACGAAATGCTAGTCACATTTCTTTCTGTAGTCCCTTGCTGAGTTGCTCTTCTCTTTTGTCCAAAGATGCTGAAACTTCTTTTGCCCTGGCCACCTCACCACCTCTGTGTACATCCAGAAGTCAGTTGATACCATTGCTTTAGATCTTCATTCTAGCATTGCCAGTGTCTTCATTTCTCCTTCACTGAGTCAGCCTAGCCCATCTTGTCTTTCACTGCCCTTAATGTATTGTATCTACCTCTACTTCACTTACCTACCCTCCTTTATTATCAGGAATTCACTGCCTGTCTATTTTCATCCTCTTCTGGCACCAATTTGATATCCAATGTCCTGTGGAGTCATCTTCTCCTTTCCCAAGATAGTCCTGAAGTTAGCTAACATTTGGCCTCCTTCTCATCTAAGTTGCTCCCTACTAACCGTCCATGCAGTTTTCTTCTACAAGCAGTTAGTGCGCTAAGAACTAGTGGCTGTTGGGAAACAGTAAAGCACTTAATGCAAAAAAAGGTATCAAATAAATACTTAAACTTGTGTAGGAGACATTTTTCTCTGAAACTTGACTTTTCCTCAAGTAAAAGGGAAGTTCTTCACACTAGAGACTGCCTTTTCCTATACCTGCCTAATATATACACGTATATACCTTTAAATAGTTATGAGTTTACATATATATGTGTGTATATGTATTTAAATGTATACAATTGCATACACATATAATGCATATGTCTGTTATGTGTGCACACACCTGTAAAATAAATGCACAATGGAGGTTTAAACACACAACAGTGTATCCTGTACTGTATAGGCATATGAGAAAATGTCACACTGTTTCTGGGGACAGGCAGACTTGTGTTACAGTGCACAGAGAAGATTTCATGTGTGTATTTTACACCAGACTCATCGTAAAATTTCTAAAAACCGTATAAAGGAAGGCACTGAGAGTTTTTGTGCTTAAGATATTTTCAGAGGTGACTGAGGGTATTTGTTTCATGAGAAGACAGAGTCTTTTTATAGGAATGAGAGGAGACATGGCAGTAGAAGAGAGGAGTGAGTTTGGGAGCAGGAAGAAACATGAATTGATACAGACTGCAAGAATTGCACAGGGAATCAATAGTGAGGATGAAAAGCTTGAACCTGACAGTGGTCTGGATGAGAGAGGTGGCAGGAGAGTGAAAGATTTTGAATTCAGAGTATTTTGTGTGAACCAGTGGAAGATCAGGGACTGGAAGGCCATGGAGAAGGAGTCAGTCACACAGGCAAGACTTTAAATGAAGTGCAACACATTCAGCTGATATCAGTCAGTGTAAGAACATTGATTTCATGGAAGTCATGCAGATTTATACCAGCTAAGGATGTGGCCTCACATATTCCAGAAAGGAAAAATGTCTTATGCAGATATCTAAAGGATAAAGAAAAAGAAATCCATGGACAGAGAGAAGAGAGAAGGGACATTAATGAAATAGTTTAACTCCAAGTCATGCAGAAAATAACTCAGCCTTGTTGTATCATTACATATTCAGCTACCCCGACTGTGTTCATCAGCATTGGTACTGGCCAATTTAGAAATGTTTCAGCACTCAGCATACCTTTTCCCCTCTTCACTTTATATTCTCTTTTTCCATGTCCCATTTTGGGAGCAGAACTCTGCAATTCTCCTGATACACTCCAAGCTTGAATCCTAAATTCTTGCTGAGTCCTTCTCCTGTTCTCTCAGCTTACACTGAAGACATGCATTGCCCTAGCAGTGTTTGGCTGCAGCTACAGCATTCATGTCTGCATTAAATTCCGAATGATCTAAGGCACAGCTGTTCAAGTAGATAGAAGTAGCAGGAGACAGTTCTGCTATCTTTTCTTTTAATAACCCCATAGTGTAGAAATTACTTACTTCTTATGGTTTTAAAGGCTGAAAAATACTTTGCACTTGCTTTTTGTTTTGGAGGCCTGTACTAAATACAACTAAACCTTGTGAGTGTTACAAGAAGGAGAGCTGTGCAGAAATGGATCTCTCCTGTGATATCAGTTCAGCCTTTGGCCATGGGCGCACCTCACCCCTTCCACCCACACCTTTTTATTTTCCCTTTCCAGAAACAGCCTAGTGTCCTGAGGACCACAGAAAGTGCAACATACCCAAAGTATTTGCTGTGGGATTGTTGCTGTTACTGTGATTCCAGTGGAGTCATGTGAAAGCCAATGTAGCCTTTAAGACAATAGTGAAAGAAATAGAAGTGTTGAAAGAAGTTGTAATAACTATAACTTTTTACTACTATTATTATTTTTTGTAATAGCAAAATATTTCAGTGTAAGACCTAAGTTTATGGTCTTTTGTACCAAAGACTTTAGAGAAGATCGAATTCTTTAAACTGGGAAAAAAAAATCAGGGCAGAATAAGAAAATTTTGTTCACAGCCACCAAGATTGTTCTGGGCACCAAATGAAACTAGCAGATACCAGACATAAATAAAAGCTGATACTTCTTTGTATATGTTGTATGCCACAAGTCACTGGAAGCCAAAGGACCGCTCTTAAGAAATATCATCATGCAGCAGCACTGTTGTGCTCTTTATTGCACAGATGCTACTCCCTGCTGCTGGAGACACAATACTGTGCTGGATGGAGCTTCAGCCTGGCCACATGCAGCTACTGTTATGCTTTCAGTAGAAACTATCACACAGCTATTACCTCAGAGGACTTATATTTGCAATATGTGAGACAGATAAAATGAGAGGAATAAAAAGCAGTTGTTCTCCCCATTTTTATTATGGGAGAATCAAGCAACAGGCTGTTATATGACTTGTCCAGTGTCACCCAAGAAATCAGTATCAGAGCTAGGAGCTGAGATGAGATCTGGAGTCCCCTTCAATGCCTGAATTAGAGAACCATGCTTTCCCCTCCATTAGCCAACAAAAATCTAGGAAGTGAAAACAAAATCAAAGTCATTGAGTTGGCATGCTCAGAAGCATCTGTTTTTTCCATGGAAACCTCTTCCCATCAACAGCTAAGCTTTTGCAAGGAGAGAAGCACTTGTCATCATGCAAGAGCTGTCAGGGACCTGTATGGTGCATAATGCTGTAGCTATGCAGCTGTCTTCTGTCTTCAGCCCCATTTCTGACAGTTCAGCTGTAATTCTGCCTGCTCTGTAATTTTTCACCGTGGTCATACCAGGATCATAGCCTTGTTTTCTTTGTCTGGCTGTTAGTGGTGATGTATGAATAAGTAAGAAAGACAGCTTCGTTTTCATAAGCTAACTTGTGCCTGGAGTAACAGAGAGTGAGAGTACACTTAATCATAACCACAGGGCCAGAGCAGAAAACAATAACAGGGCTTTTTGTTGTTAGTGATGATATTTTATTATAATAACTCTTGGGAAGAAGAAATAGTCAGCTCAGAATGCTGAACAATTCAGATTCACTATGGTAGCCACCATGTTCTCATCTGCTGAAAGAATATCTCACATAGCTCTTTTATGCTTGCCTTTTACAAAAGGCCATGGTGCGAAGGAACCCTTTCTCCTCAGAAAATCTGAATTCCATGTGCAGTATGATCAGAGGGGAAATGGAGCTGGTGAAAGTTTCTGCAGAGCTTCAGGCACTTTGCAGAGAAGGTGTGAAGAGTGACAGAGGGACAGATTTGGGTCAAGGGGCAGTCAGAGAGCTAGAGGCAAGGGGGAGCATTAATTGTGCCTGCTTGATGCTGTGCATTGCTTTGGCCAGTGGCTCATTTCTATAACATAAAGTATTTGAAAAAAGTAAATATCCAAATGAAATAACTAGCAGTGTTCAGACACACTGGACAGATATTCTCACAATGATTTATGAATATATTAAAACAAAAAGAAAACTGATGAAATCTTGGAGTGAAATATTTTTAGTTGTTGAAAACTGGAAAGGCAAGCTTAATGATTATATTTTTGCCTGAACTTTTAGATACATAGAACAATTCAGTATATATGGTACATATTATGCATCACACTACTATTATTTAAAATGAGGATGATTGTACATTTAGATGTGGTTATTTTGATATCTTCAAATCAAAATATTCAGAGAATATTTCTGATTTTATCTTTTTCTATACTGACTTAGACAGAAATAATTCTTTTTTAAACCATTGATTTTTGCCATGCAGCTGAAGTTCCTGATCACTTCTGCCCTAAGTCAAGATCATAGAGACAATGTAAAGCAAAATAAAAATATATTCTCCTTCCACAGAGGCAGCAACACTATTCCAGACTAAACAGAGATATAGCTAGATACAAAAAATAACTTCATAACTTTCTCCAAGGTGGCTTGGGAGACAAGCCATCACATCTGCCTGGTAGTTTAAATTTTAGATACCAGTAAGAGTTACAACAACCTGACAAGTTCCATAATGCTCTGCCCTAGGACAGTACGTGAACACGTGTGCATTCCCAGGCTATTGCAAAAGCAAGCTAAAGTGTGTTAGCTAACACAATTTGCTTTGTATTTGTGACAAGCTAAAAGGACGTATACAGGCAGTTATTCCAGCTCAGTTGATACACAGTAGGTCACATTATCTGGTCCATGTGTCTCGGCCCTAAAGCTTACATGATGTTAATGTCTGCCTTCATCCATGTCCTGTATCAAACCTCAGGGAGTACCAGAGAGAGTAGGATTTGTTCTGGTGTCTTCAAAAATTAAGGGGAAAAGGGGAAGGAAATGATACAGCTACAATAAAGGCTTATGAATATAATTTCCTGAGCCTTTTCAGTTTATCTTAGCATGAGAAATAATAACCGAGAAATAAGTATTTCAGGGGTACATTGTCAGAACAGAGATTTTTGGACTGGTAGGTGGGAAAGGAAAATCTTTAACAAGCAGTGAGATTTGTTCATTTTTTATTATTCATCAGTTTGAAGGCTGAACTCTGTGGCTTGTTGGGAAATGCATGGGGCTAAAATAATGAAAGCAGATTGATGCTTCATAATAAGGAAGTTCAGTGTCTGTATCTTGCAAATGGAATTCTAACATTGCTTTTGATGTTAGCAGTATTATCCTGAGAAGGATCTGTGGACTGCTGAGTTGTGAAATACGCCATTAGAATACGGGCAGGGTTACTCTCTTCCTACCAGCTGTGCCAATCCATTCCAGCCCTACTGCACCTGCATTTTTTATTGGTAGCCATGATGGTTTCTCATTTGGATTTATTCTACCTCAACTGTGAGGAAGTGGTTATAAGGAATAGGCAGTCTTCCATCACAGAATCAACAAGCATTGGGTTCAATTGTGCCCTTCAGCCTTTTTTGGATAAGACTTGTTTCAGCCAATTGAGATCCCTTTCATATTTTCTCACAATACATGATTTGTGGCTCCTCATGCACTGTCTAGTCTGTTCCATGTGTCTCACAGGTTGAGAGGTGCTCCAGTTTATTTGTATGAATAAATCATCGGTTGTTTAGGATGTATCTACTTCTAACTTGTAATTTCTTTCATTCTCTTGCGCATTGCACTCTGTTATGTTACGAGTTTTCAGTAGCCCTGGTGGGGTAATATGTGTGGTGGTCTTTTATAAGATCCTTTCTGCTCTCCCCCAGATTTTAAACCTTCTTAAAAATGAGTTGTAGAGTATCATATGGAAAACTAAATGTATATATTCTGTAGAATATATAACAGAAATATTAGAAAATGAGAACTGGCACGGTGTGATTAGGATAGAGTAGAATGGTCCTAAACAGTGGTGTGGAGTGGACTTGGTAATCTCTCGGCGTTATTTCTAGATTGATTTCCATTCATTCCTTGAATGTTTTTGTGATGTTCTGATTTATTCTTTATATGCATTGTCCACTCACTGCTGCCCATACACTTTGAAACAGCTTTCAAGACATATGTGGGAGTTACTGATGTTCCACTGAATTAGAGATAATGCAGGAGACTATTATGATCACCTAACTTACTTTAACATCTTCGTAGACAATTATAAAATTGAATTGATCTCTCATGTTTTTATGTCTTGCCTCGCAGATGAATCTTCTCTTGGGCCATATGGAAATTTTAGTAATACAGCTGTGGTCCTATATAAGCAACATATAATCATCATTTAATGCTTTCAGTGCACTGTGGTCACCATACTCCCAGTTTTATGAGCATAGCTGGGATTTGAAAATGTGCCTGCAGAGCATGATGCTTAATTGCTTTCTCAAAAGGTTGCAAAGTAATTTCCAGTCCCAGTCTTAGTGCCCTCAATGAGTAGGTCCTGCTGCCAAAACCATTTCCTTTCCTTTTTTTGACTAGATCCAAATACAGTTTCCCCATTCTCTCCATCCTCCATCACCAGAGCATCATTTCAGTCACTTGTCTTATTTACACAGCACATTTCAGGATAGATAATTAAGTCCTTATCTATACAAACATTCACTTTTCAGTTGATTTTTAAGCAATATAAGCCTTCTACACATTTGATTTAAAACACGCTTTACTCTAGCTGAAGCCAGCTGCTAATCAATGTAAACTAAACCAAAATAAGCCCATCTAGAACTGAAATCATAATTTCTATCCAGCATTCCACACAGGCTTACCAAAATGACTTTTACATCACTGTCTTAAATTAAACAGTGCAACTTCCTTATTTGGGTAAACTCTTAGAATCCAGTATTTTCCTAAGCAAAAGAGATTTCCTTTGTGACAGAAAAAAATCCCTGAAACTAGTGGAGGAGAGCATGGGAACAGAGTAATTTGTTATACTGAGCCTTGTTCTTCAATTATATTATCTCCATCAGAGTATGAACAGATCTTCATATTAGATGATCATTTTGCTAACACTCACTTCTCACTAGGAGGATTCTCCATCATTGTATTCCAAAATCAAGCAGCACTGAGATTTGTCTGGGTGATATATTTTTGTCAGCGTGACAAAGGTTCCCACAGTGTTTAATTACTCAGACTAGCCAGGGGAGAAGGGAAGAAATGAGCCGTGCTGAGTTCTCTGTGCCAGGCTTGCTGTCTGTTACATAAGCAGGCATCTTCTGAATGCACTTGAACTTCTGTCTTCTGTTGACATTGGCTGCCCCTCTCCGGATTTCATGTTTGTTTTCCACTGATAGACAATCTTTTGTCTCACGATTTTTTTTTTTTTTTTCAATTTGCTTATTTCCAGGGCAGCAGGTTCTTGGGTTGGTGGAGAACCAGAGTGATTGGTATTTGGGAAACCTTTGGAAGAATCATCGGCCCTGGCCAGCGCTTGGGAGGGGCTACAACACAGGTAGGTCCTGAGGGTTTTCTTTGAATTTACATTTGCCTTGAGCATGAAACCAATCTCCCGGTACAAAGCATGAGAGGAGGTAAGTTGCATCTCCCTTCCTAACTTACTGCAAAATTTGTCATGTAAATCAATAAAAATTATGCAGTGTGATGCATTTTTGAGTTTCTAGGCCTGAGCTGCTCTGGGGAGAATGTGTTCCTTCTCTAAATGGTCTTAAGGGAGTTTATATGGTGTCCTTTGGGTGAGGACAGAGATTTTCAGCAGTCTGACACATTCTCAGCACATCTCCTACAAGATTTCTGTCCGTGATGAAGCGTATGTAGGCCCAGCAAGAGGGAAAGAATAGGAATCAAGGGTCATTCTCTGTAGAGAGGTAAATGGTATCACAAAATGTCAACCAAATAAAGATATAACTCCTACAGGACAGCAACAGAGTCATAATTGTCCCAATAAAACGCAAACTACTTGCCATCAATTTCTGCTGCCATGAGAAAGGAATAAAGGCACTAGATCACAGAATTTATTAGGTTACAAGAGACAGGTCTTCCCACTGATTTGTGTTTGGTATGTGAGAAAACATGCCAGGTGCATAAAGAACACACACATACATCTAAATCATTTCAATGCTAGGCTTTACGTGCTGATGCACTGAGTTAGGTTCCCTCTCTATTTGTAATAAAAGGGCAGAACAGATGGTGAAGCCTTCGTTTAGAAAAGATGAGTCGATTTAAATATCCCTGAGCTATCAGGAAATTATTCACCAAAATAGTAGTTCTGCTTTGCAGAAATATACTGGTTAGAATTAAACAGAGTAACTAGAGAAAGGATTGCACAAGATGTGGTTAGATCTTCTATATTTCCATATTGGCTTGTATATTTGGGAGATTCATGCCAGTTTTTGTGAACTTGTGATTCAGCCTCTGCAAAGCATCCCTGTTCTGTGAAAATGTTCAAAGAATAGCCTAACAGAGCACAGAGAGATATAGATATAAGATTTTGACAAAAGAGGTTTGTCTTCTGGTTCTCTACTTGCCAGAGCAGATCTATAAAGGCTTGGGCTGCCCACCTCTCCTCACATCTCACCGTACTACACACCCACCACGCCCCTCAAAAAAGTATGAGACAGAACCAAGTTTCATGGATTTGTCCTGAAACTTGAAAGTTTATGTTGCACACAACTAAACTTGAGGATGTCCATTCTGTTCAGCATAACACCACAAAGCAGTTATCTGTTCTTCTACTGAGAGATCGCCACCTTTTACAGTTACTTTCTGCTCCATATTTACATTTTCTATTCTGACATTTTAATGCTGTCAGAGATAAATGTGTCAAAATCACATAACATCAGAATAACCCAGAAGTTATGGTAGGAAGTGTCTAAAACGCAATTATGTAGATAAAAAAATGCTGTAAAACTTTAATTTATATTGTCTTAAACTTATTATTCCAAATGTTTTCTAGGGATACCAAATGTCACTATATCAGAAAATTCTTCTACTGAAAGCAAAAATAATTGAATTTCTGCAGTCCTTCACATACATTGCCTATATTAATTCTTGAGATGTGTTAATACATATCTACTAGGCCATCCATAATCCCTCCCGTGATTTCAATCAGCTCACAGTTTCTTTCTTCAGGTAACTCACCTATAGTTACAAAAACATTTATTTTTTTTTAAGAAATAAAGCCAGAAGGTAGATAATGAACGAAAGATTGACAAGTGATCTTAAGAAGTGGAATGATGTTTTTTCAAGTACACAGAACAGGAGGGCACTGAGTGAAACAGTTCAGCCTCTGAGAAGTAGCAAACGATGTTATTGACAGAATCAGCGTCATTTACTATCATTTTCTTAATTGAATACATTGTTTGCCTCAGTAGTCTAGCAGAGATTGGAGGTATAAATCTCTCAAGAAAGATGAAATAGCAAGTGAAACTGGAGCTTGTTTGATGTGTTCAGTAAATTAAATTAATTGACACCGACTACAATACTGTGGCCAAGGATTCAGAAAATTGAAGGATGGGGGATGGAGGAAGAAAGGCAATAACTCTAAGCAAAACATTCATGAAAGACAGTGGGCCAGGAGTGAAAACTCAGAAGTTCAGGTGCTTAGAATTGCACTTAGGAACAGTTACAGGGCTCCCACATCCCTGTTACTTTAATGAACTAAGCAAAGCTGGATCAGGGGGAGGCTCTCAGATGGACTTTGATCTTGCTTTTGGGACACTATTCACTCCAGTCCTAAGATACAATCCTAAGAAAAGACGTTTTTATGTGAGCCTCTCCAGCCAGACCCACCCCTGCCAGATTTGATGCAGAAGCATCAAAATTCTTCCACTGCTTCCCTCTGATTTCTGAAGCAAATAATTTATATTTCACTCTTACTTTTCTGTGTCTGAGCCACTCTGGACAACATACTGGTTGAAAGAGTCCCAGAAGGCAGATACATTAAAGCCAAATGTGTGTTTGTTCCTTCTTCACTAGGTCTTTAAACCTAGCAAGCATGTGTGTTCTCCTATTCCTGTGAGTTCGGGCCAAATCTCTTGACAGCCAATACAGATTTTCAAGGAAAAAAATTATTTAGTTGGTTTTCTTCTTTCTTCCTCATTTGCACAGGCAGATAGTGCAAGTCATACTTTAGTCCATTATAATATAATCTTAGGAAAACCAGACCAAAACTCAAAAGTCAATTCAGCAACCATTTAATTGGTGCTTAAAATGTTCTTAGTTAGAACTATTCCTTGTTTTACATAACATTCCCATCCTCAAGCCATTTTAAACACAGTTCCTTCTGTACCACAAAAGTACACAGTTTTTTTTTCTTTACCTCATTGGCCAAAGCTCAGGAAACTTCTTGATCAAACACCTATTTTTATATATCACCCGCTCCATCTTGCTTGTCCACACTGAGATTAACTCTTAAAAAGTTTTCTCATATGTTAAAGCACTCTTGACTCTCTATATAATCTATATCGTTTTTCACTGACTAAACTATGTTTCAAAAGTATTGCCTGAGTTGCACTATGATTTTTCTCTTTGCAGATGTTAAACTGACAGCTCCAGAATTGCATTGTATGGTTTTATGTCCGTTTCTGGAATAACAGTCATTTTAGTCCTCAGAAAAATATCTTGTCAAAGAAATTATAAACATAAAAGCTTTTAGTACTCTGTCTGCCTTACGCTTTCCATCATAGTGGAGAATAGCTTTTAAAAGCAGTTTCTGGTGACCATTATGATATTAGGCCGCTTCCTCAGATAGTGTGACTCACCCCTGGCTTCTCTGGCTTTAGTGCAGCAAGGCCAACTTGCATCAGCTGAGAATGGACTCCATGCCTTTCAAATGTAGCTTTGAGTTGGATCTGTGCCTGTAATTTGGGTGCCACTGGGGCATTTGTGAAAACTTTTACTGTGGAGATTTCAGACTTCTAGGCAATGGAAGTCTCTCCTGAGAGACTTTTGAGGCTCATCTGAAATACACTGCCTCAGTGCCTCAGATACTGCAAGGAGATGTCTCAACAGCTTGAGCTGAGGATTCATACTCCCACACTGCGAGATGTCACATTACCAGATTTGTGGATTGGGAACAGAAGGGAATGGCTAGCACCTAACGATTACCAGACTACGTGTGCACCATGTGCACCGAGTGCATTATTACTCCCATGTTTGTCATGACTGTAAGAATTCTAGAATTAAGCTCTTTCCTGTATTGTTTCCCTGACAGAAAGGACCTGTGGAAGATTTGGAAGTGGGAAGCATATGTTATGTTATTTTTGCATAATGTTTAACGATTGTGAATAAAATGACAAGCATAGGGCTGGTTGTTTCTGAAATTAGATTGGATCACATCTCTTGCTTCTTTGTGATGGTACTGTACATCTTCGCATGACTAGTAAAGCAGTTCATAAAGGGATGGTGGTGGTCATGGAACTGCCTTTGGTCTTGCTCTGGAAACGTGACAACAGATTTCATCTGAACTCTATAGGTTTTTCTGCTCATGACATTATGATCTGATGTTAAGAGTTGCTGAGCACTTTTGATTTAATCAGACATTTCTGCTTTTCAGAAATCCTCACAGTCAATGCTTGAAATAGTTACTGTTGCCTAATTCTGGATAGATCTCTTACCAAAATGCTTTCCCCTCCCCCTCCCACCGAGGAGTTCCATCTATTCCACCTATCTGAGTATAGCAGTAATTTACAAACTATATTCCATAGATTCTGAGTAAAACTAGTGCTATTCTCCATAGTGTGAAGAAGAGAGAGTGGTTGAGAGAGGAGATTTTTCCAATTTGTCTCAGTAAACGAGGAAGTCACAAAACTCATGTTTTACAAAACCTTTAAATATCCACCATCAAGCCTCACCCAGTTTAGCCATGCCCTCTCCAAAAGCCATTGCAATATTCCTACCTCCTGTTATATAAAATGTTAGTCATGTTTATTACAGGAACTGATATTGTTAGATTTTGTTGTATGAACAGGAGCCTTTGCAAACAGATTAAAAATACACTTTAATATATATTTCTTTAGAAAGAAGAAAAGTGAAGTCCAATACCAATGTCAAAGCAAAAAGTAGCTCTTTCTTCACCTACTCAGATTCATACTGTATCTGTTTTTTGGATTAGATTGTTCGTTCTTCAAGATACTCGTGAACTCATTCAGCAAATGTTGTTATCAGTGCAAAGCATGCTGATACACATGTGCTTTATAACACACAAAGATGCATCAGAGGGATAGATATCACTCACGTTGTACAGGGTGTAGTTTAGGAAGTGCCAGCCCATTGTTGCTTTTAGACTCAATAGGAAATGTCAGTCTGTTTATTTCAATAGTGGGAAGCCAAAATGATAATTCAGCTTTTGGTGACCACATCACTATTTTCAGTTGCTATAAACTGTAGCTTGCACTTAAAAATAAACTGTCTTAAAGCTGACTATCCTCAAAGAATAGCTCCCTTTCCAATCTTTCACATGCAGTTTCTAAAGTATGTGATGTACTGAGAACTTGTTTACAGCACGCTTGACATGGTGCCTCTAGTTTCAGAGGCCTATCCATGCAGTAATGACATGGCTGCAGCTGAATTAGTCTGCTGTTCGTTGCGTTCTCAGAGATACATCCTCTACTCCTTAGCAATTGAATCCATCATACACTGCAACAACTATCTTTTATTAAAAAAAAAAAAAAAAGAAAAACGTACCTGACTTTCTTTGAAATACTGATAACTTTCATCTCCTAAGAAACCAGACATTCAAACAGTCTATACCGGATTCTGGTTTCCATTGTATTGGAGTAAATAAAAAGTATTTCTTTTTAGTTCATTACATTGTCCTAGTTTGAGGGGTTTTTACCAGTCTGACCTGAGTTCATAAGGTCAAGTTCTCCATGGAATGTGCAAAAATGGGACATATGTATGTAGTATTCCAATCTAATGATTTAAAGAATCATTCTGAAGTGTGGTATTTTTAGCTTGATCAAGACAGTTCTTTATGTGAACATAACATAGCTTGATGAGTAATTATGTTGTCCAGCACTCTGAAATGCCCTCTCTTTATTGTACAGGGACCATAATTAGCAGGTTAAATTTAGATGATAGACTTGCACATAAAAAGCTTCGTAGAGGCATCCAGGTGCCTAAACTGAGAACAAAAACTTCTATTATATGACAGGAGAATCCCAGACAAATGCATAGTAATAGTAAAGCCAGTTCTTTTTCTTCTGAAGTACAAGTTCACTTTCCGATTTCCCATTGTGCTCCCAAAAGTGTGCGTAAAGAGAAATCCTTTTGGTAGATACCGAAACAGAGATTTTAGCCATAGTCCTAAAGCAAAGAAAGAGGCATCACAGTTGGACTTCGTCTTTGGACTCTTCATAGGTAGCCTGATGCCTGTCACAGGAAGTAGCAGAGTAACTTATCTTTCTACACCCTTACGTGCCAAAGCCATCACCTTTAAGAGAGTGTCAAGAAAATAGCAGTTGAATTTTGTCATAGTCAGGTCATTCTTTTAGGTACTGTTGGCTACAGAAATCATTATGCTTTAATCATTTCAGTATTAGGGGCAAACTAGCTTCAGGAAAAATGTTTCCCCTTTAAAATATAAGCAAAGACTTCTGAGAAAGAAGAATCTGCAAAATCAGTGGACACAGATCTCAGAAGCAGCAACTCAATTCTTTCTTTTCCCCATTTTCTTTTTTCTGTCTCTGTGTTCAGCTATATTCTGACTTAAGTTGTTCCTGCCATAGCTCCTCAGTCCTCTCTTTCCACCTGTCTTTGTCAAACTGAGTTCAGGAAGGACAGGAACACTGCAATACCCTGTATATACATACAGGTGATACTAGGTTGTTCTCATAGGCCTTAGCAGAAATGGTGAAAAGAGAAATTTTCCCTCACAGAATCACAGAATTCAGGCAATTTAGGTCAGAAAGGTTCTCCAGAGGTCTTCTGGTTCTCTTACCACTGAAAGCCAGCTAAGGGTGTTTGGAGCCTTTTCCAATTGAGTTTATGGTATCTCCAAGGATAGCTTTTAAGGCATCATATTCCTATATTTGGCTACTGTCTTGATAAGAAAAGCAAAAAAATAAAAGTACAAATTCCTAAGATGTTATTAGCATTTCCTTTGCTTCAATTTGTGTCAGTTATCTTTAATTCTGTCTCTGTGGATCACTTAGAAGAGTTTGTGTCTGTTAAATAGTTTTAGACAGCAATAAGAGGTCCCCTTAGCCTTCTCTTCTCCAGACAGAACAAGCCCAGTATTCTCAGCTTCTCCATATACATGTTCTCCAAGCCTCTGTTCATTTTGATTGCTCTTCGTTGGACTTAGTCCATCATGTCAGTGTCTTTGTTTCACTGAGGAATCCAAAGTTCTTAAAAGTGCTGAGTAAAGTGTAGTAATCTAAGGGGATAATACAGTCCAGGTTGTGGCTGGCCTTCTTTGCTGCAGTGTTGCACTGCTACTCAACTTACTATACACTAGGCACCCTAGGACTAGCTCATTTCTATCTGTGTGTCTTCCAGCCTGTACTGTCCGTTCAGGAATAGTCCCATGCAAGACTTTTCATTGGGCATTGTGAGCCCACTTGTCCAGCCTGTCAAGGTCTCTCCAAATAGCAGCCCTGTTCCCAGAGTGTTAGCCATAGACCCCAATTTGGTGTCATGTGTGATATTGCTGAGGATGTGTTCTCTCTCATCTCCTGCTCATTAGTCAGGATGTTTAACAGGATCAGCCCTGGTATCAACTTTTGCAAAATACCACTTCTAACTGTCTAGCATTTGAATGCTTATTGCTGAACACAATCCTTTGAGCTTGTCAGGAGTGACTGACACACCAGAAGGCTGTGCTGCCATTCAATGAGATCTGGACAGGCAGAGAGAAATCTAACAAAATTCAACAAGGGCAAATGTAGAGTCTTACATCTGGGAAAGAATAACCCCATGTACCAGTACAGGTTGGGGAATTAACTATTATTAGAGAGCAGTGTTCCATCAAACCTCCTCAACTTTTATCCATGGAAACAAGCTTTGTGTGATCCCTTTTTCCAAACATGTCTACACAGGGAGATTTAATGACTTGACCTCTTCCACAGCAACTCTGTACAGTCTGTACTATTCTGTGATTCACCTTAGGACAGGCTCACCCAAAGTCCGGTTTCTCTGGCTTGATATATAGTTGTAACATTCACACTTCTCTGTTTTGAGGCACTGACATGTAAAATTGTGCACTCAGAAAGCATTAAGAGATCCCTGAGAATCAGTCCAGGATGGACAATGAGATAAACATGAACTCCAGGTTTAATACAGTTGTCAAAATACTTTGTGTGATCATTGCATGGATAAATGAGGATGTTTCATGTATGAGTGCAGAAGATTTGTTGATAGTTCACTCTGGAAAGTACTTTTAGAAGGTAATATAGATAGGACTACAGTCTGTTTGACACTTCTTCAACGCTGCATCAGAAGATTTCACTCTTTCCAATGTTCCCACATGCCCTGATGACATTCTGCACTGTGCACACAACATAGACCCTCCACGCCATGCTAAAAACTCTCCAATCTAGAAAATTGTAACATGGCTTTCTGGTAATGTTGGACATTGAGAAATGCAAAAATATATATTGTTATGTCTAAAAACTGAAGGAACACAGTTATGAATGTGGTCAGCCTGCTCACTAAATTTCTAGATCCTGTACATCGGATATACAGTCACTCTGTAGTCCTTGATCTGAATGCTAGAGATCAATTCTTGGAGTTGATGTGTTTTAAAATGTAGATTTAGCTGCTTGTCAAGGTCAAATCTCTGCAGGTCAAAGACGAGTACTTATAAATTAACAAAGTTCAAAGAAAATACTGGAAAATTTCCCATAAATTAGGGGAAAATGGCTCCAGGAGCTTATCTAGGAGCAAATCAAGGGATAGTTTGATCATAGCTTATTAG
This sequence comes from Urocolius indicus, assembly GCA_013401255.1. Classification (NCBI taxonomy): domain Eukaryota; kingdom Metazoa; phylum Chordata; class Aves; order Coliiformes; family Coliidae; genus Urocolius; species Urocolius indicus. The sequence goes on along the minus strand of WBNH01006932.1, from coordinate 308,498 downwards.
TATCTGCAAGAGAAAATAACATTTCTTAATAGAGGTCTTGCCAATTTAGCAAAAGTTCAGCAAGCTCAAATGACTACAAGTTCAAAGACATGTTCAAATTAGAAATAAGGAAGTGTCCTTCATCGGGGTAATTATACATTGGAATAACTTATCAAAGTTTGTGACAGATTATCCATTATTGTAAATTTTTAAATCAAGACAGAATGTTTTTTCTAGAAGTTATGCTCTAGTTAAAGTACAAATTTAGAAAAATCCTGTGGCCTCTGCTATGCAAGAGCTAAAAATTATCCATTTTAACTTTATCGCTTACATATGTATTTAATTGGGATTTTGTTTTCCTCTTAACTGAAATCACCTAAGCATCCAGGCAAATGAAATCACATATAATATGCTATGTAAATCACGTATAATATGCTATGTAAATCACATATAATATGCTATACTGCACTTTCAGTATAGAAGTGAGGAAAAGTTCTTTATTGTAGAAATTTTCCACACTTCCCTCATGTCACTTTTCTTTTTAAGTCTGCCATGGTTTTGGCTCATCCAGAGAAAAAATACCATGGTTAGACTTAAGTTCCACAGACCACAGAACACCCAAAGGACAGAAAGAGCTTAATTGCCACTTATGGTCCTGGACAAACCTGGCAAGGCTACTTAGCTTGGGGAAGAAAACAAAACTTAATTTAATCCACCTCCAACCAAAACATAACAAACAGAAATATCCAGTGGAAAAATAATACAGAGTGAATGATAGAAGGGCAACCAGCCCTTTAAGATCAACTTTCCCCCACCCCTTCTCTCTTCCTGGGCTCAGAGCCCTCAGCCTAGTGTCATTACCTCCTCCTCCTCCAATAAGCAGGTGCAAGCGGCAGGGAGTGAGGGGTGCAGTCAGTCCTTTCCTGATGTCTCTTGCCACTTATTGCACTCTGAGGAGACGTGCTCCCCTCCAGTCCTCTCTTGCTCCAGCCGGAGTCTCCCATACCACCAGGCAGCCCTGCACGGGATGCTTCGATGGGATACTGCAACCCTAGTTTATCTTTTCAGGGTCAGGGTCTAAACTGTTCACCTCCTCTGCCCCAGAGTCTCCAGCTGTGAGTCCCTTGTCACAAGGTCTCTACTTCTTGTCACAGGATACAAGGATGTCTCTGGTCAGGCATCACTCATTCTGTCTTTTCCTGGCTGTGGTGTCCGTGTTGTTGTCTCCATCTTGCCTTTCCCTTTCATCTCCCTCCATGCACTTAAAATTCCCATCCGTAAATAGTGATGGCAGAGGCTCCAGATTGGCTCAGCCAGGCTAGAGGTGGGTCCGAACCACAGAGCTGGCAGGGGCAGTCTGAGAATTCTTTACCGGGCCTGCACTGGAGCTCCCTCCCCCTGTTACCAAGCAAAAGCAGCTCCTTGCAAAGCCATAACAAAGTCTCACTTTTCAGAGAGTTTTATCATTAGATGTGTACCTGACCATCTTTCTGCTAAGTGTCTACTTTTGGTACCTCAATCATGACTTCCAGACATGTACAGAGATGCATACTGAGTAGCTATTGTGTGATGCTTGTGCATGGCAATGATGTGAGACACACCTTTGAGACAGCTCTCTGCTCCATTTACACTGGTCATTGCCATTGTGCTACAGCATATAGAAGCTGAAACTTCCCTCCTCTCTCCATTTTTCAGTCTGAAGTTAAGACTTTTTAATTTCAGTGTTTTGAATTTCAAGAGAATTAGTCATTTGCCTCTTGTGATTTTTTTTTTCCCTCCTCTTGGAATCCATCTCCCAAGTTTAGCAGCTGAAATGTCCCTGGAATATTTGCTTTCCAGTGCCTTTAAAATGTATTCTGCGTATCCTATATGTTCACAAGGGTCACAGAGTGCAAAAGCTGTAAGAAAACTGAGGAGCTTTTTAAAACCACTGTGAGGAGCTTCTTCACAGATGGTTTTCACCTCCTACAACTCTTTGCACAGGGTTCAGGAAACATAGGAATTTGAGAAAGGTTACTATTCTTACTGTCCTCTTTGACATCCAAAGCAAATAGAGCAGCTGATAAAAACTCTTGACTATCCTTTCTTATTTTGCTAGTGTTTTTCTTTTTTTTCAACTATGTTGTTTTCCATTACAGGTCTTAGAAAAACTTTATCAGCAATTTGGAAAGAAAAGTGTATGACTTAGCACTGGTTGGGATTTCTGTAAGAGAAGGCCAGTTCCTCCAGGTTTTTCTTTGCTGACCTCTGAGACCTGCAGAATTGTTGCTTCTCTTCAGGAGACTCTGAAAGATAGGAGGGGAGAGCATTATCTCTTAGTAGAATTGTCTTTAAGTAGTAGAGGTTTTTATCCATACACTTCCTAAAAGTTTTATGGCTCATGACTCCTCTTCTGCAGACCTTTTAGTCTTCTGAATCAAGATTATCTGTAGCACCCTTTGGGGTTCTAAGAAAGTCAGAGACATTCCACTAGAAATGGAAGTCATTAAAGATATAAAGCATATAATGTTTGGGGTTATTTTCAGATTGCTCAGGAAGAATGACATCTAAACAATAAAGAAATAATTAGAAAACTAGGACATTCTGAGCTACAGTCAGTAGATCTATAAGAAGATAGACTATATCTGTCTTAATTCTGCTTAAGGAGAAACAGCATACTTGGAGAACAAAGTAAATAAAAATGTTTCATTTCATTAAATGGTCATCAGGAAGCGTAAACAAAATGTGCATAATGCTTCAAGAATAACTAGGCTCCCAACACAGTGACTGCACTATGTTTCAAAGTGCACTGTATCAGAGGTTCGCTTTCAATACCTATGCAAGCAAGGGCTTTTGCATTCTGTCACCGTGTCCAGAGGGACACCTACTTTTACACTTCAATATAACTTCTCGACCCTGTTCAGTTTACTCAGAGAAAAGTTTGAATGTGGAGTAATTGTTTATTCTCAATTAACACATTGTGCATCTCTGCAAGTTTTTATTAGTGGTTGTGAAGTTTTTTTTTACTCGGTGAAAGGCTTTTTTGAGAAAAAGGCTGGTATATATAAGTTCATAGGTAAATATCAGGATACTCCAAAAATGTATTAGAATAACAGTCCTTTGGTCATCCTGTGTTAAAAAGCTATAGACGTAAGCTATGGTTTTGTTATACTAATAGTACAGCTGGTCAAATGATGAGCAGCAGTTAGATAGATGGTCTATGAATCAAGTGAAATAAATGCAGTGATTTTCATCCACACAAAGACTTTAAATGAAGATTGAAAACTGCATTGAGTGGTTTGTGGTGTAATTGCATCTTTGTTTTTTTTTTTTTTAATCTCTAACAGCCATATACTTGTGGTTTTCTACTTGATCTTGATAGTATAGGTGAAGAGTAGAGGCCATAGTCAATGGTGCAGATGTGTGGCCTAGGGGATTCCAAGTACAGTCCTTAGCAAAACTAGTCATTTGGGTCCTGATGCAGCAAAGGCACAGTCACATTCCTAGCATTACACACTGTGATCATTTCTGTTGATTTCAGGTAGAATAAATTGGAAGAAGACAACATGCATAAGTATTTACTAGAGTACTAAGCAGTCAGCACTGTCATGGCACTTCTCCTGGGATAGCAGAGCTACAAGACCCCTCCAGGGCACCTAAAAATGAACTCAAGTTTTTGTTGCCAAATCTGCTTCACAAAACATGGTAGCTTATTGTTGTTTGAACTGCCTTATGTCTCCATAATGTCAGCCCTATTTAACATTATTTCTTACAGCATCTAAGACTCTGACTCGATGTATGGTCTTCAGTACGCTGGTTAGGTATTGTAAAGTCTCAATATTTTTTTTTAATTCACTGTTATTTTATAATATGTGACTAAATGATCTTTTGAGGTCCCTTCCAGCCCTGGAGATTCTGTGATTCTGTGAAGTGTGTCTTGCATGTCTTTCTCAGATATTGTAGTGGCATCTACTTGCAATCTGTTTAGGTGGTTTACTGTTACAGGCTTAGTTTTGAGAAGCATTTTCTAAAACCTGGCAAGGATAAGCTGTGAGATGCTGCTCACATAGTATGGCATTGCCTCAAAAGCTCACAAAAGCATCCTATTCCAATTGAAAGAAATAGACAAGGTAATGCTTACAGAAAATGATCTCTTAGTAACTGCAATTCCGCCCCCCAGCACTGAATATTTTTTCAGTCACCTTAAAAAGGTCATTGTAATAAATTGATTGAGTTTGAAAGCTTGTCCAGTTTCACTGTAACTTCTGTAAGTGATTCTGTTGTATCTTAAAATATTGTTTATTACTTCCAGCTCTACTGTATACTTTTCTCTAAATTTCAGGAAAAGCCATGGTCTGCTCCTGAAGCAAGAGATGGGGATGTTTGGTACCATTTCAAGGGAAATTGCTGATGTTTCTGAAAATTTTCTATTTACTGTTCAGAAAAATGAAATTAAATATTTTGTTCTGGAGCAGATTAAAAAAAAAAAAAAATCCAGACTATTTTGTTGATATGTCTTGAAACTTCTACACAAACCATTGCTTAGTCAAAACATTGGAAAGACAGAAAAATTGATTTAGATGAAATCGAAAAACAGGAAAACGACAAAAAAATTCATGTGATTCCCCAGAGTTTTGTTAGATCCAGAATTAAAAATGTATTTCCTTTTTCAAGTCTTGTAACCATTTTCAATTTTAAATCTGTATCAATTTCAAAGTGAAAAACATCATTTTAGAATAAATTGATTTTTAAAATGTACCCTCATCCCAAAATAATTGCAGTGTAATGTTTTAGTCCAAATATGTTAATTCAGATTTTTGGACATTTTCTCCAATTTATTCACCAAAATACTTTTAATTTGTTTTGCTTTGGGGGCTGGGGAGGGTGGGGGTTGTGCATGTCCTGAAATTCTATTTTTATAAACTCTTTTATTTGTTTGCTTTCTTCTTTCTTTCTTCCTTTCTTACTTTCTTTGAGAAATTCAGAATCCAACAGATTTTGGTAGTTCAATTAAAGTCTCATCAGAGAGAGAAAATGCCATTCAAGTAAAAACTAAAGTGGGATGTGTTCCACACGTTTAGTAATAAAGCATTATTTTTCCAGGAACTCTTTGAGATATTGTTGTGGATCCTGAGTGTGTCCATTCCAGATATTTGTGTCTCTGTATATGCCTAAACTATTTCCTCAAGATAAGAAAAATAAGTGTCCTATGGCTGATCATAATTTGCTTAATACTCATGAGACATTTGGGTTGCCACTTTTTTTTCTTTTTGTTTATTTGCTGCCAAGCTTTCCCTTTGTTATTCCCAGGTAAGTTAGGGCAGGAAAATGCTGCACTCATCAAAAGATGAGAAGTCCCACTGCCTGGGGCCAGATGTTCATAAAATATTCCTTTGACTTTTTTTTTTTCCCCTTCAAGTCTCTTCCTCCCTCAGCACAGCAACTGAGAGTAAGTCCCTTTTCCTCTTATGTTCAGCTGCATGTCATCTTGAATTTAGTTGGAGATTTCAGCCAATTTGGTGCTGAGGGAAGGGCTCCTGAGGCAAACATTTCCCTTTCCTTATTTCAGACACTTTGCCTGCAAACTAATTGCACAGATTGGAGTTAGTTCATTTGTTACATTTGCTTTTGGTAACTGAACAGTATAAAAATAAAAATGAAGTGCTTTCTTCTGGGGAAAAAAAAAAACCAAAAAACAGGATTTTTTTCCTCTGCATGGGCTACTTAAAAGTTTGCAACACACAGGCTTTTTCTTTGCTTTTGCAGTAAATAACGCTAATTAGGTGAATAGTATTAAGTTATCCTCTTAGAAGAAATCTCTTATTCTCTCTAATACTAATGAGTAAATATTTAAACTTATTGGTGATATTCTCCAGTAGTTATTTTTACAGCAGCAGTAAATTAGAATTCCACACTTTGTGAAGCCCTGAATGCAGGCCGTACAAAGGTGTTAAACCCAAGTCTATAGGTGAATTAAAATAGAAATCACATCAAAATTAGTCTTGATGATGGAACATTAAAAGCTTGTGAGTATTTTCAGTAGCCATGATTGCATCATCATTTAATACATCCTTTCTTACAAATATTCCAAGTTTTTCCACTCCATCTGCCTCTTTTACTCTCTGTTGCTAGCATGATAGCCCCTCAGGACAGCATAATCTCTTTAGCTGTAATGCCATAATCCGCTTCTAGATAAGAGTGAAAGACAAAAAAATTGGAGAATACTGCACATATTAAAACCTTTCCTCATTTCCCTTTCAGACTGGAGGCTTAAAGAAATTAAGAAAAATTGTTTTGTTCTCTATAAATTATAAAAAAAATACATTACAGTTAACTGAATCTTACAATTAGCTTTTATTTTTCTTAATAAACAACCTCCTCAGTCATATTTCAATGTTGAAACAAAGCTGACAGTTCTTGCCAATTGGAAAAAATCCACGGCACAGAGGAGCTTATCCCACCCATTTTGTTGCTGCAGCACTCCACATTGATCTAGAATTTCAGATGATGTACAATGTCTCTTTTAGAAGCTACTGCACGCACACCACGCTCTCCAAAGAGGCCTTGGTTATGCTGGAAGATACACCGGCAAAAGTACGGTTTAGCATTTTGAGATAATACGTCCCTTTCCAATCCAACAGCTGGAAGCAGAAAGGTTGACTGAAGATGAAAGGGGATCTCTCCAGTACGGGTTCCAGCATCATTGGGAACCAGATGGACTGAAATGGAAAACAGAACTAAAATAGGCCACAAAATTCACTGCCAGAAGAGGTTTTCTTTTTATTCATGGCAGTGTCAGGTTTTACTAGAAAGGGATTTGCCATGTCATAGAAACTGATTATAGGAATGAACTGGAACTGCCTTCATTCTCTCCCAACCAGTGCAGAATTGTTCCAGGTCTATTTTCTAATCTTTGTGTAGTCCGATTTTTAAAGAGTCATGAAATAAAACATTTTATCTGACATTTTTAGGTTATTTCACTACAATGGTTTTAGAACAATTTTCTTAAGAATTCAGACTATATTTCCTTTCTTATTATCATTAATTTTAGTTTCATCATCTTAGACTCCCTCAGGCAGCTTTTCCTTTTTGCTATTTCATGTTCTTCTGTATAGCTGTTATTTTTCTCTGCAGCTGTCATATTTTTTTTTTCATAAGACCTCTTGTTTAATGTCATTACTATTCTGTCCACTTCCCCCTTCAACTAATAAACATGTGAAACAACAGCAAACTTATCATTGCTCTTACTAGGTACTTCCTGACAATGTTCTAGGGTGTTGTTCATCAGTATTTTTTCTTTATGGTCCTTCAGTGCTCTTATCTAAGTCTTTACAAATAATTTTTTCAAGTACAATTTCTGAGACACTGTAGGAAAGGTTTTGCTGATGCTTCAATCCAGCTTCATTGCATCTGCTGTTTCCCCTTTTTCTACACTAGGGATTTTGTCCAAACAAAAAACAGTTGAGAACTAAAAATGCATGTTGAGATGTCCCTTTTCCTGCCTCGAGTGTAAATTTCTGACCGGAGGATCCTGATGTATGAACACTTGCTGCCTTAATGCCAGACGCTCTGAAAGAATAGGTTGTAAGGAACATTGATAATCTGTTACTCAGAAGTATTTCAAGGGTTGTAATCAGACGTGTCAGGTGATTAACTTCTTAATAGGTGTGATTGAGGGCTGCTATTTCATCTTATGCAGCTTATGTATTGCATCCTATGCAGACAGTGTTAAGGGCTAGATCCACCCCACATATATTGAGTAAAATGTTTAACATGAGTGACAAAATTCTCTTTGTCTCAGCATAATCTTGACTTCAGGACAGAAAACAATTAATTTAAACAGTGGCATTCTGGAAGAAGCAGATTTCTGGACAGTGTGAAAATGACAGAAATGGAATCATATTAGATAAATAAGGATTGTGTCTACCCTTTCCCTAGTAGACAGTGATTTCATAGAATATCCTCTTGGAGCCTGTAGCTTTTCAGAATAAGGAGTTGGGAGGGTCAGTTCTGGTTGTTAAGGTGTTCCATCTGTTTTGTCTTGTAGGATATTATCTAATTCTTTTTGGAATGATAATGACTTTTGGATGGAGTTGATGTCCATCACATGAGTCACCTAGATTCATTCATTTTGTAAAGAATACTCCTACTGCTAAGCATGTCATAATGAAATCAAGCTTCATCAGTTAAGGAGACTACTAGAAACACAACATCCTTCTCTTGCTTCGCTTATTTGTATTTTCACTCCCTTTTGGTTACTTTAGCCCTCCTGCAAGTCCATATAACCTATCATTAGTCTGTATGTCATCTCTTCATTTCTTGTCTGCAGCCTCAGGAATCAGAAAAACTTTTTCTTAGTGGCATCTGGAAACTTGAAGCTTTTTTGTAGTCACCCTGTGTTAGCGCAGTGTAGGGGCTGTAGTTTCCACCGAGAGATCTCAGCTCATGTACTCGTTTTAATTGCTGAGTCAGCACAGAGATGGAATCGACTTTGACTGGCATATGTCATCATGGCTTCTCATTTTTCTCTGCACTGTGTTTTCTTTCAGGGGTTATCTTGCTACTTCTTGATAAGTTACGGAAGATGAAATGGGAGCAGATGTGGAGACTCACAGCAGAGCGGGAGTTAATGAGCATGCTGTCCACTTCACTGGCTGACCAGGTGAGTAGGACATTGCAGATGAGTGGTACAACCACTGCTCCATGGATTGAGGAAGGTAAGAAAGGGAAGGAATGAGTTGTGAAAAAAGTCAGAGGAAAGTATTGTGCCTGTAGTCACTATTTGTTGAATTGTTCTGGGGAAGATGAGGAATAGAGAAGTGGAGATGTACTCATATGGTTTCTCTTACTACACTGACATTTTTACCTCCTCTGCACAGGTGATTCATCAGACAAATAGGGTTTTTGAGCTTTAGTTTTCTGTCCTCTTTTCTTTAGCATAAAACAGAAGTCCAAGTAAACTATGTCTTTTCTTACTGGTTATCGTGTAAGCAGACTTCAGTTTTAAAAGTCTACAGATATTTCTTTACTGTTTCTGGTGGATGAGTCCCAGCAGTCTCCTTACCGCAACACCCCTGTGAAGACAAACATGCTACTGTCTCCCTGCCACAGATGGGGAAACTGAGGCCAAGAGAAGAAATAGTGTGCCTGTGTGCAGAAATGCATATTTAATCTCTTTGCACTTCCTGACAGCTCTGAGTTTTAAATCTAGAAGCCCCGTTAATGTAACATGGGACCTGAACCAATAAGTCTTACTCAATAGCTGGAGTGTATTAGCTCAATAAAGCATCATGTTTAGATATTTCTACTCAGCTACATATGACTTATGACCAGTCACCACTAAGGAAGCATGCTGCTTACTGTGCACATAGAGGTATGCACCTGTGCACGATATCCTTACAGGTTGATCCAAAAGCTACTGAAGTTCATTAAAGTGATCCTTGCAACATCACTGTGTTTTCAATAGGGTTCTGAGTTGCTGTCTAATACCTGCATGGGATAGAATTTTGCAGAGTGGACCAAGGTTGCTTATGTCTTACCTTTACCACAAAACTGTCTTTTCAACTTACTTCTCCAACTGTATGGCTGCATTGAGGCAGAGTATGTCCTGTCCCTCATGGTGCTGGCTGTTGTGCAGATCTGTCCTATATGCCTTTTCTACGAAATACCCAGAATACAACAGTATGCAACAATAAAGTCCTAGCTAAAATCCCACACAGTAATTCACCTTGAAGCAGCGCAACTGCCAGGATCACCTTCATCCCCTTTATTGAAAAGTGATGCAGTACTTACTAACAGCAGGTAGTTTATCATTTACTGTGTATTATTGTTCCTGGTGAGTAGAAGAGGAACCACATCTCCTGCCAGTAGCACAAGATACATGATTTGAAAATTTTTCTGGAGTCCATTAGTTCTGCATGTCAGGAGAGCCTGTTCCATTTGTTCAGATCTGCACATCACCCTTTAGATTTATAGCACTCTCTATGGAAACAGAATTACAAAGCAAGGTTTGCAGAGTTTAGCTCATATAACCATTTGCATACCTGTGCAGGGCAGAAGGACAGTCAGGTCTGGGAGAGGTGGACGTCACCTCACTATAGAAACAACTTACTTAAGTGTTTCTCTTGTTTTGTCTGCTAGGATATATTCAATGCGGTCATCAAACAAAATCCCTTCCTTGTCTACCAGCTCCCATGTTTCTGGAACGTGCAGCTGTCTGATCACACCCGTTCTGAGCAGTGCTACAGAGATGTTTCTGACTTGAAGGTAAGTTTTACAGGAGGTTGGAAGGGTAGTATCCTTTGCAACAGGGAATACAGGACTCTACTGTGACACAAAGATTTAATCCCTTAAAGTAGAGAGGAAACTTAACACACGCAGTTCAGGAGGACACGGAAAGTCAAAGATGGATGTTGCTTTGGGGTTTGGCAAGGTGTTAGAGGAGTGTTTCATCTTCTGATATTCTGTACCTGTCATCTATGCCACTGCATCTTACTGCTGAGTTCCTATTGCTGGCCCAATTCTTAGCTCTTCCTAGCCAAGGAGTATGAAACCTTTTCTTTTTTTTTTTTTCTTTTTTGTACTGGACAGATTTGAAACTCTTTTAGTCAATGTCCTTTAGTGGAGTAAAATTCAAAAAGAATGTTGAGTGTACCCTAGCTAGAAATGCATTAGACGAAATGTAAAGACCTTGCACATGTTGTATTTAGCCTTTGTGTACACCTAACCCAGCCATGCTGCCACTCATTTTTACAGAATTTGCCCTAGGAAAAAAAAAAAAAAAAAGCTGAGTAGAAACCTATTAACTTAATAAAATGATGCTATAGTATCAGTTTAATAGCACATCTTTCACTGTTGGCAAGCAGAATATAAAAGCAGGGTGGATTTGAACAGAGATGAGTAAATCAACATCAATGGTGCTGTGGTCACTTTGAAAGGCCAGACTCAAATTTAACATGCAGAGAGTTCAAAATTGAAGCTGATTCGGCTTCTCCCACTTGTAGAATAAGACTAGCTGGCTAAACCTCAGCAGATTCTATCAGAGCAGAGTAGTGGCATCAGAATATAGTAAATATTAGGTACTTTTTGGTGATTAATATTAAAATTTAGTAAAGTTTCGTCTCCTTAATTTATGTTTTGAGAATGCTTTAGTAAATGAGGTTTTAAAAAAAAAAAGAACACAGAATCCTAGAACAAGTTACAAAAGACCTCTGGAAACCATTCAAACCACTCAAAGCAGGACCAAGTTAGATCAAGTTGCTAAGCATATTGTTGAAGACATTGTCAAGTCTCCATAGACTGAGATTCCACAGCCTCGCTGGCTCTCTGGTCCAGAGTTTGACCATCCCATGGTGCGATATATTTCCTACATCTAACCAGATTTTCTTTTGTGACAATATGTATAGAGTCACAGCAGGAGTGTTCAACATGAACACCAGGTACTAGATGAATACAGAAAATCAATCACTCTCAAAACAGTGATTTCAAAAGCTGAACTTCCCAAAAGACAGGAGTTCTATTACGTGAGTTAACTGACCTGTCAAAGCTGTCTAGTATTGTCTGAATTTCATACATAAAGTATTCACAACCAACTATTCAGGTATGGTCCACAGAAGACAGCTTTTAAAGTTGGATCAGTATAGTAGTCAGTACAGTGATCACTAAATGTTTTATAATAAACTTTTATAGGGCAGGATCAACACAGGGTCTTAAAATCATCATATTTTTGAAACTTTAGTTCTGTGCTCATGTTGGGAATCGTGTATGACAGCAATTGCAAGGTTTGAAACAAAGGGAGGTATGTAATAGCAGGGAATACGTTTCCTGAAGATTAATTTTAGAACACACCTCCTTCCTGGGAGATATCACAGTGTTTTTCTGTGAATTAAAGACTGACATTAATTCATATAATCCACTGAGACAGTCAGATTGGATTCAGTACAAGGTTAAGACGCATATATTTACATGAGAAAAAGATATTGAAATGAATAACTGAGGATCTAGGGCTTGTTTCAATTGCTTAAACATAGTTTGAGTCACCATGGATACTCTGAGATATCCACATGGGACTGTCAGATACAACACAGACCTACAGAAGATGATGCTCTTTGGGCAAGGCAGCTCATGGGGAGGCAGAGTGACTTGAAGGTGCTTTCAGTGTTGCTGTACACCTGTATTTAGGCAGCTGAACTCTGATCCCCATGAGTGATTTTGGAGACTGGTTAAGTTCACCTGAGAGTAGACATCTGACAAATAATCAGGCAAATCACTCTTTAGGTTCAATGACTGTATTGACTAGTCTGCTTCAGATGTGGGACATCTAGGTCATATGTAACGTCTACAAGTAAGCATTTAATAGAAGTGTCTAAAATGGAATGCTTTCTCCATTGTCGATTTATGTTTACAAGTATTCTTAGGTTTGGTTGTTTATTACCATATATTGGATCACACTGACAGTTCCATGACAGCATAGGCAGTGGAGTCTAAGATGCATAATATCCTCCACTGTCTTTCTAGTCTGAGGTAGTTAACTCAACATGAGATGCAGGCACAAAAGCAATTTCTTCATCTGAACTTGACTTATTCTCACTGCTAAAATTATCCCCTAAATACTGAATCAAGCCTGAAATTCTTTGCTTTGAAAGAAAGGCCAGAGCCTTATCTAGGGCACATAGGAGTCCTGGTTTTAATAAAGCTCTTTTGATATTCAGCAGTTAAAGAACTGGCCCTCAGGCAGCACCATTTAAAATTCTTCATACAATTAAAAAAAAATCATAAACTAATTGAAGTTGTGAATTTGCATTAGGAAAATTAGCAAAATTCTAGTTCTGAAAAGAAACTGGCTGGTTTTGTATGTGCTCCTCTCAAAAAAGCAACAAATGTTGTTAGCCTGAGTTAGAGAATATACTCTTAAAATTACCAAAGTTAGTCAGTTCCATGGCATTTAATATAAATGGTATGACACAACATATTTGGCACATCCTGTATTTCATGGTAAGACTGGAATAAGAAACAAGGAAAAAAAGCCTCCAGGGTGAGAGGGAGAGAAAGACAGATTGTGAAGTTTGTACTCAAAGATTAAGAAGGATCGTGTAGGAAAGAAGGAAATGCGGGGAGAGATTTAAATTCCAAGGTAAAACTGGCCCAGTCAAGTATTCCTTAGTGAAATCAGACTGCATTCCTCTTGTCATACTGAAAAAGCACTGATTTAATTTCACCTGACCTCCATAGGACCTGAAGATTTCTCAACTCTTTCATACAACATTGTGTCAAATAAACTTGGACCTCCAGGGCTGGCTGCTGTTCAGGAGATGGGTGTGTGTATGTGCACAGATATACACACATTTCTTTGCTGCTTTGTTCACATTCATGCAAACATAGGATGACCAGCATACTTTTTGTAGGCCTGTGGAGCACATGAATATTTCATATTGCCTGAAGAGGATTATAAACACTTTTTTTTCTCATTACAGTCCTCATTAAGTTGAATCTCTACCATTTTGTTGATTTTTTTTGTTGCTGTCTCATGTTAGAGGAGGTCAGATGTTTGACTACTGCTGAAGTCTACTTCCTTGCAGCACCTTAGCAGCATATGCAAATTTGAAAGGACTTGAGTATAAGGATCTTTCAGAAAAGGCATGGGAAGAACAGGAATATTTATAACCAAGTATTGTGTTGTTATTGGCTAGTAATTTTATATCCGTCTAAAGCAGCATCAAAATAAGACTATTATTTTCAGTCATCCAAATGCCTGCTTTACTTCTTAGGCTGTGCTATATAGTGCTAGAGGTTGCACTGTACACAACTAGACTGAATTCCTGTGGACTTTTCTGCTGTCAGTGGCGTAGGGAACCAAAACTTATGTAAACAACTAGACATACAGAAATCTTTCTTTCCCCACCCTGAGGGTACCCTAAATTAAGGATGCTATTTATCAGTCAAGAATGTTTGTAAATGAACAATTTTAATAGAAAACAAAGAGTGAGCTAAGAGGAAGCAGGTGCCCTTTAATTCTATTTGCCAAGTGAGCCAACTACAATCTCTAAAGGCTTTTATTTTTGCATGGCATTTGTTACACCTTAGAGAAACACTCAGGAGTTGTTATTGAAGACTGGACAAAAGATGTGGAAGTGCTAACAGTTATTCTGTGTAGGCATCCACTGTCTATTTTGCTTATCTCAGCTCCTCACATGGTCCCCAGTAGCGTACATTGTCAATGGACAAGCATGTGTGCTGTAGGACAATGTCTCTCTAGGCTTCAAAGCCTGTGGAGATATGCCTGCAACTGAGGTTCATTTATGCATTCCTTTTTCTGGGTTGGACTCTGTGTTTGCTTTCCTTTTTGGTTAATAGTTTGTTCCTGTCTGTAAGGAAATCTCAGTTACTACATTTTGGCACAAACAAAATGGCAAGAAAAGTCCTGTGAAAGAAAGTAATGAATCGTGATGCCTCTGCAAATGAATCATGACCTCATTGAATGAGTCAATCGTGAAGAGAAGTCTGGTTGTCAAGGATACAGATGCGATTTACACACAAAGAATCTAATAATTCACAATCACATAAATCAGATGCTGGACTTTTCAATGGGAATGTATCAAATTATTAGAGTTTACACCCTGACCCAAAAGAGGAAAATGCTTTAAGACGTGTTACAGCTTTCAAACTGGTTTTGAACACAGCTGATACTAAATTAGTGGGTAGATAAATAATTAACCTCATGAATTCCCCATTCTGAAATTGTGTTGTATGACTCTATGTGTCCTTCCTGGGAATGTCTTCCACAGGATGATGACTTTGTGAGATTCCTTGGAAAAGTTTAAACAGCTTCTTGTCCATAACCCAAATCCATCATTTCAGATCTGCCTCAAACATGACCTACTGTACCTCCTTCTATCCCACTCAGTGCTGTCCAAGCAGGTCGGTGCTAATCTGCAGCAGTTCTGACACTCTGCTGCCTTGCACCTTTTAATGCCAACCAAGGAAGAGCTACACTGAGAGGAGTAAGGGCTCAAGAGGGTTAAACATACCCCTTCCTTGAATGAACATCAGAATCAGGAAGAAACATTGGTACAGTAGTTGAAGAGAGAGCTGCAAATCCTTTTGAGGAAAAAAAATGAGGACTTTAAAAACTTCAGGACAGGGACCATCTGTCAATTTACTGCTACACAGCATAGGCAGTAAGCTGAGGAGTAAAGTAATCCCTGGGACCGTAGGCAACAAATCAGCCAGGGCAGGGATTTGAATTCCACATCCAAAACCAGCGCTTGGACCTCAGGGTTGCTGGCTACTCCAGTGTGAGTATCTAACATTTCTATAAAACCTCCCTGATGACACTTTTGTGAAGTATTTGATCCTTTCTGAGGAAACTGATCATTTTATTAAACTGATCATTTCTGCTAAAATGCAGTTTAAAAATAAAGTTTCCAGATGCCTCTAATCATGGCATAAGTTACACATGTGGTGTTTGTTTGCAGTGTGACTTGGGACATATTTAAACTTTTCAATAACGTGCCTGAAAAAAAAAAAAAAAACTATTGAGATGGCATTAAAGTGCCATATGTAGATGGCTTTGCTGTGCAGATTTGCCAGACATTTAGCTCCTTCTGATTTCTGTAGGAACTCTCTGGTTGCCTAAACAAGGAGTCTGTTTTTCAGGCAGGAAAGCTCCTCATCTACAAAATAACACTTATTTACCTGAGTTGCAAAGTGCTGAGAGACCTAATTAAAAATATGTTCGATGCTTTGCAAAATTAAACTTCTTTAAGATTAAATTTAACCATGATTTATTCTTACTTGTTACTTCTTCAGACTGACAAGTAAGTGTATAGGTATACAAGATATCCTGTATTCTCTGATTTCATAAGGGCTGCAGCAGAGTGAGAAATTATCAAAATGTGTCATTGAGTGAAAAAAATGGAAGATATTGTGGTTAAGGAAACATTTGGCCAAATACTTGAGGATGCTTCCAGGGAAAAATGGATCAAGATACCCCTAGAAAAAAAATGTTATGTTGTAGCTTATTATTTAGTGGTTTGAACATCAGATTTGAAATATTTAATCTCATCAGAGAAGACAAGGCACCTGGTAACCTAAGGAGAGTTTCTGGGATTCTCGTTTTCAGTGTATTTCCATGAAAATAACTGACTTTAGAGCCCTTTCCTGCACTACACCAACATATAGCATCCACTGTTACCTTCCATAGCAGATCCCATTGCCAATCTGCGAGGTTCCAACTGTGTCATCATTTGAGTGCTTTGGGTCAGAACCTGGTGAATAATTGGAAACTAATGGTGCAGTTAGCCTGTTTCACAAGGTCACAAGTGTGTGGAAGTATTCCACGAGGCTGGCTGAGCATAATCAGTGAGTGGTAACAGTTGCCGACTAACTAGGATGGTATTAACAGAAATGCAGACAGTGCCAAGTTGCTTAATGATGACTAACCAGGTGTTAAATAAATGTGGAATTCTATGTTCTGATCTTTTGGTACTTAAATTGCTAAATGAAGATTAAGGAGTGTATTTTTCTTAGTTCTCAGGAGGCTTTGATCAAGAGTGGGAAGGATCCATGAGACAGCCTGAAGACTAGCACTATTCTTGAGGTGTCTTCCTGAGGTGTGAACCCAGATAATGGCACTGGAATTTTATATATTCTAGTTGCAGTTTCGTCTGTTTCCAAGAGAGCTTCTGAGTAGCTTAGAAATTAGGAGGGAAAAATAGAAAAAGAAATAAACACAGTATTATAGTGCTATCCAGTCTTGGAACGGGGATGTTGTGATAACGACATTTTTAATTTCTAAATACACTTTCTCTTTTTAATGTTGCTCAGTCTGCAAATGAAGTGGATTCTGAGTTTGTCCAGTCTTTTTTTCTTCTGATTTCCCTTTAGTCTCTTTCCAACTGATTTTTTCTTCTCCAATCAACTAATTGTTGCCCACAGTAAAGTTTATAATGTAATGGTCATAGCTGACTCAGGCCTGTGAGAAGTTCTGCAAGAATGTCTTGACCTATAGGCTTCTACTGTAGCTGATGATGCATTACACCAAATCAGACAGCTACAGTCAGAACCAAAGGTGAATTTCTGGGCTGACAGCAAGAAAAGAATATAGTCTTTGCCTGTTAACTCTCAAGAGACTTGTTGCTTTTTGAAGCCTACTTTCTTTCTTATTATTTCATGTATCATGTAATATTTATCTAATCATGTTATATTTTAAAAGCTGCCTGCTTTTTTGCTAGACCTGTTCTGTGGTTTTCCTACCTCAGGTCATCCAGATGGTTGCATAGTTCCTTGATGTTCCTTAACGGCATTGGCGTGTGCTGTCTTTCTTGATTAAAAAATCAGCTTTTCTGGGTAGTCATCAGCTCCATTCAGCTTTCTTCAGTTCACTCCAGGCTCTCCTGACATCTGTATACACACAACATCCTGACACATTTCAAATCTGATCAGATCGGAACCACCTGCTAGGCCCTTGACGCTTACCAGCTTTTACATACACAACAGATTTTGAAGCACAGCAGCAAAGAGCCTCTATACTGACAGCTGGCGTTGACATCTACCCCCAAACAACTGGGCAGAGGCATCACCACCAGTACTTGGCTGTGATGTGACATAGTGTACGTTGATGGGAAGTTCCTGCAGCATTAGTCACTGAGTTTATCATAATCATTAGCCATTTCTGTGCTCATGGCCCCCAGGGTGAGTGGTCAGAGTGCTTATCAGAGGGATGGGACACTCATGAAGGCATCCCAAAGGAAGCTCACATGAAGTGTAGGTGTAGTGTGCAGAACACAGAGATGATTTTTCTCAGCAAATGCTTTTTGTCCTATTTTCCATCTTCTCTGCTTTCTTTGATCCACCGTTAAATATGTGCAAGGCCACAGCATACGGTTTCCATTCTATGCCTGATTGTAAAAATGCATACTAGTGCCCTGTAAAGCTGTTAAGCAGCCCCTTGGGTTTCTTCAGCCCTATGCTTGTTACACGTGTCTGTTTCCCTGAGGCAGGATTCAATCACTGAGATTTTTTGCATGCATTTAATGCCTTATGTTGCAGTTAAGCACAATGCATTAAGTACTTTGAGTTCTTCAGCTCACGTCCTAACCTACTCAAAGCCCCTTTTTTTTCCGTGGTGTTCTGTATTTTCAGCACTTGTCACAGCATCATGTTATTGTACAGTTGAGCTACACTTCTGAACATATGGACAGATGTAAATGCAATTAAGAACATAGCAGTACCTGGCAAAAATATCTACGCCAGGTATTTTTGTCCACATCATTTCCCAGATTTATACAGAGCATTGATGCATCATGGTCTTGATTTAAAGTGTTTCTATAACTGGAAAAAGTGATTTGCCAATTTCTAAACTGATCATTTTTTTCCCTACAGTTGCTTTTCTGTAACTGCATGTTTGGTTTTCTGAAATCTTAGTAGCCTTAGCAGTTGAATCTCAGGAAAGGGTAAAGCTTTCCCTATCAGGAGATGTTTTCATGGATGTTGGCTATGTAGAAGAGAGTGCTGTAGCTCTTTTGGAAGTATAAATACTCAGTGAAGAGACTGTTTGCTGAAGTTAGTAGAGGAAGAATTCAGGCTACGTACTGCTTTTTCCTCACATTTGGCTACAAATAGTGTGATTTGTGATGACTCCCAGTTCCTGGGGAGTTGTGTGGCTGACACCAAGGAAAGTACATTCATCTGCTCTGAGCTGCTTCTGTTCTATGTGTTGAGCTTCAGCTCTGTGCATCCCCTCCCACAAATGCAACATTCAGAGCAGAGCTCACCACACACCTGGCTTGGCAGCCAGTGTTGCAGCTCTGTGGCCATGTGTGAGCGACACGGTGCCTTCACACAATTAACTTCATGGATTCAGAGAACCTCCACAATTCCTAGTTTGGAAATATTCCCAAGGGAGACTTTCTTTTTTAATCTCTTTAGAAGTCACAGGAATAAAGCTGAATACAATGCATTTGGTGGGTTTTTTTTTCTTAAGCCTGAAATATAGCCTCTATAAAATGAAATCGTTGCTGTAAGCCACTTTTCCCTCCCTCTTAGTTTTTCCTTAGGGCCCTATTCTCATTCAGGCTGGCGGCACTGCAAAGTTGCCTTGATGTAAATGAGAATCAGGCCCTTTATGTCAGCATTAGAGTTGGATCTAGGCCAGTGTGAGAGTCATCTCCTGTTAGCAGAAGCTAAATACTTTCTAGAAACTGGAATTCAAAGGGTGAAGCATTGTACTACATCACTATATTGTGTAGAGCAACTGAAATCATTCTCGTTTGAAGGGAGCAATGGTGAAAAAGTAGTCAGATTAAATTCAGTCCTTTTTGAAGGGTGTAAATGGGTATAGAAATTAATTTCAAGGGGTTTGTTCTCAATGCCTAACCAGAGAAGAGTCTGCCTGGACTGAAACAGTGAATCAATTTCATTAGCTGAAACAGTCATATGGAAACTGGAGATTAATGTTTAATTCCTGTGTCCCTGTGTCCCTCATCTTGCCACCTTCTTCAATAAAGTCCATAACCTATCAAGTCCATGATTAGAGTTGCAGCAGCCTTTATGAGGTGCTGCATCACAAGTCAGAGCAGCACCCTAACTCAAATGTGCAGATAATACCATGGAGGCGTTTCAAAGCACATCGCCTGTAGAGTATGCAGTAACTTGTGAAAGACATGGAAAAGCCTTCTCCTTATAAAAAGACAGAAGGAAATCTGTGTAGTTTGCGGTTGGGTTTTGTTTTGTTTTGTTTTTAAGAGGATGGAGAACTGATCACACATAAAAAGAGCAGATAAAGCAAATCTGTGTTCTAACAGCAGGACGTGTTTTCTCTTTTTCTTCTCTCTGAGGTGATTCACTGGAACTCACCAAAGAAGCTGCGAGTGAAAAACAAGCATGTGGAGTTTTTCCGCAACCTTTACCTGACATTCTTGGAATACGATGGGAATTTGCTGAGAAGGGAACTCTTTGGATGCCCCAGTGAGACAGACATTAACAGCGAAAATGTAAGTGGGACGTGCAATGTAATATGAAGGCTTGACAATTTAAAGTGTGGACGAGACAAGGTACAGGCTGCATGGAGGCCTGGAAGGTTGAAGGTGCAGGTAGTGCATTGTGCAGGGACTCAGGAGAATTGACATCAGTGCTTGCATTCCAGGAGACACCATGTACAAATCATTTCATCTCTCTGTGCCTCAATTCCTCTACTGTAAAGTGCCTTTCTTTTGTTTTTTTGAAGCTTTTTTTTTTTGTGCACTTTGCTTTTAAAAGGTAACATTGCACACTGAAGATGAGGATTTGGGCTCTTAATTCTGTTAGGAAGTTTTCCAAGTCTCACCCTTAGACCTAAAACTTACCAGAGGGATGGCTTGTTTCTTGCTCTGTATTTGTTCAGCATGCAGTGATGTCTTTTTTGCCTAGTATTTTGCCTGATGCACAAAAGAAGAAGGAATAAAAATATCAAAAGACTGCTGGATTTAGGTCTATGAGTTTTTGCCATGTGGCAAAGTATAGAATGAGTTAATACTTCAAGGTACACATAGGCTGTGAGACTGCAGGTGTTTTCTGCCCTGCTCTTAACCAAACACAGCAGCATTATCTGCATAAAATTTGCAATCAGAACCTTTCAGGCAAAGCAAATCTTTTGAAAATGGTTGAAATCAAGAGTGTTTACATACAGATGTTCTCATATGTGTGTATGCCTTCGTATATATAATTCTAACTGTTAAGTGAAACATTTATACACAGATGTGTATGAACTCTTAGTGTATAATGTGGTCTCTGAAGGTTTCTAGACCCAGTGTCAATTTGGACTGCATAGTCTGGAAGGAAATAAAAGGGAACCTGTAACATTTTGTGTTATCTCCAAGAAAAAAAAGTTCTAAAATATACAACATTCCCTCTATAAAAATCAATAAAGCAAAGCCAGTATCATGTACACATTAGCATTTCAGAGGTAATTGGCAGTCAACAGCATTGTTGAGGCTTGTAGTGTTTCCATTTGGTCTGTGGATAAAATGACCACAGGAGATGCCTTTCCCAGTTTTTTAACTGTAGCACTCAGAGACTGGATAGATATATTTTAGCCCAAGGCATGGCTTCCCAGGTACTTACTTGACTATCCCACTATCTTCTGAAGGGAGTGGGTAACGATGAGAAACTGGAGATAAACACTAAGTGGGAGAGACTGAAGCAGGGATGAGAGAGAGGGAGAGAGAGAGAAAGTGAGTGCACAGTGAGAGCAAAAGCACAAGGAGAAAGAAAATCCTCTGAAAGAGTGAGAGGCTTTTAGACAATCAAGTGAACTGAATGGGATAAAAGACCACTAGAGTCTGACAGTCAGAGACATCAAGGTACAATAGATGGAGTAAAGGGCAGGATAGGAAAAAGGGAGTGAGAAGTTTAAAAAAATGAAAAGACAACAGAACAAAACACACCTTCATCAGACTTCAAGAATGCAGGTTACAATTACACTGAATTCACAATATATTGTGTGGATTCAAAGAGCTTGAGCACAGCCACAGACTTGTTTCTGTATTTTCCAGAGCTCTGTAAATCCTTAATAAACAGATTTATTCCAGACGAAAAATTACTAGGGAGCAGTGCAGAGTGAATGCAAGTTCTTTCTCCTGAAAATGGCAGTCCTGAAAGTTTAAAATGGCTCATTTTACTGAACTTGCATCTAGTTGACAGACAACTGGAAATGACTAACTGTTCAAGCCTGTTTCTTATTCAAGACAAGTAGAACGCAATATGGTATATGGTATGGCTTGTGTCTGAAAAAGAAATGTAACTCATTCTTCCATTTATAAATTTAGAAAAAAAAAAGAGATTCTGAAATAGAGTGAGCTAGACATACAAAAATATATGAGTCCTACCTTGTCAAGAGACACCAAAAAGTTAACAGCCTTCTATCAAAATAATCAAATAAAGAAAAAAAATCTAACTTCAGATAGCTTAAGAGCAGTCACTTCGAAGAAGACATTGGTTTTTATTAGTTACCCTTGATGTAAGATTCACTCTAGACTTGACTATGTTCTTTTTATTGCAGAATACAAAAAGCAAGTTTCAACTGTGGAGTTATGAGACCTTAAGAATAGGATTTTCACAAAAATCGCTCTTTCTCTCATTCTGTCTTCACTAGCACATACAGTGTCAGAGGTGTGGTAGTAAAATACAGCACATTCCTGTGATCTATTGCGGGGTAATCTTCAGAATCACAGCATCTTGTGAGCAAGGAACCACTGTTTGTCATTCCTCCCAGTACAAAAACTGAGGGACGTGAAGTAGAAATAGCAAGTAGCAGGTTCAAAACAAAGATATTTCATTCACAATGTAATGAAGCTTTGAGAGAGAAGTTGTGTTGCTAAAAATATACATATGCTCAAAAATGACTCTTCATGGAAAGAAAATCAATCAGGTAGCTGTTAAGCTTTGTTGCAGAGAGTCCTTGATACACAAGTTCAGGACTAGGGGAGCATTTTGAGAAAGCATCGCTGTACACACTGCCTGCTTTTACACTACTCTCTAGGCAGCCAGCTCACAGCTGGAGACAGGATGCTGGGCTGGATGGAACTTTAGTCTGACTAGACGCAGCCATATGTTTCCATTAGGATTCCTAAGGCTGTATCTTACATAAAAGGCTATAATTTCTGAAGAGTCAAGTATCTGTAAAGTAGGAATTGCTATTTGATTTATCTAAATACCTGTCATTTTTCTTTTCTTCTCTGAATTGAGACTAGCAGCCCCAAAACACAATTGGGCTTTATTATGCTAAGCATTGTATATGGGTGAAACGTGCTCCTTCAGCTGCCTGTGCTTCTCTGCAATGTGAACCAATGGACAAAATATTAGAGTAGCTCTGCTGGTTTTATAATCAGAGAGGATTACTTGAGCACTAAATGCACTGAGCCCTGTTGTAGAAGCAGTGGCTTGATATGAATCTGCTACTGACTGTACTAGAATCTACCCTTAAGATCTTGTTCCAACATGCCAGTCATTGCCTCTCTACAATTTAATATATTTAATGATGTTTTATTTAGAATACAACATGTAATTAAGAAATTTCATTTGTAATGCAAATACCTGTAAAACATGAAAAGGAAGTTTGGCGATGGGTACTGTTGGGTGGGTTCTGTTACTCTGAGGCCTCTTTACACTTCTCATCAGTACTGAGATGGCCTTAAAATGGATATAAATCATGTATTTTCTCTTTTTTAAGGACTTTACAGTGCCAGAGAGATGTTAACGAGCATAAGTTTTAAAGGTAGTCAGACCATACGTTAATCTCTCTTGCTCTTCCTCATGTATGTGTGCACATTCATGTATGCTTAAATATGTATTAGATGCATGTGAAAGGATTACTACTATTCCTTTTTTTATGTTTGCTAAGGAAGTATACCACAGACTGAATTTTAAGAGGCCAAAAGGCAGTCTTTGGATACATAGCACAGATCTAGTCAGTTGTTGATCTTCAGGTGCAACATACAGTGCTGGTTTTGGGTTCCAAAATGTTACAGATGGGAATTAACAGAACAGATGGGGCTCTGAAACTGAGATATTAAAGGCAAAGAAATACAGACTGGGGGAAATTTTCTGCTTATATAAAATTCCTTATATTTATGTCTATGCGTTCATACATGTTTCATCCTTTCCTTGAAATATTCATGCTGAAAGCCCTTGTGTGTTGCAAGGACACATTGTGCTCCGCAGCCTGTTGCATGCTTCTTGCCATAGAGAGGTATTTAAGTCCCTTTTATTCAATATGTGCTAAAATGATATTATACAGAGCAGACTTTTCTCTGCAAATTTGTGTTACAATCATCTCTTTGCCTTCTCTACAAATTCTGGATGGGAAATTCAGAATATGAACCAAATCCTCCTGTAAATACAGCCACTGACTCAAGTGGCCTTTGAAGCATGTCCTTAGTCACTCCATCCTACTTATTCCATTCTGTTTCCCCCTTCTCACTTCTTTATTATTTCGATGCAATGCAGAAGATTTTAGGAAACCCACAAAGGCAAAGCTCATAGTAATCTCAAATTTTACCATTTCCTATTGGCTTTTAATGTTTATGTCCAGCATTTCATTCTAAAGGACCTACTATAAAGCCTAAAATATTTCAACAAAATCTTCTGTACTAGCCTGTCTCTACAGTTAAGCTACAAGATAGATATTGTAAACCTGACTTTAGCACACAGGCACAGAGTCAACCTTTTAACATTCTCATAAAACCTCCTTGCTGCAGCTTCTCATCAGGTACTCCTGCCAAAGCATTAAATCTGAAGGTTGAATGGGGTGTCCCCTATTAGTGAAGCCTGTGTCCTAATCCAAAGCCCAGGGCAAGATCAGTGGGAAGTCAATAACTGATTTCACATAGTTTAAGAAAAAACGGTAGATTCCCTCTAGAGAATACTTTTGAAAAACAGAGGAAATAATTTGCCAGAGATTTTTATTTTCAAATTTTCAATCCACCAACACAAAAAAAAAAAGGTTTAAAAAAAAATCTAATTTTCCCTGAAAACATTTGCTTAGGTGTATACTTACTTACTAAATGTGGGTTTAGTTTTTGCTGGGTTTTGGTTTTGTGCAATTCTGGAGGTTCTTAACATTAGCAAAAGGCTGTGCATGCCAGTTTATAATATCCACCAGAAGAGCAGGAGATTCTAGCAATGTACCACATAGTATAAACTTACAAGTTTAGCAATTTTTAAATGTCTAGAAATAAAATGCAAAGGGAGCTTCCACATCAGCATTAGGGTGCTCAATTTGTAAATCTTGAACTCTACTTTTCTGCACTCAGACTGATCCTTTGAGTACCCTGCAGAATTTCAGAATACCACATCATTTGCAGGACTAAGATTTAAAGTTAGTATTTTATCATGACAGTCTTACTCTAGTAATAACAGATGGTGCCTGGCAGTTTTGAGGTGAAATCCTGATTTCTCCAGATGTGTTGTTTCTATTATTATAATTGTTATTGTTATTGAAAGCTGAGCTGGTAGTCTGTCCTATTAGTTGCCTGAAAGTTGCCATTATACTGGCTTCAACTGCTTATAATACTGCTTGATGGAGGATCATCTAGGATTCTTTTTTTTGTCATGTTTTTATCTTGTTTCTCATGTTTTAAAAGTGAAACATGGGGCGAAGATTAAGGATTTGCCCACACTGCAATTTCTGATGACCTCTTCATAGATATATTCCATACTTCAAAAAACTGAGTTTTGGGTCAGAGTCACATCTTTTTCCAAGCTGGTGAAACTTAGTCAAATTATAAAGCTGAAAAATCATGACTTGCACATCATCACTAGTGTTTTCTTTGACTTTCAGGAGGCCCAGATCTCTGGAAACTCTTAGGAATGTGCATGGATACATCTGACCAGATTATATATATCCCTGTGACACAGCAGAGTTGAGTATGGTGAAGGCAGGGAACCTGGACAAAGATAAGCATTTTCTGAATGCTCCCTGCCAGGTTCTGGCTGTACAGTAGAACTTCTTGTCCCTGATAAGGGTTCTTCATCCAGTGTGCAAAACACAATCCACACACTGAGTCCAAATGTTTGCTTTTATTGCTGTTCTGCTGAATAGGATGCTAGGCATCTAACAAGAGCCAATGCTCCTTCCTAGAAACAAATAGAGTCTTACAGAGTAACAACAAGGAAGGAAATTCAGAAGAAAATACAGGATCAGTTACTTGTGCTTGTTTAATGAACATCCCTCTGAGCATCCGACTTATTATACTAAGGTGGTGCCGTATTTACACGTAAGGTCTCCTTCTAGAAATATGCGGTTTAGTATTGTAGTTATTTAGGATAACTGGCTGTCATCCCTTCATTCTGTCAGCTACCACTAAATTCTTGCCTCAACTTTACATCTTGGTATAGATCTTGCTTAAGGCAATAGTTGATCATAACGTAGATCTTTAACAGAACCTAATTTGGAGACTTCATTCTCTCAAGAACTTTCTCTTTGCTATACTTTCACATTAGATCATTGTGATTGCCTAATTTTAAGTCTTTAACTTTACCCTTTTGCCCTCAAAATGAGAGCAGAAGCCTGCTTGTCTCTGTTCTGAGGAACATCCATTACCTTCACAGACAGTATGGAGAAGAAAAAAATTACGGATTCACATATAAAAGGGATGAAATCTAGATCAAAGGCAGAAAGGAAAGAGTGAATTGAGACATAGGTTCTAGAGAAAAAGTATTTGGAGCAGGAAGTAAAAAGGACTGGTGAGTGCCTTTAGGCATAGGGAGGTGGCAGATTACTTGAATGGGGACCATTAAATTAGAAACAAGATGAGACTAACTTGGACTGTGGAACTTGCCACAAAAGAAGGAACAGGACTAGGAACAATTTTGGGTAACAAAAGCAAGGAGAGCAACCTGTCAAGGCACTGTTCTGCAAAGGGGGTTTGGGAACACCTCAGCCAAGATTTGTCAGGGATGGGGGAAAGGAGGCGCAGAGCTCCACTAAAATCTGACATCTGCAACAGAGATCAAGGGAAATTGTACTTCATACATGAAGAATTATCTAAGATGTTATGCATGCCTAAAACTTTGGTTCTTAATTGTGTTGGTTATTTGCAGTCAAGATAAGGCATTACTTCCATTTAGCAAGAATATTAGCTACTTTTCACATGCTGCAGCAAAGTTCTTTTTGCAAGGTAGGCTTGCTCAGACACTATTCTCTTTGTTCTTAGCACAGCTTTGTTTCACAGAAGGTTCTATCTGACTCATAGCAAATGTACAAAATTTTATGGTATGGGAGGAATAAAGGTTTAATCGACATGAGATTAGTCTGGCTTTTATTACTAATCATTGGAGAAGCCAGAACTACTTTATGTAGATCATTTCAAACAAGATTCAATGAATGCTTTTTCCTCTGTACATCTCATCCACTTTGATTATGCCATGCTAAAGCAAACAGTTAATTCACACACTTCAAAAGTGCTAAATGTTGCAATCCAGATTACCTGCTGGTGGGAACTGGGACAGGTACACAGGAGGAAATGAAACTGCTTCTGTTTATAACCAGATTATAGTTTCATCCCAGGCTGGTGTTAGTTTTCATCTCAGTGGCTAAGCCAAACTGATTTTGTGCTGTGAATCTTAACTGTGCACACCTGGGAGAAGTTGAGAAGGCCTGAAAGTTAAAAGTTTTCGTCTAAGCTGCTTGGTTCCCATTGTTAGTGATATTGAGTAAGTGACTTAAGCCTAATGTCATCTCACCTCACCTTAAACATTTGATGAGACATGCCTATATTAGGGTTTTCATCCCCTTCCCCAAGATCTAAACAGCCTCTAAATACAAAATACTGTTGTTGTTGGTTTTTTTTTTTTTTAATATCACTAATCCCTAAGAAAATTACTGTGATCCTGGTTTTTGGATTTATATCATCCAAGATTAAATCCCACAGGTTTTGGTGGAAAGTAGATTGTTTCTGTGACATGGCAGTTAACAAAAAATCAAAGCCCATCACAAATTTGCTCACAAATAAGGAATCAACCTAAGAAAGGGAGATTTATGAGCAGACTAACCAAATCGCTGGTGAAAGGTACATGTAGCGTGCCGTGTATCGTATGGGTCTACCATCTATCACATGGATAGAAGACAACACCTCATCTCATACAAATGTATTAGTCAGACAAGTAGACCTGGTAAATCAAGACAATTTATGGTAGAGTTGAATGCCTTCTGGTCTGCCTGTGCCTCTCTCGCCACCTTAGTTTCAAAGACAACTTCTCCTGAGATCTGATGACCTGCCACAGCTGGTTACCCAGACAAGTAACTTAGCTTTTTCTTTTCTCTCTCTCTCTCTTTTTCTTTTTTTTTTTTTTTTTATATATTTGGGTCTTTATTTTGGCATTGTGCATGTCGAGGCTGCCATTTTTGTTTATGAAACAAGTAACATCATGGTGCTAATGAAAGCACTTGTTCTTTCCCACTACAGTATTTCCTAAGGGAAATCTACCACATACAATCTGGAAAGAATACAATTTTCAGCTGTGAGAGTTTTTTTCTAGAGGTGACATTTCCCACATGCTCAGTGGCAAGTAGCCTTAGCATTTAAAATCTTACAGGAATAGTGAGTCTTATGCTAAGCAGGTACTCACTTATGAGAATACGTGCTGTCACTCTAAGGTTGAGAAGTCTTTGCTGTATTAGACATATTGTTATAAGTACACTGGAGAGGTCTGTAATGAGGATGCTGTCTTTTTATCAAATCCAGCTGATATTAAGGTCCTTGTTTTGATGGTGCACTATGTTTTAAGTAAGCATCAGTTTGCACAGATCTGTCAGCATTCCCATTATAAACCCATCTTTTCATGAGATTGTGTGCGAGCAAAGCTTAAACCAAGCAATGGAGCCATATAATACCCATGCTGTAGATAAGATTATGTCATTGGACAAATGTTATGTGATCATTTAACTGAAAAATAATGCAAGATAACTGAGAAAGAGATACATTTAGGGATATATGTTTTTTTATAGCAATTCCCTGTCTTTGGAATGTCGTGCGTCATTAGCGTTCTGCATTTTAAATGTATGTGTAAAAAATGGCAGATGCCTGTGTGCAATACCTATTTATAGGTTGTATGCGTCGCTTCATACTGAAGAAGAAGCAGGCTTTATATGTGTTATGTGATACTGGGGCATGTGTGTCTGACTGTATATATGAATGAAGGCAACAAAGAAAGTGAGAGAGGGAAAAGGGCTCTTAAACTGTGTAAAGCTGTGCATAGCATTAGTTTCAGTACAATGGCCTGTGAGCTTATGGCTTTGACACGTCCAAATTCAGAGTGCCTAGCCTGTCCAGCATTGCTTCCAATAGCAGATGAGTCTTCACATGGATAATCACATGTGATTGCATTCCGGTACTTGTTGCCCCACCATTGCAGGATATGCCCATCCTTAATGCTTGCAGTGACAAAGCTACAGTCCAAGCCTCAGCCTGTCCTGTGCTGGTTGTCCTACTTCAAGGAGAATAGTTAAGCTGTGTTTGCCCAGCCTGTAGAGCATGGCTCCTAGGGCTGTTTGACAGTTTAGGCTCAAGATATGAGCAGGCAAAGACTGCAAAGGTTTCCTGCAAAGTGCTAATGCAGTTGCGTGTCTGATCCTGCCAGGTGATGCCCACGTATTAGCCAGGGCTCTCAGGTAGCCTGTGCTTGGGCTTACTCCTGGCAGCCAGCCTGCACCTGAGTGGAGGATACTGGGAGCAGAGGCTGGGGGAGTCAGAGCACACCATGCCCACAGTCCTTCTGGGTACTGCTCTTCTCCAGGGGTATGGACAAAGCCATCTCATCTCTTCTAATGAGTCCCAACACTACATACTGTACTGAGTATGAGTCATGAGAAGTGCCAGAGAGAGCCTTACTGTCAGTATAGCTGCTGGCTAAGAAGTCTTGACAGTGTAGAGAGAAAATCCTGACCCTATGAAATACAATGAAAAAAGCAAGATTTCCCTTTCCCTCTAGGAGAATCTTCCCCTGTTTTCTGTTCTCCTTCAGCTCCATCACCAACTTTGTGATTTGAGGAGTTTCACCATCAAAATATTGAGGCCTCTAAGAAGCTGTGCCTCCTTCTTTTCCCTCACCCAGGGCTCTGTAGTGGTCTAAGACATACTTTAGCATCAAACATTACTCTTTAACTTACAAAGCATTTATATCCTCTTAGCTTGCAACCTGAATGTAATCTGATAATCATTCAGTGACAGTTTGGTTAGTAGCTGCTGTGCAATTATAAACTTCTAGGTTCTTGTTACATACAGCAGGATAGTAAGGTACCCGTGAAATGTGCTTTTCTATTTTTTAACCATTTAATTTTCAGTCATCTCCTTGATAATTCTGTTAATGTAGTGTTAATGTAACTTTTCAGGGAAGAAACAACAGATACAATTTTCTTTCTAGTCATTGTAAATATTTGATTTAATTCAAATATTGTCTGAATGTGATTTGGAAAATAAAGTTCAGACTCAGCTGAATGATAATTTGTTAAGCTGAATCAACGAGACTCCAAATATCTGTAAAAGAAGTCCTGATTACTATTCCACCAAAAGAGATCTTGATTTCAATAGTTTTGCCTGAGTAAAGATTTGTCAAGATTCAGTTTCTCATTTTTCTAAAAGCAATCTCTCTTGAGGGATGTTTTAAGATCTGTGCAGAACAATAGCACAGAAAAATGAGAGCCTGATCTAAAACTCATTGAAATCAAAAGATGTATTTCCGTTATTCAAAAAAATATTATGGAGTGCTGTACAGTAAAATATCAGGAATTATTCCATCAGTCTTCACAAAAAAAGCATTCAGCTGTAAGCATTATTGTTGATAACAACCATTATGCTTGTAGTTCCAAAAACAACAGCTCTTCTTCTTAATACAATGTTAGAACAAGAAATACTTAGATTTTTCTATTTTGTTTCTTGAAGATGGTGAAGCTGCTCCTTTAAATCATTCCGCACAAGACAAAAAGAAGATATTTTTAAATCTAAATGAATGTGTATAATTCAATAATCTTTTGCACTAAACAGTTTTGAAGTGCATGGTGATTTTATCAAAACTTGTAAAATTCCTATAAAAAATTATATTTTTCTTATGTACCAGTAAACATGCAACTTCATTCTTCTTATAGGATGCTTTTAAGGAAACAAATACAAAACCCCAAAAATAACCTACACTTTAGAGCAACACTAAGGGAACTCTGTTTGACATGTTATCACCGCATATAATTTCCAACCTTATTACATTTTGTAGTACACGTTACAGCAGGTATGACTGAGTTTTCCTTTTAAAGGAGTGCGTTTTAAACAACCTGGCTACAAGTCTGACTTTAAAATAATATAGTTCAGGGATGAAATTGGTCAGCTACACAGAAGTTGGATCAGTTTTTCTCTTCCTCCTTTCCCCAGAGCTAAACTTTTCTTCTTTTAAAGCTACATGTCTAAGTGACTCAGGATTGGATTGCTTTGAGATGCCCATTTTGACTTAGAAGGGGCTTGGTTTCCAAAGGAGCCAGAAAAATAACATGTTCTTTGCTAATCTGCCATCCTTTGGATTTCTCAAACTAAGTATCTGAAGGAATAAATCCTGTTAAAAATGTAGGCTTAATTCTGGCACCTCTGCAGTTGAAAGAATATTTTCATTGTAAAATTGAATTGATACAGATAGGTAAATCTCAGGAGATGGAATAACGATCAGTTAAACATGGTACTTTTCCAGCTGTCTGTCCATGGTGCTAGCAGCAGTTACTCTTCTCCAGCAGAAGCAGCAGAATGGGAATTGCTCAGTCCAGCATGTACAAGCTTAATCGGCTGTTGAGTCTTGTCTAACTGGAGCTGTCCACGAGTAGTTTGCATCATCCTGAAAGTTCCCAATGTCCTCCTCCTCTCTGGTTTGCTAAAATAATTATACAGAACTTACCTTTATAACAAGATACCATTCTTTATGATAAAGTACCACTCTTCCCTTACAGCTCCAGAAACAGCTATCTGAGCTGGACGAGGATGACTTATGCTATGAATTCCGTCGAGAACGTTTCACCGTCCATCGCACTCATTTGTATTTTTTACATTACGAATACGAGCCTGCGTCAGACAACACCGATGTAACACTGGTGGCTCAACTTTCAATGGACAGGTAGGGAAAAATGTCTTGTTCATTTGGAAACATGCGACAATGCTTTCTTACAGAGGAATCCAACTATGTAATGCATTGGGGAAAGAAAAAATTCACTTTGGTAGAAACTTAGATGTCGTACTCTAAGACCTTATTTGAATTAAGAGCAGCACATGTAGATAACACACATCCATCCAGACTTCAGCTCTGTTGGTCACACACGAGTGTCAATAGAGTTCATGAGAGGCTGAATACCAGAACAATAGGGGTTATTACTTGTCAGGATTGTCAGGCATTATAGTTTGTGAAGTTTTCAAGCAACTTAGAAAAAATGGGAGATGTTTGCAGCAGACTTAGGCAAGCAGTGTATTTGACCAAGTTTTACACATATTTCTTCATTGGACAATGTTAGTTTTGCTTTCATTGCAGAAACTTTCAATTAGTGATTTTTCTTATACTTGAACATCAAAATTAATGTTTTAACTTCAAATTGGGAAGCTTCTTTTTAATGTATTAGTATCATATATTAAAAAAATCTTCTTTTGAGAGGAGTCATTGCAATTTGACACAAATGTTGACTTTCAGAATAACAATTCTAGTTTAACTCTTTACAACTTTCAGTTCTAATGTAAAGTGGAATTTAACTGGTACTTCATTTGGGGAAAAAAAAAACATTCCATGAAAAGTTCCACCTGCACTTGTCTTATTCTGACCATTGCAGTCAGTTGTCATTTTTCAGAAGCTCTAAAAGTACAATCTGCATCAGCCAATTGTGTGAAATTTTGAATTATCAGTCTCCTTTTTGCTCCTGCTTCTCAGTTCGAAACCAGTCCAAACTTTGTAGTTACTGCTGTCAGAGTGGGTTACAAAAGAGGTCAGAAATCCTTGAATATTAGCCAGAAACTGATATTTCATTTAGCGGAGCACATACAGAATACAACATGACCTGTGAATACCACCACTGCTACATCAGTGGAAGGTTAGCAGTACTCCAGGAGAGCCAGAGGAATTCAGATCAAGAAAACATTCACAGACTTTTTTTAAAAATAAACACAAATGAATGAGGGCTGTTCTGTTTCGCCAATGCCTCAGCACTGCATCCTGCACATTGTCTTATGATTTGCCCTGCACATCAGCGTGTGTTCTATTGATTTTTAATTGAGGAAACATTTCTTAAGTGTTCACCAATCTTTGAGTAAAAAACTAAAGAAATAAATTAAGCCAGACCCTGAGCGAGTGCCACAGTAAATTAGTAAAGCTGGTGTGTGCACATGGTGTATTTTCCCCCCAGAATTTAATTCAAAAGAATGAGCTGAGGCTCAGTGCTGATTCACTGGCACTGATGCGGAGTCTGAGCATCTGTTTCCCTTTCTGGATCCTCACTGGGGCACATGTTCTTATTGATAGACAGAACCACACATTTTTATTCAGGAAGAACAGCCCTCCTGATACTGTGCACAAAAAAATCTTCCCTACTTTGTTGGTGTGTTGCTATAAATTATTGATTTGAGTTGGAAGTACTTTCTTTCAGCTAAAATCAATAAATAATATCATACCAAAGAAGTGTTTAGCTGCTTTGTTTTCTTTCACATCTTTCAGTTAGTACCTTTTTTTTTTTTTTTGTATCTTCTTTAAACCATTTCTATTAAACTCCTCCAGCGTAGCTGTAGAAATTTAAGAAGAGTACCTCAGATGTAAGGTGACATGTACATAAACACTGTGCTACACGCCACCTTCCTGCTTCGTTCTTTCAAATGATCATCCAAGATCAAGAAAGGCAAAAAAGCAACTCCTGGTGTCTCCAATTATAGTCCTGTTGGAGACAAGACTGACATAACTATCATGACAGGCTTAGGTTTGCCTGTACTGTAGGCTTGGGGAATGGAAGAGGGAGATGCAGTTTAAAAGGTAACATTAATGTCTTTAGATAGAAGCTTTGAGACACATTTTGTTCAGCATTGCTCACTGTTGGTTAATTGTCACCTTTTATACTGATGTGACATTTTCTTGGATAATGGCTTCTTACATCACTGTTGTTTTCATGCATGTGTTTTGGCTAGACAGACTTTTTAAAGGCAGAGGTTCAGAAATCAGAGTGGGAGTTACACAAATGTGAGAACAGGACGTGGACAAAGAAGGACACAATTAGCGTTACAGGGCTCTAAGTCTGGGTGAGAATGATTTGTAAATTTGTTGAGTACTCTTGAAAAGAAAAGTGAAACCACAGAATTTCATAAAACTGTTGAATTTCTGCAAAATTCACTTGATTGAAATGGACCTTTGAAAAATTTACAAACTAAATTATGACCTCATTATTATGCAGTACGGCAGTACATTTATTTTCTCCAGAGTCCTTGAGAGAACGCATTCTTCAAAACTGCTAACCAAACCTAAGTAACTTGGTTATGCTATGCTTAGAAACTTACAATTCTAAGGGTTATAGTCAGAGGAGATTATTGTAGTAACAACCTACAGGGACCATGTTACGGAGCATCACCCAGCTGAGCCTGTTTCAAACTCGTGGAAGTGGAGACTGTCAGTGAGAACGACGCAGCAAAATGGAGTATTCTGAAGGGCACTAAGATGTCCAGCTGGAAATTTGTACCAGCAAAACCCAGTTCCCACTTGACTGTTGTGAGAAGCTTTGCAGGCAGTATTCAAGTGTGGCATTTAAATAGGTTACATATGCCATTTGTCTGCTGTGTGAAGTCCTTGAAAGACATTTTGCTGCATTACTTGCTAGGCAAATACTCAACTTCTAAAAGCCAGCCCTAAATCTGAGTGTTGATGAGTTGGAGTCTCCTGATTAATAGGCTTCCACTGTGTTGGAAACAGAAAAAAAAAGTAATATTTTTTCCATTTGTTATTTGTACAATCAAAAGCCTAAAGCCTTCACACACTTTTTAGATCTTTTTTTATCGATTTGTGTTTATAATTCAGCTGTATGTTTCAGGCTGATAATAACCTTTGTTTCAATAACAGATAAAAAGAAAATAATATACCAGGTATAGACTAGTAAAAGGTAATATCTCATATCTAACAAAAAATTATTATATCATCTTGGATGTCATCACAATCATTCATAAATGCAGGAAAAAGCTATTAATGTTAAATCAGAATGTGTGTTTGCTGGTATGAGTATATCATTACTGTCTGCTACAAAGCTTAGGGGAATAGTAGGAGGGGGAAATTATTTTCTCTGATTACAATGATGCAGAAAACTTTTCTCGTGTTCTGTATAAATATTAATAGGAAAAACCTAGTAATATGAAGGGAGAGAAGACAAACATGTTGCATAGCTTGTTCTTCCTAATTTTTAGTAGAATATCTGGCTAGGCTGCATAGGTTCATTTCACTTTGTATTAACTCGAGAGGCTTTGTAACCAGTCCTTCTTGTATTTTTGGGTGGCACTTCTTAATCTCTAGATAATTCTCTGTAAATTACCCAAAGTGCTTAAATGATTTTGGCCAGGCTAGGTTTTATTCATGTTTGTGTATGAGACCTTTCATTGTCATTTTCAACAATAATATTGTAACTGCTGGAAGTTTTAAAAACACACATTGTTGCAGCCTGGTTTAAGAGTTATTTAATGAGGTTGGAGATCCTGCTAAAACATACACAAATTAGTACTTCAGATGATGGGTTTATGTGAAATGTTCTTTTGATGTTCCACAGCACAGTCATGTCTCTCCTTCCCTACACATAGTATCCCATTTCTATAGATATGTCGTCCTTTTGCCCTTTCCCTGACAGTGTGTTTTCTTCTAGTCAATACAGGTGTTCATAGAGGTCAGTATTCTCTTGGCCTGTGATTTTTAACAGCTTTAAGGTCTGACTAACTGCTATGTAGACATTTGTCGAAAGTTTTTCTAAGCACGCAGTAAAACAATCTGTGGATCTGTATGCCTGTCTCTTCCATGAGCTTGTTGAAGAGCACTGTAGTATGTTAGCATGTGAGAATAACTTCACCTGGAGTGTAAACTAGACACTATTTAAGATTACAAGACCCCTATCTGTAAGCAGATCCCTACAAATGTTCAAAGCTCCCATCAGATGAAGTTACATCATCTATGTGGGGTTTTCCTGCAGCTTTAGGCAGAAAGGATGGTATTGATTTCGCCTAGCTTTAGGTATCTTGAGTTGTGGGTGTATATGTCTGAAATAGGGCTGTCTTAGGCTTCCTTGCATTCAGTGAAGTCGGGATATCTAGGATGCAGTCCGTCTGCCCAGAAGGAGACATCAACTTAGATAAGATGAATTGTGCTGTAGAAATATTTATTGCTTTCCACAGCATATAAAGTGACCCTAATCTGTCTCACTTAGAGACAGATATCTACATTTGATCAGATGAACCCGGACAAAAAGCTGAAGACAGGGAGACGGCATTTTCTTATTCTCACCCTTCCTCTTTCAGGCTCCAGATGCTTGAAGCCATCTGTAAACACTGGGAAGGTCCAATCAGCCTGGCACTCTATCTGTCTGATGCAGAAGCCCAGCAATTCCTACGCTATGCCCAGGGCTCAGAAGTACTCATGAGCCGACACAACGTTGGCTACCATATCGTGTACAAGGAGGGCCAGTTCTATCCTGTGAATCTGCTAAGGAATGTGGCCATGAAGCATATCAGCACACCATACATGTTTCTGTCTGACATTGACTTCTTGCCCATGTATGGACTCTACGAGTACCTCAGGTAAACAGACAGTGAAAGGATTCCCACTGTCACCCATGTTTTCAGACCCCCCCCACATCCCACCTGTCTCACATATTCCCAAAATAATGCGATTTGAACAGATGTGGAAGAGGCAGTTTACAGATGTTTAAGGTGTGACAATGCCCATTAAGGCATAAGAATTTCTAGAGTAGAGGAAGAGGCTGTAACTGGAATTAAAGCAATACAGTTATGAAAGAAAAACCTCAGATCTGAATGTGAGCCCTGTTAGATATCAGAATAATTCCCTCAGAGCCATGGAAGAATCAATTTGAAAATGGAACTGGACTAAGTATTATCAAATGCTCAAGAACATCTTGAATTAGCAGAAATGTGAGCTGGACAATTTCCCTAAACATCCCTGGTTCTTAATGTCAGTGACAGAAAAAACATGCAATGCATTACTGAACTTGTTGTTCCCGTGACACACTCTTAATCCAGCTCCCTTTCTTGAAAAGAGTGTGATAGTCTAACCAGCTCAAAAATATGACTGCAATGCCAGCACCTGTCAAGGCAAAATTATTAGCATACGGAAACTGGGAAGAGTAACCTCAGCGTGTGTTGTATCATAATGAATGTGAGCAGATTGGGCTGAGCAAACTGCAGCTCTGTGATCCGTTAAGTGTGGGGTTTTTTTGCTGATGACCTTTTTCCCCTGCAGAGGCTGGTCATCTGAGGCCAAAGCATAGAGCAAGGAGGACACCCTGTGGCCACAGAGGAGGATTTCAAAACTTTAGTCCTGACCGGTTTTGCTTTTCATCTCTGTGCTAGTTTGGTAAAAGTTGATCAGAGTGTTCCAGTGAGGTGCTGCCTCAGATGATGGATTTCTGTGGGTGATGCATTTCTCTCCACAGGCTCAGGGTTTTGGAGTGTAAAGGGAAATATACCTTCCAGTAGTGTCATCTTATGAAGGAATTAGTTTGTTTCAGACCTAACAACTCAGTCAATGTCATCTCACTTTTCCCTAATGTGGACAATTGACTCTTTTGATTTCTGCATCCTCATACAGGGCCAAATTCACTATTCAGAGAGACAGAACACCTCTTTAATGAGGACAGGCTGAAAGAGTTGGGATTATTTAGCTTGGAGAAGCAAATGCTCCAGGGAGACCCTGTTGCAGCCTTTCAGTATTTAAAGGGGCTTATAAGAAAGGTGGGAACCAATTTTTTAGCAAACCCCGTTGCAATAGGACAAGAAATAATGGTTTTAAACTAAAAGAGGGTAGATTTAGATTAGATATAAGGAAAACGTTGTTTACAGTGCAAGTGGTGAGGCACAGAAACTGGCTGCCTAGAAAAGTGGTAGATGTGATCATGGAAACATTCAAGGTCAAGTTGAATGGGGCTCAGCAATCCAATCTAGTTGCAGATCTCCTTGCTCATTGCAGAGGGTTTGAACTAGATGACCTTTAAGGGTCCCTTCCAACTCAAACTATTCTACAATACTTTGGATTTTAGGACACTGGATTTTAATAATATCATTGAAGTTGTATTGCACCATGTCAGATCATTTCCCACTTATTTTAGGGATATTTCTTTTTGACTTGTGCTATGAGGACTCTGAAATAATTCTGTCCTTTGCACACAGTAGCTGTCTCAAGATAGAACTAAAAACAGTTGTTAACATCTCTATTCTTTGTCATTAGTGTTGCATACTGTTAGATTTCTTCAGATCAATTCTGGCCACAGTAAGGATAGCAGCTGTTCACAGTGGCATGTACTATTAAAAAAGCAACTTTTCCTCCATGCTACTTCTCAGTGTGCTTACGGAAGCCAGCACTGAAAGGAAAAAGAGAAGAGAGAAGACAGAGGGATGTACTACAATATACTTGAGATATTACAATCAGAGAAATAATTATTGTATAGTGATAATCTGTTATGGAATTAAATGCAAAGTGATGCCACATATTGATGTTGGTTTATAACAAAAAAAAAACCCACAGATTCACATGAAAGCCATTGCATCTGAGACCCTATGTTACTCTCACTAGCGTTTCCTGAAGCCTATACCATCTTGTCTCTGACCATGAGTCTCTGTGGCCTAGGAATATCAAAACTGCTAATCTACCACTGCCAGATCTTTAAGAAGAGATTGGATTTTTTTGTCTGAGGACTAGAGGCTTTTGTTGCTTTTCCAATAATCATTTCTGTAAGCAAAATAGCAGGGAGATGCAGTGAGGCTATTTTAAATACAGATACCCTGTATTTTTCTGCATTGACTGTTCCCATCGCCTCTGCAAGTAGCTGATCAGTGCTATCTATCTGAATGGCAGCGATTGTTTGTTAGAGAGACATAAAAACATTTTCATTTCCTTAGATAAAACAGCTGTAAGCAAATAGTGTGGTGTTTCAGGCATCGCTTTGCACAGGATGAGCCAGGCAAGTCACTCTTAATGCTGATTTATGTGTATTGTGTCTCTATAGACAATATATTCTCAGAAATAAAGGAATTTTGAAAAATATTTCCAACATATTTTGCAGATGTTTTATGTGACGGGTTACAGCCAGTTTGAAGGAGAACCTGATGGAGCTGATGGGGCTGATGCTTTCCTGTCCCTCTAGATATCTGTTGCTAGCACTTAGACATGTGCCAACTGAGCCTTTTCACAGCTGCCAAATAAGAGCATTTCAATGCTTTAAATCTCCACCAGCCCTCCTTTTTGAACTACCTTACCCTTCCATGAAGTGCAAAAGGAAAGAAACATTTAAAGATTTCTTGTTTACTCAGATGCTTTCATGGTCTCTGCTGAGTCAAAGTCTTTTGTCACCTTCCCTCATTAGTGACTGAGGTCATCTTATCTTTGCCACAGAGGTAAAGGCTCTTTCAGCTTGCTACAAGTAAGGTGTGTAGGTCATCCTAAAGGTT
Organism: Urocolius indicus; assembly: GCA_013401255.1. NCBI lineage: Eukaryota > Metazoa > Chordata > Aves > Coliiformes > Coliidae > Urocolius > Urocolius indicus. The sequence continues at coordinate 269,361 of WBNH01006932.1, read as the reverse complement.
CTTCGAACATAAAATAACTAGACAGGCTGCTTAGCTACAGTTGTCACAGCTAACACTGAAGTTATTTCCTAACACAATTGTGTAAAATAGAACCTTTGCTTCCAGTTACACATTTAGCATGAATTGGGACCTGGCATCCAGTTTCTCTCCGCAAGTTTTATAGCTGTCACCTGCAACATAAGTTGTGAAGTATTTCTTGTTGTTCCTCTGCACTTCAACAAGAGACACGTTTCATGTTGTGCCTATTGTTTTTTATTTGTTGGATGCCCTTGTAGGCTATGCATTCATCACTTTTACAGAGAGGAAGAATGTTCTGATGAATTGAGCGGTGGACTGACAGCTCTCCTGTGGACTGACAAGTCTCAAGTTCTTACAAGAAGCTCTGTGCTAGCCATATTCATTGATGTCAAGCTAAACAGTTACTGAGTGCTGATGGTGGAGGCTAATTTGAATTAATGGACTCTCTGTTCTGCCCTCCCCACCTCAACACCCTCCTGAATTTTGTGCTTTAGGATTTGCTTGCTAGCCTTTCTGTGTCTGAGCTTCTCTCTTCTCCAGAAATGAGAATGATTTTCCTGTCTGCCCAAATGAGAATGAGAATTCTGTGTTAGTTTTTGGAAGGGACTATGGAGATTAAAAGATTAATATCAACAGGCTGGCATTCAACCTGTGAGAAAACTGTTGTAATTTAAGATTTATTTCTTCCACATTTTCAAAAAAATAGGGGTTTTTTTTCTCTACCAAATCCTCCCTGCCTCTGTTGGCCTTTGTCACTCAGGTTCAACACCTGAATGTCAGCACTGATTTCTTCTTCCCCTTACATTAGCCTTTTATCTCACCTGGTCCATATCTAAGACAGAGTATTCTACTCAGAGGTCAGTGCTGCTAGACTGCCTCACTGAACTTGTCTCAACTCCAAGCTCACTTTTGGTGAACCCCTCCACTTTGACCTTACCGACGTGCACCTGAGATGCGCACATATATCTTGAAAATATTTCTGCAGAGGCTATCTCACTATTTTATTTCACTCTTCAAGTAACTCTACCAGTTCTCTCTGTTTGACTGTATCGATACAGTACAAGCATCTTGTTTTCAAACCTCTACCTCTCTCCACTTAGCTGACTTTTCATGTTGACTTTTGGCAGTGCAAGCGATTTCAGTCTCTTTGATCAGTTTGTTACCTCTGCCTTTTGATTTTCTTCAGTAAGGTACTATCATCTATTCTTTCCAACAGTTTTGCTATTGACACATGTATTGAATTTGCAGATGACAAGAGTTGGGAGTGTGTAGAAGAGATTCTTGATATCTACATCATTTTTTTGCTTGTATCCAGTGTCTTACAAAATGAGTCGCATTCAACACAGGTTTCAACACAGCCTGCTCTGTCTGACAGTCTCTGCCGTTACCCTTGCTTGATATCTATACCTACTTCAGTTTTTTTCAGCTTCAAACTGTGAATTTTGGTGGGCAGGATTGTCTGCTACTTTTTGATGATGCTGAGCACAGCAGGGCCTTGATTTTTGGCTGAGACTTTCAACTCTCCATCAAAGAAAGAGATAGTGACAGCCATAAATTGAAGCTGATGTTTTCTTACAGAGCCCAAAGGGTGAGCATCACTACAAATATTGTCTGCTCCATCCTAGAACTTAGTCCTCAAAGCTTTACCACTCACGGCTGATAGAATGCACAGGGTCCAGAAAACCTGACATGTCAGAAGAGAAGCTATATTAGTGTCCCCTTCTCTTTAAGAAGGTGTGAAGGGGAGGACACATTAAGAGTGTCATAGGATGCTGGCACTGCTCAATGATTCTGGAAGGTCCTGGCAGCTGATTATAAAGGAGTCATCATTTCTATCCTGGCCAATAGTGATGGCAAGGGAGAAGCTAGTGGATAAAAAGTACAAAAAGTTACAATAAGATGCAGTCAGAATCTTTCAGTTATAAAAAGTTCACTGGAATGTGGCAGAGGTTCTTTAACAACACAAACTTTGCAGTAAGGTGCTGAGAACACATTTCTTTTTATAGAACAAGCCTATGGGGTGATGTGAATTCTCTCGTATTCAGGTTTATTAAATAGGCCTGCTCCTCTTTTTTTTTTCTCTGATAACAATATAAATGAATTCTAGGTACTCAGAGACTAGAAAAGTGGTTTGTTTGGTCCTTCTGTTATTATAAAAGTGATCCAAATTCTTTCATCTTGTAAGGCTGTAGAGAGTTTGTTTCTTGTCAACATTGTCCTTGATTGCTTGTTGCAGTAACATAAAAGTCAGGACAGTGAATCCTGTTAAGAGGAACTGACTTTGACAGGGAGACAGAAGCATATTTCTCATACGAAATATGAAGATAATGAAAGGAAAATAGAGACAGAGTTATTTCTAATGACAAGCATAGTAAGATTCAGTTCAAGGATGGAAAAGAAACTTCTCTTTATTTTTCTTTGGGTTCTAGCTTATTAGGAAAGAATACCTGTGGCAGGCTGCTAAGCTGTTGCTCTCCTGCAGTAGTTGTCCTATGGCCCCTCGCTGGAGAAGGACCCTTAATGCCCAAAAAGGGCACACACACAGACTCACACACACACACTGCAACAATCTCTGCACTGAAAAACTTGTAGCAAAAGAGGAAAAGGCAAAATATCTCCATGCCTCCAGTGGATGGCTCCTCTCTGCAAGGAATAGCCTCTTTGCCCCATGTAGAGAGCTAAGTACATGTGAGGTCTGATCTCTGGGCACCACCATGCACGTAATGAACAATACTCAAAAAAATACTGCTGATGTTTTGCCGAGTTGCACCATGTCCTATTGTAGCAGATCTGTGCCTGCATAGAATCGTAGAGTCATTTCAGCTGGAAGAGACCTTTAAGACCATCGAGTCCAGCCTTTGTCCTAGCACTGTCAACCACTAGAATATTGCCCTGTATGCAACACCCACCTGTCTCTTAAACACTTCCAGGGACGATGACTCTACCACCTCCCTGGGCAGCCCTTTCCAATGCCTAACAACTCTTTCAGTAAGGAAATTTCTCCTCATATCCAGCCTGAACCTCCTCTGGTACAACCTGAGGCTGTTTCCTCTTGTTCTATTGCTTGTTACTAGGGAGAACAGACTGACCTCCGCCTCGCTACTTCCTTTCAGGAACAGAGCAATAAGGTCTCCCCTGAGCCTTCTTTTCTCCAGGCTAAACAGCCCCAAATACCTCAGCTGTTCCTCATATGAGACATGCTCCAAATCCTTTACTAGTTTGGTAGCCCGCCTCTGGATCCTCACCAGCACCTCCATGTCCTTCTTATAGAAAGTGACCCAAAACTTGACAGTATTCAAGGTGTGGCCTCACCAAAGCTGACTACAGGGGGATGATCACTTCCCTCCTCCTGCTGACAACACTGTTACTGATACAGGCCAGGATGTCATTGGCCTTCTTGGCCACCTGGGCACACTGCTGGCTCACGTTCAGCCGGCTATCAATCAACACTCCCAGGTCCAATTGCCTTGATCAAAGACGGACCATCATGGCAACAGTGTTGCTGAGAGCAAATACCTGGTCCATAGTGGTGTTAAGGTAACCCTCAACCTTGCAGGACATACAAAGCCCTAAAGAAGAGGTAAAAAGCAAGTATGATGACACAGTGTTGATGAGAGAATAGCTAGGCTGAAGTGCAACCAAACTTTCCAGTTCCTAATCTTGTAAAGTCTGACTGAGTCCTTGATAAATGCCATTTTTTAGAAGTACCGTTGACTGAGCAGCTCCTTCCCATGTCTGTAATAACATTCAAATAGGTTTCTCTTAAAGGGATGGTCAGTTGGCCATGCTCAGAGTACTAGTTCAGCTCTGTGCATGCCCGAACATGCAGGACTGCTTTGATCAGTCAAACAGGCAAGCTCTTCAGAACTGTATTGTTCCCCTTGTTCTTAGAGCAGCAGATCAAAGGTAGCAGAAATATGAAGCACTTCTAGGAAAAAAAAATATGGGCCATAGTTGCATTCACAGTATCAAGCTGCCCATTCTCTGCACTTTATTTTTAAAAGCCAAGTGATTTGCTCAGTTTAAAGTTCTCCTGTTTTTATTTGTTGTTTCTCTTTGCTAGGAAGTCTGTCATCCAGCTAGACCTGGCTAACACTAAGAAAGCTCTGATCGTACCTGCTTTTGAGACCCTACGCTACCGCCTCTCCTTCCCCAAGTCAAAAGCAGAGCTGCTATCTATGTTGGACATGGGAACTCTCTTCACATTCAGGTAATGGAAAGTGCTTTAGTTGAGCATGTGATCATTATCTCCGAAGATCTTTTTTGATGTTCTTGTGAATGTTTGATTTTTTTCTCTTGCTGTCAGCCAGCTAGCTCCATTTAGAAACCTATTGGAATTCTTTTTCCCCTTTTTGTAGAGTGGTAATGAACAGAATCTTATGTGAATGTATTCCATCTGTAAGCTCAGCATTTTATCCAGTATCCTGTACTGAAGGACTTCAGTTGTTAAACTAAATTTGTTTTATTTTCATCATCTTTTTTTGCACTACAAAATCAAGCACAACCATTACATTCATGTGCATGTAATTTGCTTTTTGGCTGCCAAAATGCTATCCAAGTAGCTGTGTCCCTTACGTGAACAAAAAAAAAATAATTTCTCCCTGCTCATTGGTTCGCTTCCTCACTGACTTACTGGAAAAACAAATGCAGGCTTGTCCTGTGCTCTTTTAAAAAGTGTGAAACAGCTGCTTAAATAGCTAGAGTTTCTCAATGTAGAGGTGAAAGCGTACTCTGACTAGAAGTTGAGAAGCGAAGAACACCTAAATTTAGAGCTCCTCTCTGAAGCAGACTCCTTTTGAGGCTGTGAACAAGTCACTGCTATTGTCTGCCAGACTCTTTGGTTTTAAAATGCAACTACCAGGGGTTAACTGTCTCTTGGGTGTGTGTGGTAAGGTCTGATTAGCAGACATTTGTGAAGCATTGCAGTGATGGGAAGAGTACAATATGGCCTTATGATGTTGCACAGAAAGGGGGCTTAGGAGACCTGCATTCTCTTCTCAGCTCCACTGCTGCCCTGCTGGGAGGTGGTACGCGAATCAGTTCACTTTCTTACATCTCTGTTCTCCATCTCTGAAATGCAGGTAACAATGTTCACCTCTCCTTTTTACAGTATTTTGGAGATCTAGAGATAAAAACTATGAAAACACTAGGTATTATCCGTGGCCAGTGGAGCTCTGTATAACCTCTCCCATCCTTCCCTTACTTCAGAGCTTTCTGCACACTTCTTCCATTCCCTGTGTCACACACTTCTCGTTGCAGCAGCCGCCCTTCCTGCATGTGGCCATGTGTATGTGTCATAGCAGACAAACTGTGTGAGCCTGGAAAACATAATGCTGACATTACTTCTACTAGTGACTGCTTTGAAGTAGAAATTTGAAGGGACAGAGAGGCATGCCTCTCTCCAGAAAATTACTTAAGGATACTGATAGAGCAAGTGCCTTTCATTCTCCCATTATTCCTTAGCAGTCACAGGCATACAAATTAACAAGATATTTGTTGATAGAAAATAATTGTTTGTCCCATAGTTGAAAGAAAAAAGTCCTTCCAGTAGAAAATAACACCCTCTGGATTTTCAGATGTTACATTCCACCAACAATCAAATTTTCAGGCTGCACAGCAAGTGGCCTTCCACCACAGATTTCATCTCCAAGCTATACAGACTACTGGTGTGTTGCATACACAGTCGGATTTGCAGGTCCTTGCTCAAGTCTCACTCAGACAAAAATTTCTTTAACATCAGTGGGAGTTTTGCCAGAGCAAGGTTAAATAGGAACTGAAGGACATGTGGTCTGTAGCTGGTGTACACACTAACGTAGGACACATTTTACAAACGCTTCCCCAGTTTGCTGTGGCTCGTTTCATTGCTAAAATCTATCAACAGCCACAAAGCAGCTGACATCTGGGCTGAGAATTTCCACTTCCACCTCCACCTTCAAGGTGCTTTAATAACACCTCAATTCGAGGCTGAGCAGGTGGGAGTGAGCTGGGGAGGACTGCTGTGACAGTGATTGCTGAGAGCCGCCTGCGGCATCCCAGTCCCTCACACCACGTGGTAGATTACAATCTTTCTCTCACTGAAATTGCTTTTGTCACCTCTTTTCCAAATGGTGACCTTTTCTACCTCTGGGCAGCTTAAGAAGTACAAAACAGCTCTCAATTACATCACCTAGTCACCACCAGAAGAAAAAGTGTGTGACGTGGAAACCCTCTGCAGCAGCGGGTTGCTCTGTGCCAGCTCGATGGCTTTGTTTGTTTGCAGGTGCTGGCTGTGACTGTGCCTCACGAGGATATGCCTGCTCAGTGCTTGGATAATAGCTGATGAACCACAAATGTACTGCCCACACAGCTTTCAGGCACAAGGGAAACCACAGCTGGTAGAAGACACATCATATTGAGAAAACATAACCAGCAACAACTGATTAACTAATTAACTGGATGCATTTACAGTCCAGCAAAAAATTTAAGCAACTGAGAACATAACTGGGGAAGTTTTTCTTTCACCAGGTCATCTTTCTCACTGAAACAGAAAGCTTTGAGGGACAAGGCAGAGAGGAGGAACACTCTGAGGAGATTAACACTTTAATTTTTCTAACTTTAAGCAACATTTTCTATAGTTCTGAAATTTTATTTTAAATAAAAGCAATCAATAATGCAAGTAAGATGAAACATTTGATCCAAATAGGGGAGGTGGGCGCTGTTTTCTAGTTGTTTTCCATGAACCGTGGGAAAGAAACTCATCAGCATTTTATGGAGATCAAGTGATTTAGGTTGGATTTGTCAGAACTGCCAGCATAGGGAAAAATATGTTGTTCATGGTTCTCACAAAGTTCTCCTGGGAGTCAATGAGATTGAGCATGGCCTTAAAATTCAATGGGTGTTTAAATCTTGATTGAGAAGGGCCTGAGCAGGAAAATTAGGTTTATTCATTTGTCCTGTGCGACTGAAGACCAATACAGACAGACAGCGAACTGCTTCTCATAACTGCTTCACTGAGAGTAAAGTCTGTTAGAAGTGACTGACTCTTGTATGGTAGCTTCCTCTATATGGACATCCATGTAATGATGTCTGCATATCTTACTTTGCAGTCATTGGCCAAGACCTATCTCCAGCAGATTATATGTGTCTCTGTGTGTGTGTATAAGTAGATGCGGATATATGATATATCACATGTACAGATATGTATGTAGTCCTGAACTCTCACAATTCTTGCTTCCAGTCTAATTATTCCTTTACAATTAGTGTAAGTACACTTCATTTGAGTGTCCCGAGCTCATTTTCCTCTTTGTCCTGACCTTAACCATCCTTTTGTCTTCCTCCTTCCCTGCACTCACATCAGGCACTCTAACGAAGCAAGTAGATTACCTCTGGCATTATTTTGTTTGATACAATCAGGTCTGTTCCTTCCTTTCTTCTCTGTTTTGTCTCTCCAATCTCATTTGTTGTGTTTTCCCTTCATTGTCTCTTCCCAATATTTTTTTCCCTGCTGGTCAGCTCTCTCAACTCACAGAGGCAATACTTGAGCTGCAGTAACTGCTTACATTGATATCCCAAAAAGAGGGTGGAAATAAACTGATACTTCTATGGATAGTGTCCTGTTCCCTTCCTGTTTAGATCAGTGGGAAAATGTTACTAGAACAGCAGCAGCATTTGACTGCTTCTCTGCAGGAATCTCTTAATTATCCAAATTTTGTATGGGTCTTTGAAGATAAAAATCTCTTCAAAACTGTTTAGCAGTCATTATTATTATTATTATTACCATAATTAATTTTAAAATGCCAGAGGCAGGATTTTAAAAGATACAGCATCTTCCACAATCACATATAGTTTTAAACCCCATATTGTGATTTCATTTTTATCCAGTGTAGGTAGCTGCTCATTAAGTGACTGGGCAGGTTATCCACTCATTTCCAAAAGAGACCAAGAAAAGGGACAGGCTTTTTGGAGATGTATTTTGGAGGGCATTAAGATTTAAGCATCTTTGTGAATCTGGCACTGGTTTTAAACAATCTCTAGAGAATTTATTCATTCTCATTCTCAGGGTATTTTTTTTTCCTAATACAGAAGAGCTTTGTTTTTCCAGGACCCCAAGATATATATCTGAAAGTGATGCAATCTGTTTACAGTGTAGAAATACAGCCTTCAAAGGATCATGCATTACTTGGGATCCTGTGTACCATCCTAATAATTCTGTCCTCTTGCACTGCACCTGAATAAGGAGAGTCAGAAAAGCTGAACATATCTCTGTTTTTCCTATCGTAAGCCATACAAATAAACAGTCCAAGTGAAAACTCCTAGATTGTGATTTTGCATCCCTGTTTTTTAGCAATGGCTCATACTGTTGTGAGAATTTCTGGGTTGGAATATTACCTCAGGACGTAATTCTGCAAATATTTAATGCTCAAATTCCTTCACTTTAAGCACGAGCCTTCCCTGTGATTCAATATACTTTATGTTACAAACTGTCAGGATGTTTGTTTTGCCCTTTCTTTTACACATCTTAGAGCATTGTAATACAGATGGCCTGCTATGCCTTTGTTTCATCATTTAATCTATGAGTCTGCAGAAAGAGCCTGTCTCATTGATTTTTGGAAAGGTGTAAGGAAAATAAGTGGGCGAGAGAGTCATGGACCCTGGCACTAATGGGGTGGATTCAAGCTGTGCTTGAAGGAGACATGCTGTGACCTAAACAAGATTAACATAGCATACAAGGATCTTTTTTTCTGTAAATCAAATTGATTACCTTACTGAGGATCACATGAGTACTCCTCACAAAGTAGAAAGTACAGCAGAAAGCCTTTATGTAATATTTTACTTCTTAATTTAAGTATGCACTTTGGCTCCTGCCCTAGTAATAACAGTAGTTAATAAAATGGAACATCCATCCAGAGCTGCAGGTGTCTCTCATACAAATCACAAAATTGCATATAAAACAGATTGTGAATGTCACTGTGGTGTAGAAATAGCTAATTTTAGGGAACTTATCTGAGCTACAGAATTTCACACTGATTTTAGAGCACGGATACAGCCGCTTAGTTGCTAGGAATGAGACACAGCACTTTGTAGTGCAGATGAACTATCTGTGTACTTTGTAATTGTTTCTCACATTTGCATTAGGTAGTGTTTTCACACTATCCTTCACCAGCTAGATGTGTTTAGAGCAATGAGCACACAGAGTCTCTGAGAAACGTGCTGGAAATAGTCCTACAAATTGCCTGAAAGCGATTATGTGAACTGTAAGCTAATGGCTTTATTTCTGAGCGTTTCATCTAACAAGCAGCATCTCGTTGCCTCGCCAAGATGCATTCTATCTAATTGCCTCCCCACGTCCATGCCGTTTATGTCTGTTTAAGGTATCACGTCTGGACAAAAGGGCACGCGCCAACGAACTTTGCCAAGTGGCGAACAGCCACTATTCCCTACCGCGTCGAGTGGGAAGCAGACTTTGAGCCATACGTTGTTGTGAGGAAGGACTGCCCGGAGTATGACAGGAGATTTGTTGGATTTGGCTGGAACAAAGTAGCTCACATCATGGAACTGGATGCACAGGTGAGGAGACGACACCTGCACATCTCACCTAGGGCTGGGCAGCAGGGATTCTGAAACAAAGTCTGTGTTCTGTAGAAAGACTTCAGGCTTTGTGTCACCAAAGTGCTCACCTGGCCTTAACTAAGCTCCTTAATGAGTGCTTCTTGAGTTGAGAACACTGCGTTTAGTCCTTGTCAGGCATTAAAAGGAGAACTGACTCTGAGTTAGTTGATTTGTCAGTGCTGAGAAAGCTGTTGTTTCACAGAGGCACAATCCCTGCAGCGCCTGCTTCTTGCCCAGCAGCGTGACCAAGCATCGCAGTGCTTGTTGCCAATCTCATCGCCTGCTAAAGGGTCTATAGACCTAGCTGGAAGTTTGTCAGTTAAACAGAGGTTAGTGAGTCCCAAATGCTAATTTGGAATAGAAAAAACAATCTTAATTTGAATCCAAGGCAAGCATCTTCAATTCCTGGCCCAGATTTACAGCACATCCTGCAAAGCCAAGGAATTTGCATTTCCAAAGGCTCTGGCTGTGGAGCAGACTCTAGAGGATCCAGGTACTTGATCCTTGGGATACCCCCATCTTGGATATGTATCTTGGGATGGAGCTACCGGGCAGAGTATATAAGAATAAGAATGCAGAGAAAGCTTGAGAGTCCCAGACTGGCACTAGAGCTCTTAAGAGTTGACGAAGTCCCTACCACAAACATAGATCTTAGAGACTGGCAGTGACTATCGCTCTGTGGGACCCCAATGATGCTGCTCATCAAAATGGCAGGAAGCAGTTCTTGGATATGTACATAATCACTGTGCTAATCAACAGAGACTAGATCATGGCATTTCTTTTTAGTTTGGGCTTGTTGCTTGGTTTGGGGTTTTTGTTTAGTTTGGTTTCAGTCCCAGTTTTTGAACTAGTAGCATTTCATGCTAGCCAAAAAACATGCTTTTTGGCCATCTATGTCCTTCTTTGCTAGCTTCAGCTATGGATCTGGAATATAGCTGATTCTTTAGTGATCAGCTCTTACCAGTTGATATGCACCAGTGCAGCACAAGGCATGGAGCATGTTACTGGCAGATTGTGTCTCTGCGATGTGAGCTATAATGTATATGTGTGCAGGTACATATGCAGGAGGAGTATTTTCTACTTACAAAACCACACAGTCACCTTGGGCTAGCAGTCACTTACCCCCTCCAAAGGGCATTCCCAACAAATTTGTACCTAGTTGTATTGAGAAAAAATTACAACAGATTAGGGAAAAAATGTCCCTTATATTATCATTAATAATAACGCTTTGCTCTGATATAGCACTGTAATTTCCAGTGCATTTTCCAAACACTAATCAATTAACGGTCAGTAGTGGAGAGTGCCAGGGTAATGATTTATTATTTGTTAATCTGGGTAACAAGGCTTGTGTTCCCACTGGCAGCTCTCATCTAGCACTCGTGATTTAACTCTTCTGTTCAGAGGTGTTTACCCAGCGTACAGAATCACACAGGGGAAATTGGAACATTTTTCAATGTTGATCAGAGTGCAGATATTTTAAATGGCCACTGGGTTGGAACTAACTCTGGGGAATTGTTTTTCTCAACTCTTCCACCCTTAAAAACACCTTGAAAAGAAGTTTCATTTTCATCTGTAGAAAACATGGGTGTTGTCTTTTCCTCCCAGAAAATAAGCCTGGAGGGGATGTAGGATCACACTGCTACCTCATTCTATGGCATTCCTCTGCTTTGGGGATCAGATTGCTTCCAGCTGCTTAGCTGGATTCATTATCAGCAGGGAAAACAGCTTCTCTATATTTATTTATTTCACCACACCTCACAACTGCAGCATCTGTCAAGAGAAGTGTTCAGACTCCTTAAACTCCTTACCAAGAGCCTGTGCCACTGCCATCCTTCAGAGCAGCGCACAGCATGGAGATAACCATTATTGTTATTCTGAGGACGTGCAGATGTCCACTGAGCTGGATGCTGTACAAATGCATAGATAATGACAGTCTCTGTCTAAAGAATTTATAACCTGTGAGGTCAGGACAGAGGTTCCTGCAAGTGTTTTGCTTTCTCAAGAGATGTTTACTTATAGTAGAGGTGGGCCATTAGGTAACTTTTTCCTTCTCTTCCAGTAACAATGGAGCTAGACTATGAGCAATCTTTTTTCCAGAACCCCAGCCCAGCATCTTTCGAAGGGGCTTATTAGCAACAGACTAGTAAGGTTTTGGAAGGCTTTATGTGCTTGAAGGCCTTTTGGAGAGATGGGAGCACCACTGTGCTGTACAGTTTATGCTGCAGAGCATAGATGGTCTCTGACCTGCAGGATTATAGGCTTGAGATGCAAACAGAAAATAAAGAAAAGATTGTATGAGGGGGATGTATCTGCAGCTTCAGCCTTTAGTTTTAAAGTCCCATAGAGACATAGTTTGTAGTTTGTAGCTTATCAGCTCTCCTCACCCCATCATGCCTGCCTTTGTTTTTGCATTTGCTTCCCCATTAGTTCTAAGTCTTTTCCAGCTAAATGAGTTCTGCCTGTGAGCATCAGATTATTTTGCTCTTGCTGTACATTCGTTACTTCACACAGAAGCTCAGAGGGGCCCATTCCAATATATGACAGCACTGTAATTTGGCACAAAGATTTACCACTTTAGCACTGTCTGGCAGGGAACAGGCATTCCCATGAGGAAGGAACAGCCATACAGCTGCATCTGCACCTAGCTGTCCAACACATACTGCTGTTTCATAGGTGTCTGGGACAGCACCGTAGCCTTAGCTATACTTTGGGCTCACCACTGCTGCTGGCTGAGTTGGGAAATGGATTCACATTGTGTTCTACTCACTTCTTTCCTTTTTTATAAAGCTTTCTTTTGGGTTTGGTTTCTGGCAGCATCACAACCCAGCAGTTCTGAGTCTTTTCCAAGCTAATCATGTTTTAGTGAGGAAAGATTTCTATGTGAAATACTCATGTTTATTAGCACAAGTATGTTCTCCCCCATAAATCTCTTTCCTTAGCAAAACATTTTTGGAATATTCTGCCTCTGGTGCAGATACTCCATCTTTCTGCACAAACTCCTAAATCTACAGGTGATGCCTTTTGCAAACCAGGGGAAGTTGTGCACCATTTCTTTTAAAGACACCATCCTCTGTGGCTATTCATTCCCTGATCACTGTCTTCCACAGGGATGGTTAACAAGTCAGCACAGCAACAGATGTAAACAGAGACTGTATGAGGACAATCTTGGAAGTTTCTTTGTTGTTTGCATCCCATGCAAGTCCTACTTTTTGACATTTCATTTGGAAAAAGAGATAGTTCCCTAGTAGTTCTCATATTTCACTGGGCTACAGTATACTGAGGTTCACACTTCTTTTCTGCCCAGCTCCTTGCAGGAGCAGATACTTGGTTCTTGTACATCCTGCACTGGTGACCTTCCAGCTAGTCTAATGATCAGTCTTTGTCTAGCTTTGCTCTAATGTTCATATATTCAATTATAAAAATGGAACAAATCTAACAGGAATAATATAGACTTAAATGAATCATCATTTTTTAACAACAAAAATTGTCAAAGAACTTGGTCAAATAGAAATAAAGATAATTAGTGCAGTGGTAGAGGAGATGGAGAATTAGGACAGTATCTCATGCTTTGTGGAAAACTTAATTTGCATAAAACTTTCTCAAAGCATATGGAATTAGCAGGTCCATTTTCATACATGGCCCATAAAAGATATTATATTCTCCCTTCATTTCAGGTTTATAAATAGTTTTGGACAATTGTGTCACTGTAAGTATCTTAGCATACAGGCAAAGCAACACACATAGTGCAGCCCATGCCTTTGTAAATATGGCTTATTCCAGCATCTCAAGCAAGATAAATTGTAGGGGCAAAAGCATTCTTTTGCACGGACACTTGAGACTCATGCTGCGTCCAGTCACAGCTGTGTTGGTTGCAAGCACAGTGCTGCAAAGTTTGTGATGCAGACGTGGCTTTAGGCATAGTTTTTATACCTTTGTCCCATCATTTGGCTTACATGGAGCAAAACATTTTAAAAGAGAAAGTCAATCTTTCATAAAAACAAGAAAAAGCAATTAAAAAAAACCAAAAAAACCACCAGGGCTTACTTGGCATATCTATATGAGTTTGTTGTTTCTGAGCCCCACAGTGCGCTGTTACACAATGGAGCATGTTTGTGGAGGCAGGGGAGAGCTGCACTGCCAAAGGGCTCGAGAGCACCCTCACAGCTGATATCTTTCTTCCCCAGGAGTACGAGTTCACAGTGCTGCCCAACGCCTACATGATCCACATGCCGCACGCCCCCAGCTTCGACATCACCAAGTTCCGCTCCAACAAGCAATACCGCATCTGTCTCAAGACCCTGAAGGAGGAATTCCAACAGGATATGTCACGCCACTACGGCTTTGCAGCCCTCAAATATCTCACGGCAGAGAACAACAGCTAGCACAACGGAGCCCGTGTTCAGGAAACAGGGACACTGGAGGGGAGGAGCCACTCAGAAGTTTGAGGCTCAGTCTTCAAACTTCGAACTGAGAAACACTTTCTGTTTTTATATCATACTCGGCAGTTCTAACAGTAGAAATTTGAAGTGACATGTCTTCGGACTATGCTCATTTGTCCCTTCCCTGACCACACCAGGCCTTTCAGCTTTAGCATTCGTGAGGTGTCAGCAAGAGGGGCCGGCCATGTGCCTGCCATGCTGCCGGAGGCGGGGATTGGGCAGGGACTGGGAACGCACTCTGCTCTCTTAACTGCAGAGCAAAGACAGACCTTCAGAATATAGGATTTCATGTTGCTATTTAATAATTTGACATGCTTTTTATCTGTAAAGGAAGATCTTCGGGTCGCTGTCCTGTGAATTTCAAATCTGAACTACTCTAAAAGGGAACTTTCGCCTGTGAACTTTCACAGGAGCCCTGTTAACATGGATGACCTTGTTAATGCAGGATGAGCCAAAGGTCTGAATTAGCCTTGAAAACGAAGGGGACGCTTAGACAATACTGCACTCCAGAGAAGTGTGTTACTGGTTTAGGTGTATACATGATATCGGTTGGTCTTTTGATCTCAAATTAGTCGTTTTATCAGGAAAATCCCTTATACCCCACCCTGCCTTTTCCCCAGTCCTAAGTGCTGCTCCTTTCCTTGACAAAGAATCGTCTCCCTTGTGTTTCTTTCCCATCTTCAGTTCTGGTGGTCCAGTAAAGATGACCAGTAGCTCTGCCAGAACGTGAACAAAACTTTTCAGTGTAAGGTCTGTTTTCACCAGAGCAATTTGTTTGTGTGTGTCTCGTAAAATAAAGGGCCTGGCTGTAACTCTTTACCTTCTTTAGGCAAGAATTGTATTTTGCCTATAAGGCACGCTGTGTGGGGGAATATTGATTTGTAGGCTCATTTCAGTGCGTGCCCATCCATGAAGGCATTGGGCCTTGGGCTTTAAGTGGACTTCTTTGCTGAACAGGGAATATACATATAGCAACTAGTAGCCTTGGTGCTCTCCTGCTGCCTGCTGCAAGGTCTCAGAACTACTTCGTTAAAGGAGTTTATCATTAAAAGGAGCAGAACTGTTAGGAATAAACTCCCCATTCGAGGGAGAGGAAAGAATGTGTTGGGAATCTGAGTGTGAGTGTTTGCTTGAATGTGGGCTGGTCAAGTTCACAGCTTCTGTACACACAGGAGTATGCTGGAGAGTGGACAGGAAACCTAACAAGCAAAATGCAGAAAACAAGACACTGGACTTTTTACCATTTTCTTTATTCTTCAGTATTAATGTTGTGTTTACATGGGATGAAGAGATGAGATTTAATGCACTACCCCTTGCAGGGCTATTTGTAATTTCTGTTGCAATGTTAATAGAGAAAGCAGAAATAACTCAGTGAGAAACATGTCTGTCTCCCTACTGTAGGTCCCCATGCATACAACCACATGTACCTATACCACTGCCTGAGTTGGGAAACGGATCCATGTTGTGTTCTGCTCACTTTTTTCCCATTTTGTTTTTCAGCTACTGGACCTTCTAGTTTCCTCCCCACCTCATCCCTCTAGAGCTTGGTTTTATTTCTAACCTGACATTTTGTGAGAGCTTTCTTTTACAGTGGAAACCACATGGTTAAACCACACATTTAAACTACAAATATCAGTTCATCATGCTGTGTATATATAAGAAAAGCCAAAAAAGGCAACATCTTTGACAAGAAATAAAAAGAGGCGGGAGGCTGTCTGTAATTTTCACTGTTTCCCCTGAGAGTGTTGGCTGTGTAAGAATACATCACTGCATAATTTTCCAAAGTGCTTTTCTTCTGTTCTTAATGGCTTTATGTAAAGATTTACATAAAAAGCTGGGACGAGCTGGGAAGAAATGAAATGAGCGTTCTGTCCTCTCTATGATATATTCTGTTAAAAAACCAAAAATCTTAACTCCACAACTGCTCTATTATTCTGCTCTAAACCCTGTAGCACAGAGTCCTGTTGATTATCTGATGTGCAGAAAGATATCAAAAGCTGATCCTAAGAGAGGCTAACACTAGTTGTACCTACATAAAATCTCCAGTCAGAGCTTTAGAGTGGCCACCGTTACGTTTCATATATGTTAAAAACTTTCCTTTCTAGATGTACATTTCTCCTTGGCTCAGCAGCATTGCCCATAGATGAGTAACATCCTTGCCCTGCAACAGCATAATCTGTAGCACAGACTTGTATGTCATTTGAATGTGCCATTATCAACATGAACGTTATTGTTGTCTTGGTAGTCAGGAGATGCAGCAGAGGGAGCAGGGAGGTGATCATTTGCCACTTGCCTGTCTGTACAGCAAGTCCTGGGACCTCCTGAGTAGGCTTAGGTGTGCCAGCTGGTGTAACCAGCTCAAAGATTGGTAGTAGGTTCAAAGAGCCCCTTTTCTTTCTCTTGTAGACTCTGTATTGACTTTTGTCTATCATGTCATATTTGTCTATGTGCTTCATGATTTGGGAGGTGTAGGAGTTGGGTTTCTTTAACACGTTTCAGCCAGTTTACGTGATATCAAATGAGGATTGTGTATCTGTCTGTAACTGCCAGGGCTCCTCCAGCACCATGAAAAAAACACCACCAACAACAAAAAAAACCCCTCCAACTCAGTTATAAAACTGACTGTCTTCCAGTCTTTTGCTCTAGTAGGTATTTGCTAGCAACTTTATTACTTAATTCCCAGTTTGCTCATGAAATCTTCAAGAAATATCAGATAAACCTGGTGATTTAATGCCTTTGATTTATTGATTTGTTCCACCAACTTCTCTCTTGAGGCTTCAGTCTACAACCTCTCCTTATCTTTGATATTTGAAAAGTGTGAGTCTCTCATTTAGATATCAGTCCAGCACCCTCTCTGGTGAAAAATGATGCAAATAAATCATTTAGATTCTTGGCAATGACCTTATTGTCTTTGTTTCTTCTCCTTATTGTTTTGGGTGTACTAACAGTTATCTTTAGTTTTCTGCTTTTGCTGTGCTGAGCAAAAGTGTATTTTCAGTTTTAACTTCCTAATATTTGCTCTTCAAATTCCCTATTAACTAGCTCAAACTCCATCTTGACTATTACATAACTTCCTTTCAGCTTTACAAAGTTTTGCTATCCATTCTCTGAAGGTTTCCTGTTTGGCCTAAATAACTTTAAAATTTCCAATTTAGTCACACGAGCATTTCCTTGTCCTTGACTTCCATTTATCTATGAGGATACTGTAATCAATGGCTATTTATGAGCCCTTTCCATTTTTTAATCTGAGGATTTCAATTTTTCTTTTTATTTAGGGCCATTTATTCTTTCTTTAACAGGAGAAAGGGGGGAGGAATATGTTTTTAGATTTTTATATAAAATCCCACCCTACAGGGTTTGGAGGATTTGTGTTTTCCTCTTTAACCTTCCTAAATGCTAACTTTTTCCTAGTCAAGAGATCAGAAAGAAAATCTTTCAAAAATCTTTTGTTCTTCTAATTTGGGCTCTTATCTTGACACCTTTTGTTCTGTGTCTTCCTTTTCCCCTTCCACTCCAAGACCTCAACACGACTCCCTGAAAACTTTTCAGTCCCAGAGTCTAAACTGTGTATTTTTGAGCACCTTCAGACATCCCCCCACATTTCAGACATGGCACCCAATCCTCCTGTTTTTGTTTTCATGCTTCTCACTTTGATACAACAGGCTTTGCCATTAAGTCTTGGCGAAAGCACTTGCCTTTATTTAATGCCTCTTGTAACCATCTCATATATTTCTATATTTCTAATATATTTTCATCTCATATATCTCATATATTTCTCTATATTTCTCTCTAGTGTCACAGTACCTAACTTCAAATGTTTGGCTGAAGTTTCCATCCTATCAGTTTCTGGCTAAGAGTCATCTACCACTTGCCTTCCTGACAGACTTAGAAAATGTATTTGTTTGTCGTTAATAGTCCAAGTCCTACTTTCAGAAACTCCTTCCAGCCTTGTTAGTTTCCTGTGTGAACAATCTGGTTCCACTTCATAATTTGTGATATCTTTTTTTTCTGTTTATAATCAGTATCTTGGACTCCATGACCTAAAGGAAATAGCAGCTGTATTTGCAGTTCCATAGCTTTTGGTAGACTGAATCTCACATATGCTCACATTGTTCCTAAAGCAATTATTTTTTTTTTTTTTAACCTGGTAGGCTTCATGTAGTCTGCTATGCAAATCATAAACAGCTTTTTCCTTCTACCGCAACAAGCAGAGGCACTTTGTAGTGTTATTTGCTGTAGCTGTTAGGAGTATGCCCTATGTTAGAGGGAAAAGCACAAAAACCTTGTCAGAATTGTAGCTACTGTTTCTCTCTGCAGGGGGAAACAAGGCCCTAGCACAGCTGAAGAGTTTTATAAATGCCCTGAACAAAACACATTATTTTCTGGTAGGTATAATCGTACATTGTCCAATTAAATATGAAAAATACATTTTTAATGTTCTCATATTTCCATGCAACTCTATCCAGAAGATAATGCATTTCCTTCTGTGTCTTGCCAGTTTCCTCCATTACTCCAGGCTGCCTAATAGCCCCATCTGTTTTTGGCTGAGAAAGATTAATGACCATAAGCACTGGAAGTCCTGGCAAATCAGCAGAGATATTACTCTTAGGGATTGTTCAGGACATTCCTTCCTGCTCTGCCAGATACTGTTTTGGGTGTTCCTCAGGTTTCAGTGCAGCAACAGGAGAATGCACTAAGCTCAGCAAACAGGGTGGGTTCTAATACTTTAGATTGTGGAAGTGCTAAAAAAAGAATGTGTCCTTGTTAGCTCAAAAGATATTTCAATTTTAGGAAAAGAAAGCTGACAAGTTTCTGCAACTCCAGTTAGTGAGACTGAAACAAATAAGTCTCTAGTAGACAATGACAGGCAATAACCTAGTATTTCCACTTCAGTATTGAAAATGCTGAAGTGTTGATAGCTAAAAGAAACCATCTTTACAGTGGTAATTCATAATGTATATTTAGACAGTGTGTATACATCCAAACACCTAGGTTAACTGAGAATTGTTTGAAGATTGTTGTTGCTTTGGTTCACAATGTAAAATTAAGTTTGGAAAAGGTTCTGGCTGAGAACAGCAAATTACGGCTCAGGAAATGCTTACAAACCTGGATTTAGAAATTGCTTTTATAGGAATTTGTTTTCATCAGTAGTTATACATTGCCAAAAGTAGACACAAAGTCCTTGAGAAGTTCAAAAGGAGATGTGTATGTGTCAGTTGGCTGAAAAATTTTCCTCTTGCCACTACTTTGGATCTGGTGTTTGTTTGCTCTGCTGAGTAGAATTGTTACCATCAATTGAGAACAATAATCTGGAAATTACATGAGGAAAAGAAAAATCTGGGAAATCTGGGAAAGCCAGCCAAATATTTATTTGTTTGATGGATCATGTGAATGTATTTGTCTAGACATGTTAATGGATGCTGCAATGGGAAGTGCTTGGTCATTGAGGGTACTAGGATGTGAAAGATCTGAAACCCAAGCTAAGATTGTTTTAGTCATTCTGTGATATAGTTTCCCCTCATTAGGTTCAGAACAGCTTGCTGCCTCAAAGCTAACTACTGTTTCTGTAGACTTTAAACGTTCTAAACCTCTGCAACATAGATTCATGGGAAGTCACTGTGCAGGTGACAAAGTCTGCATGTGAGATCCATGGTCCATTGCCATGAGATACAGCATTTCAATGCAAAAGTAATGGTTCTGACCTGGGAGTAATTCTCAGCTCACTCTCACCAAATATACTCAAGAAGAGGTCTTCAAACACATGAGAACACGTAATTCAAGCTAAACTAAGCCCATTCCTCAGTATTACGGCAACATAATTCTCAAACAATGGATGTGTGAATTTTCAACATTAACCATTATATCACAAGACTCCTGTTAAGGCTTCAAAATAAATCATGTGCAATTTCAATTTGCTAGTGGAGCTGATGAGTTGCTCATACAACTTCTTTTTGTTCCCTGGCACATATGTAATAGGACATAGTCTCTACACAATCATTTACTGAGTGTTTTTTAGAGGACGCTTCTTTCGTTCTTTGCACAGAGTGGATGGTACTCAGGGAATGAAGCAGGTGGATGATACTTCTTTTTACTTTTGCTGTCTTTGAGCTTTTTGTAATATATAATGTGATAGCTGCCTTGATTCTGAGCAAAGCCAGACTTTTTTTTTTTTCCCATTTTTTTTCCAAAGGATAGGTTTAAACTGTGATTTAGGAAAATCAATTATCCCCTGTGCTCTCAGGTTCTCTGAGCAGAACACCTGCAGTTCTGTTCTGCAGGCTTTTCTTGTGTGGAGAGATCCTATGGAGCTGATGGAAATTACACACTCAGAGGCCTTGTGGCACTCACCTCCAACCTGTGAATGCTAACAGCTGAACATGCAGGAGTGATGAATCCCAGCTCTGTCCAAGCATGTCTGCTCCATCTCTGGGAAAATTCTAAAGGCTGTCAGCAGACTGTCAGGTAAGCAGTGAATAGATGGATTAAATAATTGGGGAGTAGAACATGAGAGGTTTAAGAAGCCAAATTTCCAGAGGAATGAGGAAGGCAAAAGGATTCAGAGGTCACTCAGATCTGTTAATAGGATCTAAACTCAATCTAGATCTGCAGCATTTTTTTTCAAACACTGGCCAATATGTCTCACCTGTAATAAATCCGTTGGGTTGTAAAATTTATGAAAGTCAGCACTGAGATTAAACCATTCTCAG
The DNA here is from genome assembly GCA_013401255.1 of Urocolius indicus. NCBI lineage: Eukaryota > Metazoa > Chordata > Aves > Coliiformes > Coliidae > Urocolius > Urocolius indicus. The sequence goes on along the minus strand of WBNH01006932.1, from coordinate 248,609 downwards.
CTCAAATATATTTAATTAATTTCAATTCTGCAGATTCCTACATTGCTCCTTTGGTGCTCCTAAGATTAAAAAAAAAAAAAAGAACAAAACCAAAACACAAAAAAACCAACAACAGCAGCTTGATAACAGTAGGAGTCTGATTACCCAGCATTTTTTAAATTGTCAGCACTGAGGTCAATGGTTGGGGCAAAGATGAAGTTAGGGAGGTTCATAGAATTTCTTCTTTTGATCAGCCTGTGGATGTGTTGTTCCAGCAGTGCTCTCCAGCGATGCTGTAAGGAAAGGAAAAGCTATTCAGTGCTAATTGATCCATGAACTCTTCATCCAGTCAAAACTAACACCCAGCAGCTGGAAGGAAGCTGTCTCCTTTGAGGTTTTTTTAGTTGTCAACAGTGAGTTCAGTATGAAATCTATTATTCTGATGATGGACTTTACTGAGCTTCTCTGCGTTTTAGATGTATACTCAGTGTAAGTGATAGAGCATCCCTGGGGTTAGGAAGAGATGGAGCTCAGCAGTTTGCTGGTTCAGAATGAGAACAAGAGATATGTATATTTTCCCTTGAAACCTTGCCCAATGTCTACTAATTATATTAGCACCAATTAATCAAGCTGTCTCAAAACTCAGTGTTCAGACTGAGCAGTAAGCTTCTGCTCTCTGTGTCAAGAAGAGAACAGATAGACAAATAAAATCATGCTTTCTGTCCATAACGTCAATGAATATTACCACATGGGTTCAAATGGCTCGTGGAGAGTTTGCATCTTTTATGTTTCATTGTTATGGTTTATTGAAAAAAAAAAACCAAAAAAAAAAAGAAAACAAACAAACAATGTGTTGTGTAAGGCCTTAGAAGGCTTAACATTCACCAAGAGTCATCAATGTGAAATATCCACCAAGTTAGCCTGACAGTTTTTGTCATGAACACAGAGAATACAGGCACCCTCATCTTCTTTCTGATTACACTTCATAAAGCAAAACAAGTACATGCAATAAAAACAGCTCTCTTGAATTAGATCACCCAAGACCCAAATATTTTATAGTTTGGTTGCTTTCATTTCCATTTTCAAATGTGAAATTAACAATTTGCAAAACTTTTTTTAGTTTCTTAAGTTGATAACAGTTCTCTTCTGCATCAGTCTGACTCATAAGCATTACAGTATTTTCTGGGGTGAAGAACAGAACTGAGGGGTCATTGAGACATCCTCAGCACCACTTCAGGGCAGAGAGAGCCTTCCTGTAGCCTGGAGGATATTTGCTTCCATTTGCACCATCACGGCTTTTATTTCTGTCTTAACAGAGTCTCTTCCAGTAAGTATGACAGACCACTGGTTTCTGCTAGACCACTGCATGAGTTCACTACTAAAGCAATGTTCTGGCATGGCACCTGGGCCTCCACACAAATTTATTCTGCAGGGCTTTTTTTTTCCAATTTTAATCTTCAAGCCTACACCTGAGAGAAAATTCAGCAATTGGAAGCTGTAAAAATGGAATCACTATGCTTTGGTTTGTTTTTAACATATTCGTATTGGTCAAGCTGTTCTGCCTACTACACCTGTGTATCCTCCAGAAAAATATTATTTTGAGAAGAGAGTAATTGCGAGTGATCTGATGGGGCTGAAAGCACCATTTATGAAGATAAGTAACCTACTCAAGCCATAAGTTTTAGCACAAGTTTCTACAATTTACAGATTTATGTAATTTACTGTTTCTGTAGGGCTTAATTTCAGTATCCCTTAGCCAGCCCATTCTTGGGTTTTCCACTTTTTTTCACCTTCCCAACCTGCTGCGCTCCTAAATCTGTGTTTATACCAGCCATAGGTAGGTGTTGGCAGGTAGTTTAAAGATAGTACAGTTTCCACAGTACTGAGGTCTGGATATAACTGCTACATAGAAAAAGGCATCTCTCTATTGCTGGGTCCCTTAAACCAGCAAGAACTCCTTTTAAAAATAAGAGGAAATCAATATTTGGGCTGGTGGGGGAGGGTTGAGCAAGAGACTTAGGCCTTTAATACCATTACTGCCAAAACAGGGATTGGGTTTCTTAGGACCTGGCACGTTACTACAGGCTGGTAGCCAGACATAAGATGGCAATGGTGATTATGTGTGGCTCTGGAAGAAACAATGACCTTAGAAGACTTTACATAGACTATTTGGTCTGAGGCCATAAGTTTTACTTTTCCTGTGCATTTGAATTGCCTGTCACAAAGCCATCTCCCACTAGCATGGTTCCCAGTGGACTAACTAGTGTTAACAAGCCTATAAGCACTCCATTTCCTTCCAGACTCACTATAGCTCATGCTGGCATCACATACTCTGTTTCTCCACCCTACAGCAGACGGTCCAAAACCTGGGAAAAAAAAAAAAAAAGGTAGCACCAAAGGGATCTAAATACCAAATGTACCTTGTAATGCCAGAATCCCTAGTTTTTTAAGTGCCCAGCTGCAAGCATTTAGGCCTAGATTCAGCCCATGCAACTTGGCAGCTGTCTGAGACCCCACAGTTGTGGAGTTGGTCCTCCTTGTTGGAGTGAGCAGGACTTCTGCAGAGGACATTTCAGTTCACCTAAGCCATAGACCACCCTTTGCTCTTTGACCAGAACTGATGATCCCCACACAGGTGTCTAAGGTGTACACCTCTCAGAGTAACATGGAATAAATCTAGGCTGGGAAGAATCAGTTTTAGAGCTACCACCTACTCATTTAAGATTGCAGGTGTCAAAATCCCCTGGAAACTAAGCAGTAAGTGCTACACAGCCATATCCTTAATACCAGCTGACAAAATTGAAAACAACAATCTATATGATGGAAAACGTGTGGGCGGATCAGCTAGGGTAGGGAAGTGGTTTGTGGACTCCAGAGACTGTGATACACATTGTGACAGACAGCTTGTGCTAACAGCCAGGAAAGCACTCATTTTCAGCACAAAGCTATGGGCTTCATAATGATGGTTAAAATATCCACTGGCATTGCTGGCCAAGTTGTGCAACGTTCGTTGCACTCTGTTATCACTGTGCAGCTCTGTCAAGATGCAGAAGCAGCATTTGCAATGTGTCAGCCAGCACTGCTCCAAAAGTGCAGGCAAGGAAGAAGGTAAAAACAAAAACCTCAACAACAACCTTTGACATGTGTATCTTCTTTAGACTCAAACCTCATTCCTTTTCTGTCATGACCAAGGTGATTAGACATTCTCTGGGAGAAAACTGGGATGTTGTGACCTTTAGGGTGAACCATGCATGAAATAAGACTTGTAATTTTCTTGCAAGTCTTGTAGCATTGAAGGGTTTTGAATCTTCAAATCATCACCCTGTCAATATGTTACTTGACTGGCTGGCCTTCTGCTTGAACTAATACTGAACTCCTTTGTTTCTCTCCTCAGCTGGGGGAAAGATCCTTAAGTTAACATTACAGGAAAGGAAAAAAAAAAAAAAAGAAAAATATGTCTTCTTTCCTCCTGCTGCCCCATCGCAAGCACCTTCCCCTCCAAGGTTAGGCCGAGGCAACTTGCATTTAACACAAACCACTTAGTTTACATCTATGCTTTCAGTCCATGTTTAAGTTTTCTAGGTGACAATTTTATCAGGGAAAATGCTGTTTAGATTGTGTGTGCAAAATAAATGGCCTGTAAATATTAACAAGAAAACAAAGGTTAATTTTCAGTTGTGCAATAAAATTGTGAAATATTCCTCTCAATTCCTTTCCAGTGTCTGACTTATGCTGGTTTCAGGAGAACACTATCTGTTGTTTCTTCTGATGGAAAGAAAGGTGATAGACTGGTTTGCTTTTCTCTTGAAGCTTTATATTACTTTCTAACTTTGCATTGCTATTCCCTTTAATTTGGTTAATTCACCAACCCTAGTTCAGTCAGACACAAGGCAGTTCCCACTAAAGACAAATGAGTAATTATCTCCTCAGAGTTAATCCTACCTTTGTCTGCTGCACTTTGCTGCACCTTGGTCTTCTTCTTGCTACTGTCTTTCTGCAATCAAAGATAAGACTTTGGCAGATGGGGAGAGTTCTTTCAGCTCACATTGAAGTATGACAACAAGTAGATATATATCCAGTCCAGGTGTTCCAGCTCCTGATCCTATGTGTGATCCAGTCCAGGTTTTAGCTCCCGATCCCATAGGTAAAGCAGTCCGGATTTTTCTGACTACCGATCCCGTGTTTGATCCAGTCCGGGTTTTCTGACTCCAGATCCCGTGTGTGATCCAGTCCGTGTTTTCAGATTCCCGATCCCATGTCTAACCCAGTCTGGGTTTTGGGCGACTGACACACCAGAAGGTTGTGCTGCCATTCAATGAGACTTGGACAGAGAGAAAGCTGATGAAATTCACCAAGGGCAAGTGTAGAGTCTTGCATCTGGGAAAGAATAACCCCATGTGCCAGTACAGGTTGGGAAATGAACTGTTTGACAGTAGTGTAGGGGAAAGGGACCTAGGGCTCTATGGACAGCAGGGTGAGCATATGACCCAGCAATGTGCCCTCATGGCCAAGAAGGCCAATGGCATCCTGGGGTGGATTAGAAGGGCTGTGATTATTAGGTCGAGAGAGGTTACAAGCTGGGTACAAGCTGGAACAGAAGAGGTTCCAAAGAAATAAAAAGAACGAATTTCTTCACTGTGAGGGTGATGGAGCAATGGAACGGGTTGCCCAGATGGGTTGTTGAGTCTCCTTCTCTGGGGACATTCCAAACCCACCTGGATGAGTTCCTGTGGCAGGAACTGGCAGGAGGGTTGTACTAGATGATCTTTTGAGGTCCCTCCCAACCCTTAAGATTCTGTAATTCTCTGATTCTACAGTGAATGACACCTCACCATCACCATGGAAGCAAATCCAGCTAACAGGTTTATATTGGAAATCCTTTATCTATGTTGCAAAGGGGGGAAAAAAACCCTGTGACTCCTCCCCCTCTCGGCAGAACGCAGAGGCGATGGGTGGGGTGGGGTGAGGAGGAAAGAGGCTAGGTTAAGTTGAAATGAGAACAATTTACTAGGGGAAAGTTGAAGAGAAACAACTAAAATAAGGGGATATTACAAAGAAAACTGGCAAGCGACACAGTTGCTCTACACCAGGGTCCAGACCTAAGTGACCACTCTAGACCAGAGAATGAGAAATCACGACCTCAAAAGAGAGCTTCTTCCCTCTGACTCCCTACCTGTATACTGGGTATGATGTTAGGATGGTATCAAATACCTGCTGGCAGCCTGGGTCAGCTGTTCAGGCTATACCCTTTCCTGGTTCCTCACAGGAACTAACTCTATCCTAGCTCAAGCCAGGTTAATATTCATTAACCCTTGCTGGTAGGTTTTTCAGGTGCTCAGAGCTGCACCTCCCATAATCTCACAGCTGGTACATCCTTTAGCACTATCAAGTAGGACCGTAACACTATAGCTCTCTCCCTGGTCCCTTCTTTTCCACTTGGTGGCCTCAGGCTTCTCTGAACAACTTTGTTATTGAGAAAGGAAATGGAGACAAGCATGGAAAGACAGGTCAGATGCATAGTTGTTTGTGGTTTGTTTGAGGATTTTTATAGTCTCCTATACCTAAAATTGTGTTTGCTGGGGTTCACATCCCAGAATTTACATTTGTAGGGACATCATCAAGAATAGGATGCCCCTGGGTATAGGGTATGGAGCCTTTCTCAAAGGCTGATTAGAATGTGAACAAAAACTAGCATAAGTTTGAATGCTAGCTGCATTTCTTGGTTCCTAGATGATGACAGACTCAAGTGGATCTTGTGTGGCGTAGGAACAAACTGGGAGTCCAACAAGAGTTAAGAAGAGCTTTGGATTCATTATCAGCAACATAAATACTTGGGAAAGTATATATGCATATAAATAGGTAGAAAACAGAATTCACAGAAAAGGAAGATGAAGGTTTGAAAACGTACAAGTGGGAGTTTTATCAGCTGAACTCTGCAATCACTAGAGAGAAAGAGAAAACCTGCAGGTGTAACTCCCTTAAATTCCCTGACTTTGCAGCAAAGCAAAGCTGGCTTGCATTGGGAGATGAATGACTGAGCAGGTGCAAGAAGTGAATGGCATGAACTGTGTAAATAGCAGCTGATTTTCAATAATCAGGCTCCCAGAAGGGATCTTCTGCCTATGCCATTTCCATCTTACCCACTAGCCTTCATCCACCTCTGACAAATCAGTAATAAAGAACAGCTTCCTTTAGGATTTATGTGAAATATTAACGCTCCAGGACAGATCCAGTAGGGCAGATTACAATATGTTTACCCTGGGGTCAGAAGTGATGTTTCACCAAAAGAGGGTAAGCTCAATTCCCAAGACTGAAGTAGTGATGGGGAGTTACCTGCTTCTGTACCAAACCTCCACCAGGCTCTTTGCATGATTCCCAGTGGTCTTTGTGAAACCACCTTCACCTTCAAATTGCTTTAGATGAAGAGTTAACTAGTGACCGGGACATGCAGACAGAAGTGGGATGTTTATGTGTGTGTTTGCTGCCTCAGAGTATGTTATGCGGCTCCAGAGCCAGGTGCTGATCAGGCTGGGGATGCTGAAAGTTCTGCCACAGATTTAGCCATTAAAATGGCATAAAAAAAAAGGATTATCTATCTCCTAGTTTGCCAATGGAGTTTCTGTCTAAGGTTTCTACAGACCATTCTGACTACCATTTCTTCACCTTCCTATCACACAGAAGCACAGTCTACAATTTCTCTTTTTCTCCCCACCCAAATTACACCTCAAAATAGCTCTTGTGTGATGGTGGTATGAATCACAGGCCTATATAATTAATGTAGCTGTGTGTGGTGAGTTGACCCTGGCTGTGATGTACTGGATGAACAGCAGGATAGTCACTTCCCTGATCTTGCTGTCACACTATTTCTGATACAAGCCAGGATGCCATTGGCCTTCTTGGCCACCTGAGCACCCTGCTGGCTCATGTTCAACAAGTTGTTATTAACAGTCCCAAGACCTTTTCCCCTGGACATCTTTCCAGCCACTGTGCCCCAAAGCCTGTAGTATTGCATGGAGTTGTTGTGGCCCAAGTGCTGGATCTAGCACTTGGCCTTTTTGAACCTCATGCAATTGTCCTTGGCCCATCAACTCAGCCTGTCCAGGTCCCTTGAAGAGCTTTCCAGCCCTCAAGCAGATCAACACTTCCACCCAACGTGGTGTCATCTGCAAACTGACTGCAGGTCCACTCACAATCCTCACGGATGAGGAAATAGCAAGACTCATAAGCCCTCTTAGGGCAAAAGGGAGACACTTCTGATGGTCACCAGGACCGAGCTCAGGACTCCTGAGCCAGAGACCTGCTCAAGGCTTGCATGGTCACCAATATGGCCCAGGTAGTTCCTGCCCATCTGGAAGAGGGTCCAGGGTGCACAGGACAGCATGACAAGAGGAATTCTTTAGGCACATCATATCAGCTGTCCCCTGAACTTGAGACACCTCCAGTGCGCTCTCATACTGACCCTTACACCTTTGGAGTGTTGGCTACCACTGGATCTGACCGATAGCTGCTCAGCACACACAGGCACACACACACAGCCTGCGCTTTTGCAAACCAACACAGGCCCTTGAGTGTCATCACCCACCTGCTTCTTTCTTGATCTCAACATCTCTGGAATCAGTCTGGCTACAGCTGCTTCTGTGAGATGCCAGATCATGGTGAGATACTTTATAGAATGGAATTTTTCCTTAAGGACGACAAGCCAAGGATCTTGGGAAATAGGCTCTGGTGGTTAGAAGAAGAGGTTAATGCACAGGCTAGAGTAACACTGTTTAGGTTTGGATGACCATGAATCAATATCTGCTTTGAGTGAACCTGACTGCTTTGTGTCTTTGAAGAGAGACTAAAGACTGATAAGGAAGGAACCTGTTGCCTCAGAAGGTACCAAGGGCTGGTTGATTGCCTAATTATAATGAAGTCAGCAAAAAAATGTAGTATCTGAGGGAATGGTCAAGGTAGCAGGGGAAAGTCATGACCACCAACTCAAGACAAAAAGTCCAACATCACTTTCCATAAGGAGCATGTGTGATAATTTCCATGACAAGCAAGACTAATATAACTAACCGATAGCAGAAAGAATGGTAATTGCTAAGTCGTGCGTGTAAATTTAGGCTGGATTTTGTCAATCAAGCACCAGGATAAATAAGTGAAAGTTCTTTTGTGTGGTATGCTAGCTTTGTGGAAGTATCACCTAGCACCCATTGACTCTACTGGACACGGGGGAAGCTTCTAGCAGCTTCTCACAGAGGTTTCTATAGACCCTCTGCTACCAAAACCTTGCTACACAAACCCACTACAACAGTGTCTGCAGGGAAAGGAAAATCCAAAATCTAATTCACAGGTCAAAGTTGAGATTTCATAGCTCAGTCAATGGGAAATTCTGAACAATTTAGTCTTGGTAATTTGATATTTAAACGCACATGAAAGCATAGCATATTCATAGCAAAGTCAAAAAGGGGGTGGCAGTTGTAGTAACCCAAATACTGCCTGTAGTGAAACCTGTAGCATCAGCTGGTCACTACATAGCCTCTGCATACCAGAGGAGAAATGGGATTTTGCTAATATCTAATCTGCACCCCTCCATCTGGCTCCAGAGCTGGCAATTTCAGGTGGTAAACAGCAACAACCACTCAGAGCTCTCATTTCAGGCTTTTGCTGATACAGCATCTTCATTTATGTTGTGTTCTGACTTTGAAGGTTAATTTTGCAATTCTAAGTGCTGTACACACTTTTTGTTAAAACAAAAGTCAGTATTTTGAAGTGACCACCGGGGAGAAGGATGAACAATTCTAATGGGTTCAAATTCATCTTCTGCTTCAGGGCATAACAACAGTTCTTAGACGCAATTGTTCTCTTTCCTCAACTGCATAGGCAAGTGTTGAGACATCCATATACATTTGCCTTTCCTATATCATGCCCTTGGATTATTCATTCACTTGAGGATTCCTGTGTATTTCTTGCTGAGAACAGCAATTTCATGGTGTTTTCAGGGAGCAGCCCACCTGCTACCACCCTGTTGGTCTCAGTGCTGCTCTTAAAGAGACCCCAGTCCTTGACCCTTCTTCATCTTATTAAACTCTTTCTCAGTGCCTGGGGGTACATATGCACACCCACATCCCTTCTCACCTTGAGAAATGTCTGCAGCAAGTGGGAGTTTTACTTAGGTTGGTCATAAAAAAACCTAGGAGATCTGTACTAGTACTACTACCTTTTACTGATGTGTTGTTTTGTAACAATCTGGAGGAGTTTTTAAAGTCAGGTTTCTCCATCATAGTTACCTGGACAAACAATTAGGAAGCTTTAAGGAGCAAAGCAACATGCAGAGCCTCATTAGGACACCCCTTATTCAGATTACAGGTTCATCTGTTAATTTCCCAGAATGTTGTTTGCCTTAGGTATTTGATAACAGCACCTCAACAAGTTCAATATCCTTTGATTAATGTCGTATTTCCCTAAATAGGGTACTTGCCTCCTGGCATGCATGAAATATTAATTGCAAGGATTTTAGGAGTTGTCCATGTTAAGGAAGTTAAAGCTTTTTAGCAGTAATTCATCAGGCTTCTCAGTGTGGCTGTGTCTCAGGGGGCAGGGATGGGGATGTGTGGTGGTCTCCCAGAAGAACATGTAGGCACTCATGGAAAACATGTATGTCAGCTGTTACGTGGGTTTTTTTCCTTTGGATCAAGACTGGGGGGATTCTTTACACTTCAGTCTTTCCAGCAATCTCTTGCTGAGAAATCCTGTGTGACTTAGGTTCCTAAACTTTGCTGTGTCTCTTAGGGAATCACCTTGATGGTCCTATATGGACATCTTCAGAGGCTTCTGCAAGGAAGTTAAGTCCTCAAAGGCTTGAGTAAAGGAAAGCAATACGTGTCAGTTGGCTCAACTCCATAATGACTTAAATAGGAGAATAAACATCACAGCTCAGAAGGCAGACACACTGCTTTATCATAACAGCAGAGACAGCTTTCAAGAACCAGAAATGTCACTTTGTAAAGACATTTATTTATTTATCTATTTAGATAATTTTTTTAAAAAACAACAATGTCTGTTCTCAGTCCTTAAAGTAACATTCCTCTATGGAGCTCAGTTCTTGTTTGGGGGATATTGTCTTCAGCCTCTCTTCGCTCCCCGTTGTATTTTTCCATTATACAGTGGCTCTTCAAGTAGCAAGGCTGTGTGCTTTCATATAAGTAGGCTGGAAGCCTATAAACCACTTCAAGCATGGAGAGAGCTGCTGTGTCAAATTCCTCCTTGCTCTCTATGTGCTACTGCCCTCACAGAGATCATTTTTGCTCAGTGTCTCTCTGAGGTGCTGCAGGCTGACAGAGTGTGGGATCAGTGAGGCTTAGTGGTTTCCTTTATTACTCAGAAAGGAGGGAGCAGAGGCACAAATCTCTTGCTATGTCCCCATGCAGTAAACCCATTAACATGGCATCATCATGCTTTCACTTTCCAGCATGGCAGGGGTGTTCAGTACCCTACATTGAAGCAGTTCACGAATCAGAGCTTTCTTCTCTGACAGGGAGTTGCCTTGCTATAGGAACGTCTGCTTATATACTGTCTGGCTCAATTTGTTGTGCTTCTCCTGCAGAGAGGGTAAGTTTATTCTGAGCAACAGAAACAACTCACCAGCTCTGCTCATTCCAGTTAAGCGTAAGGCATAAGACCTTAACTTTAAATGTCCCTTAAAATAACAACAGGGTGTTTAATTTTCAGCTAGTGCCTGTAAAAGTCCTTCTGCCGCAGTGCTACACCTACTCCTCTCAGCTACAACAAAACACATTAGAGGCCTGGCAGCTTATCTGCCCTTCCCAATGCAGCGAGGAGCAGTCAGTGCCCTAACCCTGAGCTGGGTGACTGCTCCCTTCACATCTCTGGCTGTCAGGAAAAGCAAGAACCATGAGCTATGGGTTCATTTCAGCTCTGCGTCTTGAGTTTGGTGGTTATTTATTGCACCTGAATTGTTGTAAAATGATTATTTTATGAGAAACAGATTTAAGTTGGATGGTTCATTGATTTGATTAAGAAAAGTGGTTAGTATGGCAGTGAAAAACTGGTTAGTCAAAGATGTTTAACCCAGCTGTTCCTGTGAAAAAAACAAATCAGATGAGATTTTACTGCTGATTCCAGCACTCAATGCAGTTTGCTTTACAAGCTGTTGCAAAGCTGAAGGTACAGGAGCTAGAGTGTTTGGTTGTTGAAAAGAAAAATATTTCAGGCTGTGTCACGTCTCTGCTTGACTTTCACTAGAACAGAAAGGTGCAGGGCTATGTATGTGCATGTAATGAGACAGAGACGACAGGAGAAATGTGTGACTGGATCCTTCCTTTTGGGGCAGAGCTACCGTGGCAAATTCTCTTCTGCTCTTTGATTGAGTGCAAATGAGGAAGCAGTGGTCTGCTGTCTGCCAGGATCGCAGTACTGTGGGGTCTTTGTAGATACTTTTATTCCTGTACCTATCCCAGCTCTAGAGTTTAGGAAATGGGATCAAGATGAGAAGCAGATACTGAAGCCCTACACCAAAGGCTATAATAATTAGTGTCTCGTGATGTAGTGAAAGGGACTTAGCTTCCTTTAGAACTGAGTTATCTAAAGTAGGTTAAGGTTAACTGGCTTGGAAAAGTGTCAATAACTCAGGAAAAAAAAAAAAACCACAAACAAACTAGCTGAAATGCCTCAGTTATACTAAAATCCGTAATTGATGTGGGTGAAGGGTTCCTAAATGTTATCTACAAGCTGTTCTACAGAAAAAAAAAAACCAAAAAAAAAAAACCCCACCCACAAACAAACAAAAAAAACCCCAGACTTTATGGATTACTAAGTTCCTTCAGCCTGGTTGCTTTCTCTTTACTGCACAGAAGAGACTGGGGAGAAAGGTAGGGAAATGGAAGGAAGGAAACTGGTAGGGGGCTTGTCACACATCCTCACCAGAACATTCAGGGGTAGCAAATCCCTGTTCCTGTGTGCTGTTCTCTGCTGAGAGTCTGGTACAATGGAATAATTATTGGTTTGTACTTCATCTGGAGGCCAGAAACAAGTGGAATAATACAGGAGTCTTTCCTGACACTGCTCTGCATTTCTTTCGTATTGGCAGTTCAGCCCTGAAGCCAAGCAAGCCCAGGTATTCTCCAGTTCATCCATCCACACCAGCCCTCCTGCCCTCATCTCTCTTAGGTGTGATCTGCTTCAGTCACTACATGAATCATTCTGTATTGCCATGACCTGAAGTTTATGGTCATAGGAAGGCAGTATTTAATGCAGGAAAACACGTGCAGCAGTTTGAAACTTGATTGCTTTACTTCTGGAAAACACTGATGGGAGAAGCAATAGCCTGAAAGAATGACCCAGGACTGTAGCTCCTCAGTGGGTAAGTTAGCATTCACTTCTGTCCTGAGCACTGTTAGTCGTGATTGCAGTTCTGCTTGGCATCTTTCTGAAGGCATTAGTGATGTCAAGCTGCGCAGTCCAGTGCCAAAGGCTTAGCCAGGCACACTAAAATACAGAGAAATCATGCGGCACAAAACTGTTTATCATTTACCTGCCTCATAGCTGATAGGTGGTGGGTAATAACTCAGACCATTATGCACAGCAAGGGATTCAGGAAAGCCAATTGCATGGGCTGCAAGACTGATGAAAAATAAAAGTGTTTGTGTTGAATGAGTCAGACAGGTACCTTACAGGTCCGAGTTCCCCTACACCATGGCACATAGGGCTGTTTGGGGTTGTACCAGTGAAAGAAAGAGCACAATCAGGACTTGTGCGTCACAAGTTTACAAACAGGAAATACTCAATTCAGTTTGCAGTTCTTGGCCAGATTGGGGACAGCGGGTGGCAAACAGGGCCACCTGGCTTGTTTTGGTGTGCATGTGGGCTGGTATTGCCCTCTGCCAGCTGACACAGAGGGTGGGTGGGTGAGTGGGCAGGTGGGTGTGTGGGGCTGCGCCAGGTTTCTTGCTATGCACATCATGGTCTCTTACCATGCACATCACAGCCTCTCCTTCCCTCTCTGTGACACATAGCCTAACTGAAGTTCTACTGTCTTTCTCCTCTTGGTGGCAGCTAAGCAGGGGCTAACTTCATCCAACGTTATTTTGTTCCACTTGTGTTTTTTTTCTGGGGGTATAGTTTTGGCATTGTCCTCTCAGTACAAAAGTTATGTGTCCCTCTGTGTAAGGGATGTCATTGCCCACTGTGCTAGCAACTGGGTGGAAATGATATATAGTGTTTTTAACAAGTCAACTAGCAAATTTTAACCATTGCAGTGTAAAAATGTTGAATAAACAAGGCAGGATCCCTTTGGAGGGAGTGAAGAAGCTGGAAGAGATTTCTTTCAGTTATATTTACTTCAAGTGTACTGGTTAATGACTTACTTTCTGCTCTTACCTAAATTTCTGGGGCACTATTCCCTGATGGGGACAGACCAATTACTTTTAGTGGCATTGCATTAAAATAGAACAAGGTTTACAGCCATAACCAGGCTAAGAAAAGTCTTTAGTGCTCTCCCTATGTTACATTACACACATTACATTTTGTGGCCTTGTGCTTGGAGAGCTGGTACCTTCCCAAGAGAATATGGATCTCTCTAACAAGATGCAAGGGTGAAGAAAGGTGTAAGCCAAGTTTCAGGGGTGCAGAATGGAAATGGAGAGACTTTTATGAGTCTCACACAACAGCTACAGTCGAACTAGTCCCAGGGACTGGGTTTTTCTTTTGGCCTCACCTGGCACTGTGTCCCTCCACCAGACGGGTTTGTGCTGCTCTCCAAGGGTTGCACAAGCTTTTTTTCTGAAGATAATGAAATTAAGAAAGTGCACAGAGGAAAGATTGGTTGAAAATTATTTCCTGGTATATTAGCAACTCAACTCAGGGATAGATAACGCTGCTGGATATAGTGTTCCTCCTTTGATTTGACTTCCAAAGTCTCCCCAGTGAAACATTGCAGATGCCTCTGGCTGGCAGAGCAACCAAACTTTGGGAGAAGGCAAGAATAGCCATGAAAACAGAGTGGGCATCACTCATCAAATGCTACCAATAGATATTTTTGTTACTTTAGAGTGCTCAGCTCCCAGTGGGGCTGGTGCAATAGGCACAGCAATTAGCACCAAATAAACACCCTGGGTGGTGGGAGCCTGCAAAACTGGGCCAAGAAGCAAAAATTTAGGAGAAGAGATGGAGGTGAAAAAAAGCTGAAAAAAGGTCTCAAGACACCTCTGGCAAAAGATTGTGCAGGATGCTCAGCACAGAAAGAAACAGAGTGGGTGAATGCTAGATCTAATCCAGATGGAGCCCACTGACAGGTGAGCTATATCAGCGCAGTCCAGGATAATGGAGTTGGACAGATATGGAGACAAAGTCAGTGTTAAGTAGCCCAAACTGTGAGGATTATCATGAAGAACTGAAGTGAGGCTCAGGTCAATAACCTTAAATTCCCCCTGCATTCTCCAGTTGTAAGGAAAATCCTGCAAAGGAAGGCAGAAACACCTAATGTGAGCGTGAAACTACTCATCTTTCGTATCTGGCTCTGCAGTAGCCTTGGATAATCTGCTATATCCCTTAGTGTCTATGCTCAGCTATACAGAAAGTCAAGACATGCTCGCAGCTCATTTACAATCTGATAAGCTGTCTGTTACAGTGATATGGTGATTCTTGATGTGATTGATGGTTTGCTCCTGTGGTAGAGCAAACTTCCAAACTAGTGTCATGGAGCAGAGACTGCATTTGGGCTTAATTTCATACAGTAATATTGCTTGTCAGTGGCTTGGATCCTGCTCCTGCCAGCTGAGCAGCAGAGATAGGATCAGTTGATCTCTTTCCTTAAGAATATGTGATATTATCCTCTACTGGACATAAGCTGATGGTCCTTGAAGACATAACAAATTCCCCAAGATGCACTCCTCTCAGCTCAGCATCTCTCCTCCATGGATCTGTGTGTGACATGGGTGCCTGGAGAATCAGATAGAAGATCCCTCATGACTAATATTGACCAAAAATCAGTGGTTTGCTCAGTGTTATTTTGCATTCAGGGTGATTTGCAACAACAATGACAATACATATCATAAATCGTGTAGAACTTGAGAAGCTGCTGATCTGAAACTTTACTCTGAAGGGTCAGCAGTAGTGATGCTAATCTAGTCTGAAAACAGCTGTTGCTTGGGGAGTAGAAAATAATTATGTTGGGGAAATAATGGGGATAATGTGTGGGGTTTTTTTGTTTTATCTGAAACATTATCTGCCTTTTTCCTGCTGCATTTTGGGTCGGTTTTCGTTTTGGTTTCTGCAAAGACAACAGTTTCATCTGGAGGGCCACCCACTTAGAATGTGCATCGTTGCCTGCACACTGTGAGGGAAAGCAAGGGAGAGAAGGAGGGAAAACAACTTATGGTTAATTACAGCCATAGTTTTGCCACTAGAGACTCCTAGAAAATATCAGTCACCTTCCTGAGTACCTTGTAGCTGTTACAAGAGGCTTAACAAACCAAACAAGGTGAAAGTCTGTATCGAGTAGAGAGAAGTCTCTGAGGATGCATTGGAGATACTTGAAGGAGGGTAAGTAATATGTCAGACTGACATTATGGTTGGGGAAAAGGTTAACCAAGAGACATTCTTAGTAAAGGACCCAGGTATTGAACAGCTGGTTTTCTGGGAGTGTGGGCTTGCTTTCTGTCAGGTGACTGGTAACTTGGGAAGCCCAGTCTGAAGTACAAACGTGGCCAAATGAACTTCACAACTTGTATGCTTTTGCCCCACAGTACACAGAGCATAGTGTATAGCATAGCTCATATTCATAGTACTTCATTCTCATATACTCAGGCCAGAGGATAAAATTTCTTCTGATGCTAATTAAGCCCTTTCTGAGAGTCATACCCACTAGGAGATAGCAGTCCTGTACCTGCCACCTTTGGAGAGTTCTATGCCAGGATGAGGAGGATGTTTCTGGGACGAGGTACTCAGAGGAGTTGCACTGCTGCTTCTTGTGGTGGAAGCAAAGAGAAGACAAAGTTTTGTCAGCCATGTCCTTTGGGAACAACAAGCCTCAAACCTTTTTTTTTTTTTGTGGGAATAAAGGAGCACTTAGGGAGGAATAGAGCTCAGGATGTGTTGCAATGTCTCAAGATACAAGATCGCTATCTAAGGACTGGGCAAGTTTCAGGGAAGGCTTTGCTGGTCCTTGTCTCAGTTCCCTCTTTCTGATAAAGAAAAGTGGATTAGGATCAGTCACTCTGCCTGTAAGTCTCTCTTACATGCATCGTGACCCCAGAACAGCACACATCTTCAGATGAGAGTGTCTCAAGCTCTTTATATCATTTACCTCTGCAGAGACTGGATTATCTGCAGGCACCATAAAGCCACAGGCACTTTAAGCAGTGACTGTAACATGTTTTACACAGGTTATTGTGTTAATACTCTCAATCAGTCAGGACTCTCCACAAGACAAATGAACTAATTCCTGTCTGTATAGCCAGCCCAAAGAAAATTGTATGATGGCACAGACGGGCTATCTGGTACTGTTGGCATAAATTTTACTTGCACATGGAATAAAAGAAGAGTTCTGCAGTGGGCTTGGCTGAAGGGCATATAAGCCTGGAAGTGCAAATATGCTTTGTGATGCTCTCAGGTGACTTGTGTGCTTTGAGTAAGTTGAGGTAAGACAGGCCGTGAATATAAATTGCAGTTGTCATTCCTGGATAATTCTGTGGGTGGCTCAATGTAGTCAATGTTTTATCTCAGCCCCAGTCTGATTTCTCAGCCTGCAAAAAAGCCAATACACTTCAATGAGAGAAAAAAAAACAAACAAAAAGAATGTTTAATCCTATGTGAAACAACCTGTTGAAGGTTTCCACTTCATCTATCAGAATGGGCGCTATCCCTCTATCCTGGGTTTCTGTGTGACCTAATCTAGGTGGACCTGCTTCTGTAGGAGGGTTGGACTAGATGATCTCTAAAGGTCCCTTCCAACCCCTACCATTCTATGATTATGGGAATGTACATCATTTCAGGAAGCCGAAAAACAAGATGTCTTAGGAAGCCTCGTCCTTTTGGTTCCAAATGTTATAGTTAGCTAAATGTCACTTCTAGAAACACTGTAATTCAAATTAGTGGCCTGTATGGGAATATTTCTGAGAATCTGATTTACTTAAATCTGTCCTTGTGCCCACAATCTCAGATCCTAACATTGCCCTTTCAAAATGCCAAATGCAACAGCTTGGATCATTAGCACACTTTGAATTCTGTTATTTGGGTCGTGCAAATGTGACTCTTGTCCTTTAGACAGACGCTTTCATGCTGTAGGAAGAGCAGTGTGGGGAAGGGAAGATAATATTTAAACCATCATAGGACAATTCTGATGTCGTGTACAATGTTGTAACTCCGATGAAACCTAATAGACCTATCCCAGACTGAACTGACATGAAAAATTTGCCCAGGTGTGAGAGGTTTGTCATTAACCCATTTCTCTCTCTGAAATTTCATTTCCCCTGCAATATTTCTTATCAAGTTTGCTCACTACACTTGTCTGTGAATTGTATTTCTTCTCTAAGAGCCTAACCTTATCCCGGGTGATTCCATACAGAAATCCTATTGAGGAGGAAGAGGCAAAGGTTTCTGCAGCCTCTTTCGAGTTCACCCAGGCTGCCACCTGACCATTCAGGTTTCACAACTACCAGGACTGCAAGGATATGCTTCATTGAGCTCTGTGGTATTCGCAAACCTTTCTGGCCTCTACTGTCTGTTGTTTTTTCTCTCATATTTTGGATCTCTTCTCAGTTCCACATTGCAGTTTGCAATCAAAGTGATGCCACTGTTCTTGCCAGAGAAACTGGGTTTTGTCTGAAGGCATTGGGCTGGGGAAGTGGAAGGGTAATACAGTAAGATTCAATCCAAGAGAGGAAAAGAGGAGAAAGATTGGGTTTTGAGGAAGAACTGGAGGTGGATATGAGGAAATTGCAAAGAGGAAAAGGAGGAAGGACAATTAGAAGGGATGAAGGCAGAACAAACCAAAAGATATAGAAACTGAAAAGCAGCAGTATAGAATGACAAAGACATGACCAAAAAAAGTTATTAAATAGAAGGAAAAGCAACACTAGAATGAGTTAATTTAAAACAAATTGTAACAGAAAGTTGAATGCCAAAGTACTACTAATCACTGTCAATAACACTAGTGTATGTTGTGTTTCTTTTCACTGGGGTAACATATACACCATCATGCATACTTCCAGCATCATGTTTTATCATGTACATTTAAATACTTAATTCTTTATCAACAGAAAACTCTTGGGTATACAGCTATCTAGGCTTTAGGCCAACTCCACTCACATCCCCACAAGGGATTCTGTTGCCTTTGTATGTGTATGTCGCCTTCTATGTAGATGTTAACACAAGGAGAGCATTTGCTCTGCTGCTGCCATGTACTCTCCTAAAATGACATGTCATAATGGCTATGAACCTTCTGGCATGTACAAACAGAGAAGCCAAACTGAGATTTCCCTATCTACCTTAATTTTGGCATTTCCCAGCTTTCATATGCCTGAATTTACAACCTCAAAGCGTTTTTAACGTAGGGTGGGGTTTTTTTCTCTGCAATTAGAAACAAAACTTTGTATTTCTCTGATGTATACTGCCTGAAGAATTTTATAGTGTTCTGCAAACATTGTTGTGATTAGCTGTGACAGCAGCCTTTTGAAGTAAGTAACTATTATTGTTATTTTAGCTTTTGAAATGAACATGTGCAGAGATGATGCTTTAATGAAAGTCACACAGGATGCCCTTGGATCAGAAGTGACAGCCTCAAATTGTACATCCTGACCTATGTTTTTACTTTCATCCACACTTCTTTTTCAGCTAAAAAAGCCCTTTTTAAGATTACAGAATTGCATTTGCAACTCTGCCTAAAGGCACTTCTCATCCACAATAAATCTGAATGGATGGTCATTAACCAATAGCATCCCCAGTCAGCCTGGTGTTCACTGCAAAGGGTCACAGGAATAGTTTATTAATAATAAAATGGACAGGAAAAGTTTAAATATGCAGGTGAAATCTTGGAACTATCTGATTTAGTGTGACAGATCATTATTAAATTCCTGTTTGAAGAGTTTGAATTTGATCTCCTTGAAATAGCTTCTTATATGTCCAGCAGTAAAGGTCTTCTGTGCATCGTGTTGCTTTTTTGATAGAGCAGTCTCTATCTTTTGGTAAGCTAATTACCTATGTTTTCATCCTGCCTGGTAAGTATATCTCCCCTTGTTCTTATCACAATTTACACCTAGCTTATTTTCTGGTAGACTGCTTTATTTCTTCTGTCAAGCTGTAAAGGCCTGTATGTCCAAGGCAAGAAATAATAAGTGTTAAAAACAAGTCCAGGCTGAAATGTTATAGTACTGTGACTCTGTACAGGCAAAATACTTCATGAATTCAGGGCAAACAAATCTTCACTCTGCCTGCACTCAGTCACCTTTCCACTTTGTTCCTCTCCCTGTGGCCTCACATCTTACTTCTACCAATTTCTGAACAGGTAGCTGTGGTGTTTTCATCTCTAAGTGCTTTCACAGAGCTTTTCCAGACTATCTTCCTTGGCTGTCACCCAGAACAGATCTTCCTTCTCTCTAGATCCAGCCAGGCTGGTTGGGCGCCATCTCTGGAATACAGAACAGTGTTTGAGGGCATTCTGAGGAGCCCGTAGTAGTAGCAGCACCAGCAGCAAAAGGAGCTGGGATGTATGTTCTACGGTTCTGACTAGCATGAATAACAGGAATGTGTCACCTCAGCCCCAAAACAGCAGTGGCCCTACCCCACAGTTACAAACCACTTTGTGAAAATCGTTCCTCCCTGACACCTCTTCTGAAACAGACCTTTCTTGACATCTCCTCTCTGCCTCTTCCATCATGTGAATTGGGCTGATGGATAGGCTGATAATGAAAAGCAGCCTCTGCTGAAATAAGGGGTAGATTGAGGTGTAGAACCTGGTGTCCGGATCATATTTCTACCTGTGTGCTTTGGAGCTTCTGACTTTTCTCCAGTTGATGATGAATGGCAGGAGGGGGTACAAGGAGGTATGGGAAGTCACCCCTGATTTCATTACGGGAAGAATGCTTAGTGTGCAGTAAATTTCTCATATTTCCAACTCATTCTGGAGGACGTTTGCCAAGATTTAAGAGTTATAGGCCTGTAAGTCAAATACCTTGCAAAATAGGTGCCATTATTCTCCTATTTTTCACCTGAGCTTGTAAGTAGACCCCATATATCTTTGGGTCACTCTGCAGCACAGATTTCTTCCATGTTCTCTTCCCTTATATCAATTAAACTCCAGCAAAGATTTGATGTATGAAGGTATTTCATCAAAATAATCATGCCCAGTGCCTGGAGATTGTGCTCCAACACAAGCCCTGTCACAGACACAGCATGCCAGAAGGTGTCATCAGAACTTAATCTGGTTGTACCCAGTGGCTCCTACAGTCAACAGCACAACTGCTTCACCATGGCAGACACATCAGCATCTATCATTTTAGATACATGACCTACACCCTGTCATTGCTCCAGTGTCCGGGTGCTTCACATGCAGCCACTCTTGGAAGAAGAGAAACATTCTCACTTCTGTTTTGTGGTGGGAGAACTGAGATAACACCAAGTTAATTCACTTAGCCAGGGGATCTTTTTCAAGGGTTAAGGAAGACAAGGAAGATAAGGGATTCATCTGACAAATAAGGATGAAGAAAAAACAGACTTTCAATAATGGGGGGTTTTACCTCAGTCTTTGATAATCCTGATAGAGCTTGGACTGTCCTATCCTCTGAACTGGAGAACCATGGCTGTGGGATCTGTGACATTAGGAAACATTTATTTACCAAGAGGGTAGTCAAACACTGAAACAGCTTCCTAGAAAGGTGGTTCATGCCCCAATCCTGTCAATGTTTAAGAGGCCTTTGGACAATGCCCTGAAGAACACACTTTACCTTTTGGTCATCCCTGAAGTGGTCAGACAGTTGGAACAGATGATCATTGTAGATCCTTTCCAACTGAACTGTGCTATGCTACATTTGACTCTACATGTTCATTATGGGGGTAGTTGACCACTGGAACAAGTTACCCAGAGAGGTTATAGTCTCTACCCTTCCAAGTACTTGAAACCCAAGCAATCATGACCCTGAGGAACTTTTCCGCTCTAAGCAACTCCTATCTGAGCAAGAAGGCCGAATAAGAGGCACCAACAGAGGCATCTTTCAAACTCAATAGCTCTGCTATTCTGTTCCTCTATGAGTCATGCAGAGCACTTGGGCTGGGACGTGGCTTCAGTTTTCTTTTGCAAAGTGTTAGTGGCGAGGTAACCTTAAAACTGCTTTTCCCATTTTCCTAGAAACTGGAGGCAGCAGTGTTGTCCCTCAGCACAGACAGTTTATGGTGCAGTGTATGCACTCATTTATTGATTTTTAGTACAGTTGCTGGTGTTTTTTCTGGACTATTATGGTTGGTGGAGAAATATCCATCTTCACTGTCATGGTATACTTGTCTGAGCTTTGTACCTGATACCGGGGCATATACAGAGGAAGAATGTTCATTTAGATCTTCTGCATGTTCATTGGGGTTTTTATTTAGCAGGTTGTGAACTGAATATCAAGCTAGCTCCGTCTCTTCTCTCCGCTATTACCCCAAAACAACACCACAGTCTTTACTAGGTACAGTGACTTTTTTGGATACCTTTTAACATTTTTCCCCTGTACCAGATCTGGCTTCATGACTCAGGAACTGAAAAACTGCTCAACTTACCATAGGACTGTATCATCTTGTCTCCTCTGATGGCCTTCAGCCAACAAGTAGTACCACTTGATCAGCTGATTAAATACTCTTTGCCAAGCCTACACTACCCAAAGTGAGTTGTTAAAAGACCAAAGCCTTTCAGAAGAAAGAGCCTGTTGTATTAAGGTTGGTGGGAGCCTTTCCCTTCAACCTGATCACTAGCCTCAGTCCATCTCAGCATCAGCCCCGCCCCACAATTGCTCTACAGAGCCATCACTGATGGTTCCTGTAAACACAAGGAGGAGGAGGAAAAGCCAGCCAAAGGCTCGATGTATCCAATGTCTATCTATAGGGACAGAGGCTGCAACAATTGGACCTCAGCAATTTCCATCAGGACACAGAAGTTCTTGTCAGCAGCAAGGATGTATGGGCAGAGCACGGCCTGCTGCAGCAGTGGGGAGGAGAGTGATATTGCAGCAAACCCTGAATGAAGGCAGACACCAGGCAGACCTGGTATAGGTGCTCAAGTTCCATCATCAACCATTTAAGAGTGTCTATGGCACCTCATTACATGGCTGTCCTACTTTAGCAGCTGCAACCCGTGCACTTCTTTGGGCAGCCAGGTTGGTACATGAGCTGAGCAGGCTCCTGTACCCTGAG
Organism: Urocolius indicus; assembly: GCA_013401255.1. Taxonomy (NCBI): domain Eukaryota; kingdom Metazoa; phylum Chordata; class Aves; order Coliiformes; family Coliidae; genus Urocolius; species Urocolius indicus. The sequence continues at coordinate 226,244 of WBNH01006932.1, read as the reverse complement.
TACAGGGAGACTGGAGAGCTTGCATCTGATGGGCACCCTCATCAGAGGCAGTGGCCAGCTCAGCAGCGGTAAATGAAGGAGGCGGAAGAGCTACCAGACATCTGGGACAAATCAGCCTTTTGCAAGATAGTTTGGTGTTGCAGAGTTCTCTTTTTTCTACTTAACTTCTTTCCTTTTCCAGTTTTAGCATATATGAGGGGTGTATTCTTGTCTATAATGTACTGTGGACATCTCAGAAGGCACAGTGCTGTCTACTCATGACCCTTCTTTGAGGAGGTACACTTCTACTCAATTTGGGTCTCTTTTATGGGAGATAGAAAGAGAGCATGAGAGTAATCCTAAGTCAGTGTTCTGAGCAAGGATGCAGGCAGAATAGAGAGCAAGGTAATGAGCCTTGGTTCCTGGGTCAGGGTTGCAATGAACAAGAGGTCGTCTGGGAAGTCATTCTTAGGGCAAACATTGGTTTTTGAGGTGTTCTCCTATCCATCTCCTGCTTCATTTGCTGCAGTGTACTTGACACACCTGCAGTTTCCTACTTCCTCCTAACCTACCCCCTTATGGATGCATAAGATGGCTGAAACATGATGGTTAGAGGAAGCCTGGGCAGGGATGACAAGACTATATATATACGTACGTGTCTGTGGCAGGAACTTGCAGAGGATCTTATTTCTCCTAGCACAGACCCTTATGGGGAAGCTTTCTTATCACCATACAGTTAAGGAAATGCATATATCCCTGGAAGCTGTATTTAATGAGTTTTCCAAGTGATGGTACTGTTGTGAAGGAAGCTTAGTGCTACTGATCTCTCCCATAGAAGATAATGAAGTGCACATAAAAAGCCAAATGTTTGGGTTTGTTTTTTTCTGCTCTCAAATGGAGCGTGGTAACCTCTGTCATGGGCTGTTCAGCATGGCCAAGCTGCTACATGTTTTATGGCATCTATCTGCAGGAAATAGGAAAGTGGGGAGAGGAAGAGAAAAGTGCCTGTACGAGAAAGGATCTTATAGTTGCCAATAGGACATAGGCAGCGGGATATGAAAGTATGCACCCTCGGTGCCAATAGCATATAGCAAGGAGACAAAACCTTCTTGTCCTGTATGGAGTTTATAGCAGAGCTCTTAAGGAGATAAAAGTCCTGCACATCACCAGCTAAGAGCATCCTTGCAGGAGTGCTCCATAGACAAGTGGGGAGCTAGTGTCATCCCATGCCTGGTGGAGGTACCTTAGGCATTTGCACAGGCACAGCTCTCAGTAATGACCAAAGAAGACAATACAGTTGCTTACTTACATGCCTCTAACCTCTCCTCAGCATTAAAGCACGCAGGATGTTGACCTTCAGTTGGAATTGAAAGGGCTGACTACAGTCTAAGCACTAAAAGCTGGTAATTTACAATATTTCACATCCTTCACCCAAACTAATCCCAGAACAGAGTAACTGTTATAACAAAGCAATGGCTAGAGAAAGCACAATTGCAAATACATTAAGGAGTTTATGTGATAAGAATAAGAAACTTTTATTAACACATACAAAAAGATCATTAAAATGAGACAGCAGGAAATAACAGGACAATGTTTCAGGCCTTTGTAACTCTATTGTTCCCCATTCAATTATAACTTGTAGTAGATGCTAAAAAAAGTTCTTTCTTTTTCTTTCAAAGGAGCATGCATTCCCGTATTTTTCTATTATGTGATCCGATACTTCATGAGCACTTGCATTAAATTCCACACTTATTTTAGCCTTGTCCAGTACTTAAAGAAATTAAAGTTATCTATATGGTCACAATCCGTAATTTGTTAGATGTATGTATCTGGTAGGGAAATTTTGGTAGTTAACAGAAGGTTTTGGTTTATTGTCTCTAGAAAATTAAGTTGTCTAGAGGAACAACACAATTTTTGCTAGAGAGGCCAACAATGTGACTAAAAAGCAGCTCAAGACTTTGCTTCTTCATGATTATCTGTTAAATGTACCTGGACCTAACAAACTCAGCTTTTTTCAGAGTCTTGAATGATAGATTCTGTCCATCCCTGGTTAGCTGAATAGTGTTAGAACCTGAACTTTGACATACTCAAGCAAGGAGGGTGGCTTAATGCCCAGGTGCAGCAAGAGGCCATATGCTTGCACTGCAGTTCAAGTGATCTTGGTCATGATAACAAACCCCAATTTAATGCTGAGACTGGGCAAAAGTTTTAATTTGGGAATGGTTCCATGACGCTGTGTATCAAACTGCATTAAGTAACTCCTGGGCGTGGACTTGGCCAAGCTGGAATGGACATAGAACAAAGATTGAAATGTGCCCAAGCCTACCTGGCCACCACAGCTCTCCCTCTGCTTTCCTGAGTCTTGATATCACTTTACTCTCACTAACTTGGTAATGTGCCAGTTTTTGTGTCAGCTCTCCAAGGCACTTTCAGGCCCAGCATCCAAGCTGGGGACAGGCAGATACAAGCATGTTTCAGCCAGACTCTGTCTTTGCTCGTAGCTGTAAATGCAGTGCCAAGAGCAATGTAAGGTGTCCACAGGAGCCACCTTTGCCAGCGCACACCTTCTGGGTCTTCCATATTGAGGATTTAAAGAGCAGGACTGAAAACATCCACTGAAATACCGGCTGCGTTTCTTGACTTCCAAAAAAGGCCATGATCATCACTCAGATGAGGAGAATTAGATACCAAATGGTATCTAAAAATGACTGCCTAAAGTCAAGCTTCTCAGAAGGTGCTTACAGACATCATGGTCTTTTTTATTTTCTTTTAAAAAAAAGAAAAAAAAAGAGTATCTAACTTGATGTTTTCACAAAGCAGGCATCAGAATGGAAAATAAATGTTGAAATGATGTCGTGGTTCATAAAGCTTTCTTGCAGGCTGAGGTAAAATAATAAATTGAGGTTAACAAGAGAAGTCGAGAAAGTGGAGAGGCAGGAAATTAAACCTTACTGTTCTGAGCACTTAAAGAAAAAAAAATGATAGCATTTTGGTTTGTTGTAAATGTTTTTCACAATGGTTCCTAGCAAATACTAGCCACAGATATATTGCTTTATCAGAAAGCTGGCAAGCGACAATACAAAGAGCACAGATGGGAATGCAGGGATGGAAAAATAAGCAAAATATACTCTGGCTTCTATCTTAAGTATGTATAAGGTACTACTCTAGTATCTAATTATAGGCTGTGAAGGAAGCAACAGCTATAGTTAAGGTTTCTTGACATTCTTATCTGCATGTCTTCTGTTGCTTTGAATGTCAACAGATCATTTAAGCTGCTGTTTTCCACGGTAGATATCTGCCTCTCTCAGAATACACTCCAGACAGAAACAGTCCAACTATTTCAACTGTTTTGCAGGAAAAGAGTAGGGGAGGCATTCCTGGAACTTTACTTCACCCCTCCTAAAGAAACAAATGCAGCTTTCTGTTCTTGCAATCTGCTTTTAAAAATATATCACTGTAAAGCATTATATTAATGTTGACAGCCACTGTTACTGAAATGGCCCTGTTTTAATACTGATACTATATACCACAGTTTAATACTAAAAGAGAGCATAACCATGGTCCAGACATATGATCTCTGTTAGTGCTGAAAAGAGACCATACTAGTGCCTGTCAAGAAGCCAAGGAGAGAGCCATAGGCTTCTACCTCATAGTCAGGTTTCCTCCTGTCTTGAGTTTGGACCCAGTCACTGGGCTCCGCTCTTACACTGGCACCACCCAGGATCTCTGTCCTCCTCCTACTCTAACCGCATTGCCATCCTGCATTTGCTGACCAAAATGGCTTTCATCGTGACTCAAAACATGCCAAAGTGTAGCTGTAGTGCTAGCCTGATAGTTCATTGATTTTGGAAGTTTTCTTGGCAAAAGCTTGATTAACTTGAGATTGCTTCTAGTGCTTCTATCTGTAGAGGACACTGAAAATAAAGGAAAGGTTGCTTTCAGAGTTACAGGTGAGGAAATTACAATTATTTTTATATTCCTTCAATAAATATGTCTACAGGATTAAAACTGTCTTTGGAGAGACTGCATAAATAATAAAGGAGCTGCCTCATTCTTTGTACAGAGAGTAAGGGCCAGAGTAACTGTGCTGGGTAGCTAACGATACAAAAGATTAGTGCCACAAAAAGGTAAAGCACTGACAGATAAAAGTAACAGAACACTTAAGAGACATCTGCCAAACCAGCTCAGCCCTGAGCTGGGAGGAAAAATGAGACAAACACCTACAAGAAAACCCTTTGCCCTTTTATAGGCTCAAGTATTACTGAAAGAAGCTGGGCATCTTGGATGATATGAAAACACAAGCAAGTAGGAAATCTTTATAGTTACCAGTATTATTCAGGGTTATATCATTATAGAGCAATAAGTTCTTTTCTGCTGAAGAAGGCTTATACGTAAAACACCCACACCTATATAGACAAATGCAATGGGAACTAACAAGACTGCTGTGTAAAGTGCTCTGGCTGTCAAAAAAAAAAAAAAAGTTAGTGAAGAAAAAGAGGGAAATATATGCAATTTTAAAAAATTTTTTTGTGTGTGTGGTAAAATTTAGAATAAGTTCCTCTTTATCTTGGGTGGATAACATCCTGATGGAAACGTGATTGAGCCACATCTGGCCTCCAGACAATTCTCAGCCTCGCCCTCTCTGCAGGGCTCTCAGCATATTAAAAACCCAACAACAGCCATCTCCCAGTGTCCCCCTTGGTTTAGATCAGCCTGCCCTTTGGAAACAACCTGAGGAGGTACCAAGAGGGACTTTGCCCCTGATCTTTAACTGAGCACAAACACATCACTCCTGAGCAGCTACTCAGTCCTCACACACACACACACACGTCCACCACCTACAAAAAGCTGTGGTGACATGGGAATCATAGAGTCATAGAATCATTTTGGTAGAAAGGACCAAACTCATAGTTCAACCATTAACCTAACAGTGCCAAGATCACCCCTAAACTATGTCCCTCAGCACCTCGCCTACACATCTTTTAAATATCTCCAGGGATGAGGACTCCACCACCTCCCTGGGCAGCCCTTTCTGGTGTTAATAAAGCTTTCTGTGGAAAAGTTTTTCCTAATATCCAATCTAAACCTCTCGTGGCACAGATTGAGGCCATTTCCTTTTGTTATGTCACATAACTTGGGAAAATAGATAGATCCCCACCTCACCACAACCTCCTTTCACATAGCTGTATTGAGTGATCACATCTCCTCTCAGCCCCTGTTCCTCCAGGCTGAACAACCCCAGTTCCCTCAGCTGCTCCTCATAAGACTTGTTCTCCAGACCCTTACAATAGGCATCTTCTGACCAAAGCACCTTATACTTCAGCCAGTACCACCTAGTACCACTAAGTCCTGTGAGCTGAAAGAGTGGCTTCATCCTGGCTTATCTATGGGGAACTGAGGTATAGGCAACTTCTAATTATAAAGATGTGTTATTTGTGTGTTGTGTTTCATCTCTGACGAGTGTTCAAGTTTCAGTTTATTTTGAGGTGGGGTTTTTTTCTATGGAGACTAAGGCTGCATTGCAGGACTTGAAAATACAGACATCCTTGTCTGGCACATGCAGAAAAAAGGTAAACTGTTTTTTCTCAGTTTCACCACAAATGCAGATTTCTGACAGGATAGACTCCCTTGTAATCCAGGAGGATTTAATAATCTCTTTTTACTTTTGATCCTTGTTTTCCCAGAGGAAATACTTTTTCTAGCCAGGCCTGAATTATCATAATATACACATTCAGAACAATTTCGGATTACCCAGCCATCTCTACTGGGCACAGAGAGAGTCTTCCACCTGTCACGGTTCACCTAAGAGTACCCAGAATTAAGTGTTCTGTAGCCATCTACTTGCAGGGCTGATATTCCTCCCTTTCTAGTTTTACAGTGGTGAGATTTTCCTGATGACACAAATTTGCTTCAGATTCCAAGCGCAAGAGAGTAGCCCCAGCCAGATTTGAGAGCTCCAGCCCACCTAATAGTAATGTGACACAAGGTGAGTTTTCTGGCTTTCTCCTGCTGTCCCACGAGGCCAGGTAGGCTTCTCCCCACTACTCTTCCACACTGCAGGACACAACTACAGAGATGGCTGAGTGGCTTTTTCTAATCCGTGCTTCTTACCAAGCTGACTACAACAATCCTGCCTTTCCCAGGACCCACCAACTTTCCTTAGCCAACAAACTAGTTTGCCAGCTCCCTATTGCCTCATTATATCCAAACAGATTGTCCCAAAACATCTTTGTTTTGCTTGTCCTGCCTCTTTACGGATAATAACCTAGTTTATCTGATAATAGCTACAATACAAAACTTTCTGGAATTACTGTGCACGTGTACTAGGCTAAATTCAGCCCTGGCAAACTTGTATTGAAATTAACGTGGTTGTGCTAAGGGTGCATTTGTTCCATTTCCTTCATTGCTCTGCCAGCAACCATTGTATGATAAACTTCGGTACATGGGAGATGAAACAAAAGAGTATCAGGGAAAAACAAAGTGGTTTCGTCATCTGAGGAAGAGGTTATTGTTTGGGGCTGCAAAGACCTGTGGACATATAAACATTTTACTTCAATGTACGGTCCTGTTTGATCTTTGTGCTTTCTTCATTTTTCAGGAGAATAAAGAAAAACAAACTAAAAAGTGAAATGCAAGAAAAAATAATTGATGAAACTGTGTTCTGTCACTTTGCATTGAGATCCTTTGTGCTGTTTGCCTTTTATTAATGCTCAAAGATATTCCACCTGAGTCATAACCAGACCACAAAGAAAGCATCAGTTAATAGTGCTACCACTACTACTATCATAGGTCTTTGATGATCTTTTTCATTTAAAGCTCTTTTGAGTCAGTGCAAGTCCATGAGAGATAACAGTGAAGCTAAAAAAGCCATCCTTGCTTTGGAGACTACCCACATCTTTATGTTCCCCTTGGCTGTTGTGTTGGCAGCTGCAACCCAGCAGAAAAATCTGTTTTCAGATAGGGTTTGATAATGCAGCTTCAAATACTCTATTTTGAAAAGCTGAGGGTGAGTCCGTGGGCAAGTTTTACCTCCCATGTCTTAAGTTTTCACCTGGTTAATCGTCTTTCTTAGAGTGGGTGAGAAGTAATTTGGACTCTAAAGTGCTTGAAGTGTGTACAACTGCTTGGGACCTGCACTAGTTTTTATGCAATAGGGTAAACAATTACAAGGCCTGTTACAAAGAAATTAACCTCATCCAAATCCATATTCTGGGCTACTCATTCCTTTGCTTTTTGAAACATATTACTACAGTGTCATTTTCCTCACTTAAAAACCATATTCTGCCCAGTATCATTGATGGGCATTGAGCTCAGCTGTGCCTGTGTTGTGTCACCTCAGCAATCAATCACTTGACTCACACTAGTGTGGTGGATATCTTTAAAAGTGCATGAGGGAGGTCTTGCTTCTCTTTGGGTAGAGGTTGTGTTGGTATGGTGGAAATGTTGAAGGAGCTCCCAGTGTTGTGAGATGTTATGAGGCTCTCGAGGGAGAGCTGCTTTAGTGCTTGGAGACGTACATGCATGGCAAAAACTGAGCAAATGTTCCTGGGCTTTGACGTAAAGGAAGCTTCCAGGGAAGCTGCCTTGCTGGATGTCCCCTTGGAGATGGATGAGCTGAGGTAAAAAAGACTGAAAACTTACACTGTGCTGTTTAACTGTAGTAAATGTTGTGCATGGACTGCTAGCTGTTAGCTTGTGAAAGTAGATCATTTCTACTCCCAAACATCAAAAAAAGTCCTTTATTTACCATGGGACAAGAATTTGAGTGTTAGGTAACAACTGAAGCTCATCAAGTTTGCAGCGTGCTTATCTTTAAATAACTTGACTGAGTGCATGTAACTAAAGACAGGTTGCAAATGCTAGGTGCTATGTGAGGTCTGTTTCTTAGTTTGTATCAGTGTCTGCTTTTTTGCCTTTCCTGAAAAAAAAAAAAAAAAAGGGAGAAAAATACAAGTAGCTGTCAAAGGAAAAAGCTGAGAGACTGACAGACTTTTAAAAAACTCTGAATCTTATTGCCCTCATGCTGAATTTTGCATTGAAATGGACACACTATCAAAAAGGAGCTATTCCCTTTGACAAAGCTACCTAATTTTCAGGGTCAGGTTTTGGCATAAGAACCTCATTTTTGTAAGCCCTGTCTTGATGAGGGAGATCTGGGGTCTGGAAGTACCATTTGTGGCTCTGGAAGTCTGAATGTCCTTAGGTAGGGTCCAGGGGTAACATCCCTCTACTCTACTCGCAGTGGGTGTTGTGCACTAACACCCACTTCAGTCATTTTATGCAGTTTCATTTAATTTAGACTCTGTCCAGGACTTTGGTGACCAATTGCTTGTCGCACTTGTTCCTACAGGACCGTCCTGCTTTTACTCTTTTAGGTTTTGTTCCCTGTTTGGAGGTGGGTAGAGGGAGCACACTTAGGATACAGGATAATGGAATCCTAGAATAGTTTGGGTTGGGATTGACTGTAAGGACTATCTTGCCCAGCCTCCCTGCCATGGGCGGGGACACCTTTCACTAGGACATGTTGCTCAAAACCTCATCCAGCCTGACCTTGAACACTGACAGAGATGAGGTATCCACAACTTCTCTGAGCAACCTGTTCCAGTGTCTCACCAGCTTCATTGCAAAGTAACTTCTTCCTAATATCCAACCTAAATCTACTCTTTTTCTCTTTAAAGCCATTACTCCTTATCCTATCACTACAGGTCTGTGTAAAAAGTTCTTCTCCAACTTTCTTGTAGGCCCTTTTTAGGTACTAGAAGGCTATTGTAAGGTCTCCCCAGAGACTTCTCTAGGCTGAATAACTTCCTACTCTTTCAGCTTTTTTTTTTTTTCATAGGAGAGGTGCTCCAGCTCTCTGATCATCTACATGATCCTCCTCTGGACATGCTCTAACAGGTCCATGTCCTGTATAGCACAAACTGTTTCTGTAAGTCTCAGAACTGTAGTTAAAGGGAGAAGTGGGTTTTCTAGGTACCACTAGATGGTGCCTCCCGATCGCTGTTGCTGAGAAAACAGCAATGCTCATCTGGGGAAACAGGTAACAAGGAAGGTGAGGGAGGAGGAATAGCTCAGACCCCACCTGGGGTTGGTGCATAGGCATGTGGTAACTACACACAGGAGTTGGCAGAGCTGTTCCTCAGAAATGCAAGTGAATGCTGGTTTATTTTCTTCTTTAAAAGACACTGAGCTACTGAAAGCATTAACCTTTGTTATATGAGCTTTCCCCAGTAAAAAAAAAAAAAATAAAGATGCTTTAATGGGAAGAGATGACTCTTCATTCTGTGTAAACTGTGGTTTCTTTTCTTTCAGCATAGAAGGAACTTGAGTAGCTTATACTTGCATGAAGTACCTGGGATTAGATCAGTCACTGGTGAGGAAATTATCCCTGGGTCCTGTGGCCTGTTAGTGATCTGAAGGGCATATGTTATGTGGTTAATAAGCCAACCATGGAGAAAAAAAATATCCAAAGATGTTGGGATGCAGGTGTGTTTAAAGTAGCATTAATAGCTAAAACAAAGCAAAGGACTATCCACCTCATGAGAAAAACAAAATCAAAATTTCTGCTTCTGAGCATCCTAAACATTCTCATACATATTTTAGATTTTAAAGTGACAGGTTTATTTCCTTCTGGTATAAGCTGAACATACAGCATTTCTGATTTTTTTCTTTGAAAAGTCTAAGGCCTAGAATCTTTGTTAAAATGAATAGTAAAAATTGGGTTAGAATAGCCCAGACTTGTGGGTTAGATGCCTGTTACAAGCCTGGCCATCTGGCTGCATTCAACCAATGTAGAGTGGATACTGATGAAGGCAATGATATGGAATGATACAGACCCAAGAGATTGACTTGCACATAAATTTGCCAGAAGGGTCATGATAAGTTCATTTTTCTACTGTCACCATCCCTGGTCCTCTGTTGTGGCATTGCCAGCTCATGTCTTCAGTATTGAAGGAGCCAAGGGGTAGGATAAGGGCACAAGGAGGGGAAGAGCTGCATTGCCGTTCTCATCAAGTCTTTGGCCACCTGAGGACTGGTGTAATGTCAGAAATCTGCCTCTCAGAGGGTTCTTCTGAAATGCCCAGGGCAAGGTTCTGGCTTCTGTAAATCTAAGATTGCCTACATCAATGAGTTTATTCAACAACAATGAATAAAGTCATACTGGTCTGTCAGCTGTCTGAATGACAAGTACATCTGCAAAACAGATAAATATTTGACCACATTCTCACTGCACCAAATTCAATTCTGTTCTTTTTTTTGACTTTTTTTTTCCTTCCCCCTTTTCCTCCAGTGCTTACTCTTCTGCTATTGTAATCATACTGCTAAAATAAGCATGCTTTCTGCTAGGAGATGAAAGCCTTGGTTCCAAGACACATTATTCTCTGCCACTGTGTTTCAGTGCTATAGTTAATGCCAAGGCTGGTCGGGAGAAGCAGCCAGGTCTAGAAGCCCTCAAGGAAAGGGTGTGTGCTTTCCTGCGGTACACATGCAAAGACAGGATGTTGCTATGTTTAGCTTGGGTTCCTTTTGGCAATAAAACATTTCCCATAAAATATCTTCCATAAACTCCAGGTGGATCTTTGAAATTCCTTCCAGAATATTATGACTGAAAAAAAAAAAAAGTGCAGTGAAAATCCAAGGTACTGTGTAACACATTGGGAACATGTGATGGGAAAATACATCAAGCTTTGAAAATCAATTGGCTTGGGTAGTAAGAGGCAACCCTGCAATTAACAAGTCAGTAAAATGATAACCTGTAAAACAGTAATGCTGTCACCCCTTAATAATTCCCTGAGTACTTCTATTTCATCAGCCTACAGTGACTACATTTCAAAAAGGATAATTTGTGATGGGAGAAGCCTGGAAAGATTTAGAAAATGTTTGAGGCTAATTCAAGAAAATGCATGTAGCAAAATTTATGCTTAGTTTGCTTATATGAAAGATGATTAATGTGCTACACAAGTCTACAAAGCACTGAGTCCACTGCTAGATGGCTCTCTAACCTAAAAGAAAATTCCAATACAGTGGTTGGCACCTGAAGTGAGAGGTGAAAAAACGACTAAAAAGTGAGTTCCAGCTCCCAACAGTGAGGATAATTGGTTAATGGGAAAATTAATTGCAAGGCATGAGGATTCTCCAACTCAAATCTTGATTAAAAACCTGGCTCTCTTTCTCAAAATGCTTTATATCCCAAAGAGAGATTCAGGGCTTGATGCAGGAGTTTCAACAGTTTTAGGTTTGCTCTCTAGAGGGCAGACTTCAGTCTCTGAAATAAAGAGCTTATAGAACTTCTGATCTAGGAAGAAATACGGCTGCATAGAACACTGGGTAGTAATAAGGAATTTTATGTAGCACAGATGAGGCTGCAATCAGTTAAATGAGCTTTGCATAGTGACACCAGTCACTAAAAAGCACGTGCATGGGAATGCAAGACAATGTAAGACTTTTGCTGTGCTTTGCTATTTTTACATTAGCATACATTTGCTGCAAGAGGTCAGCTTAAGATCCCCAACGATTAAAAGTTTGTGCTTTCTCTGGCATTTCACGAAACATGAAGTACTAAACAGAGCTGCTATCATCTGTGGTCTTAACATATAGTTTGGTATTACTCTTTCTCCATTGTGGTGATAGTGTTCTTATGAGCTCACTGGTTTGTATACCTATCTATGGTAGGACACTTATCTTTCTCCATGCGCCTAGAGGGCTGTGTTGATGCTCAGTCCTATATGACTGTAGTCAATAGCCTGTTTTCTTCATGTTTCCCTTCTTTTATGAGTTCAGAACCCTCTGCTTGTATTTGTAGCTGAGTTTGCATACGTGTGATCGTAAAAAAATGTAGTGGCATAGCCCAGAGAGGCTGTATTGGCTTGCAAATAATGTTGGGATTTACTGATGAGGCTTTGTTGTATAGCTGTTTCTGTCAGACTGGAAATAGGGGAAGGGTTTCTCATGCTGAGCTGTTGAGGTGACTTGCAAAATCAGCTGTAGCAAAAGAGAACCTCCTTGGTCTATGGCACTTTGAGGGACATCTTTTCAAGCTCTCTGAAAAGCTGACTACTCAGCTGTGCTGTGAACACTTCAGAGCAGCTCTTCTCTGTCTGCAGAACAAGGCTCAAACTGGCTTGCTCAAAGAGTCTTAGTGTGTCTCTCCAGCCCATTCTCTGTCACATTCTCTGTGGCTAAACAAGACAACTTTTGTAGGGAAATTTGGAGTTTATGTATACATCGATGTAGGATGTTACTATGAAGAACACCAAGTTTAGAGAAGAATGGAAGATGTGACTTTGAAAGGTGACAGTCCTGCTTTCAGTTAACTTGTGATTGCACGATGCTTCCATCAAATAAAGGACCTATAATTCTTGCAGGATACCTCTTCTCTGTGGTCATAAGCCACAATGCCAAAGTGTAATTCCAGATTTCTTTAATATTCATACTCACAAAATAGCCTCTGAGATATTTAATTTGCAGATGTACTACCTGGATAGCCCCCTATGATTTGCAGAGACCTGAGGAACTCCTCCAGCTGTTGATGGCCAGAGGAGCACAGCTGTTACTGTTCCTTGAGAAACACAGCAAAGATATGCAGCTGTCTGCTGAAGATACTCTGAAGGCTAGCTGTGGTCTTTGGAGAAACTGAGGTTATCTGACGCTTCAGTTAAGCAGAAGTAAGCACAAAGGGCCTGTTGTGGTTCAGTAACCACTATGTTAAATGGATTTTCTGGTACCCCTGTGTCCTGCAGCATAACAGATACAATGAGTAGACATCTGAGTTGGAAATGTCATTGCTTGCTCCTGCTGATGGTTGAAAGTTTACCTCAATGATGTTTCTAAGCCTCTGTAGCTTCCAGATGATGTCTTATCTACTTGCTCATGGGAACCTTCAATGGATTTTCATATTTAAATCTTGCACAAACTCTCTTTGCTTGGTTTATGAACAAGACCAGCTTCTGAACCATGTGTAAGCTTCATCCATCTGCAAAAACACCTCACTGCAGAGGCTCTGCTTGCTCCATGACATGAATAATGCAGAAGAATTGCTCTGTTGAAGCTAGCTTCATTGTCAGTTTAAGCTGAACATGAATAATTGAACACATTTTCTTTTCAGGGACAAGAACAGCTGCCATCTAAGCTGTTTAACCCCTTTTGCCTTCTCACATTTCTCCTTAAACTTGCTAAAGCCCCTGTGCTTAGCTGTGTCATGTAGGAATGTATCAAATTGATTTGGGGTTTTTCACCAGCTTGAGGTTATGTCACAAATAATCTACTCTGCTCATTAAACAGGCCTAAATGAGAGAAAGTTACAATTATTGCATGCACACCATTTGTCTCTAGCTTTAACTCTTTGATTGTCGATGACCTGCAGGACTCTACTGGGACTTTGACAGTGGGGTGCTGGGCAGCTAATAAGTACCTTCACAGAGCTAAGCCTTCGGCAGTGAGCAATATCATTAAAGGGTGTCAAGAGATGAAATATTTAAGCAGTTGGTGTGGAAACTATGGAATTAATAGCCTGTCAGTTAAGCCTTCAAAGCTATAACTGACTTCTCCATGAAGCTTGGGCATCGTTGGTCCCATTAGGTGAGTGAAGGAAACCTGTGATGTTTATTTCCTGTGTATTTTTTTCAAATGGAACATGTCACTTTGAAATCATGGGAGTTGGCCTGCAAAACTGAGCTTGTCTGTTCATTAAGAAATTCAGTGTTTTGGTTTTTTATTTTTTCTGACGCTTGATTTGGGAATGTTAACAAAACATGAAAAGGACCTGGAAAACGTTAATTCTAAGGACATTGCAAGAGCTTGTAGAATAACTGTATCATAAGACATCACTCGTTTGAAACACTTTTACATGTAATTGCCCAATTATGTTCATTTTGATGTAGTCATTTCATCTATATACTTGTAATGTATTACAAGTGTCTGTAACTCTGGGAGTGTATTACACATTCTAATGAGCATATCTTTAGATGTGTTTCCATTTCCTAGCACTTTACTTAGAAATCCTGTGCATTCTTATTTGGAAACTCCTTCTTTATATGCTCTTTCTGAGGCATGTGAGTGCAAATTTCTTCTTTATTTTTTAACAAGCCAGCACTGATGTTTCTACTTGGAACACATTTCCTGCTATGGTAGAGGCTTTGTCAAGCAAGAAATTCACTGCATCAAGTGGGCAATTAAATTCGTAAGAAATGATTTGAGTAATAAAAAATGTACTTAGTGATGAAGATGTTTTGTGTGTTATATGCACTGACTGAATTATACTGTTTTTGACATACTTCAAGTAATGGAGCTTGCTAAACAAGTAGCTGTTACAGATACTTAAGCTGTCTCTGAAAACAGTTTTCTTGAAGAGAGCAAGAGAAGGTGGGTGTGGGAGGGTCTTCATCTTTCCAGAAATATATTTCTAGAAATAAAATGTGTCGTATTTTAGATACCATAATGAAATTTTGTTCCCTCCATGCACGTTCCCCTCACACCTTATATCATGGCAGGTGGCAGACTTTTCTGTGGTGCTTTAGCCCTGGCTATGTGCCAGGTGCCCATCAAAGCTCTCCATCACTCCCCCTACTATACAGGACAGGGACAGAGAAATATAATCAAAGGTTCAAGAGTCAAGATAAGGATAGAGAGATCACTCAGCAATTACTGTCACAGGCAAAACAGACTCAACTTGGAGAGAACTGATTTGATTTATTATCAATCAAAACAGAGTAATGAGAAATAAAACCTGAACTTTAAAACATCTCCGCTCAGCCCTCCTTTTTTTCTGAGTTTCTACCCCCGCCCCCCAAGTGGCACAAGGGAACAGGGAATGGGGATTATCGTCTGTTCATCACAGATAATGGTCTTTTCCACTGCTTCCTCTCAGGAATATGACTCCCCTGCTTCTCCTGATAGTGTGAGGTCCCTGCCAGAGATAATCCTCCATGAACTTCTCCAACATGAGTCCTTCCCACAGGCTACAGTTCTTCATGAACTGCTCCAATATGAGTCTCATCTATAGGGAAAAGAGTCCTTCAGGAACAAATTGCTCCAATGTGGGTTCCCCACAGATTCATAAGTCCTGACAGCAAACCTACTCTGGAGTGGTCTCCTCTCTCCATGGGATTTGCAGTTACTGTCAGGAACTTGCTCCAGTGTGGGCTTCCCACAGGGTCACAGCCTCCCTCAAGCATCCACCCATTCCAGTGTGGGGGCCTTCATGGGCTGTGAGTGGATCTTTGCTCCATTGTGGACCTCTATGACTACAGGGACAGGGTGTGCCTCACTGTGGTCTTCACAGGTTACAGGGTAATCTCTTTCTTGAACCTGGGCATTTCCTCTGCCTCCTTCTCCACTGACTTTTTGGTATCTGTGAAGATGTTCTCACATTCTCCAGTCTTCTGCTACAGTTTAACATCTGTGCAGCAACTTCTTTCTCTTCTTTAATATAGTCTTCACAGAGATGTTCCCTCCATCATTAATGGTCTTTGTCAGCAGCGGGTCCATCTCAAAGCCAACTGGCCCTGTCAGATACAGGGGAAGCTTCTAGCAGCGTTTTGTTGTGTTTTTTTTAAAGAAGCTATCCCTGTAGTTCCCTGCTACCAAAACATGGCCACACAAGCCTGCTACATATGGAAAACAGGAAAACAATGTTCTATGGAACTAATTGTATGGTAGCAGTTGGAGGAAAGCTGTAATGACTCACAAACTCATGTGATCCTTGTGACTTATAGTACTCTTCAGAATTGTAGTCTTTTGCCAAAAGTTCCTTCCCCTGCAGCTGTAAAGTTAGCTCTCACTTTCCAGTTTCAATGTGTTTTACTGGTGTCATGGCTTTGACCCTGTGAAATTAGTAGTAGTGTGAGGTTTCTGCTTAAAAAACCTGAACCTGAACTGCTTAACAAATATGTTTCAGGATAAGATGTAGAAGACAGGAGAAGGAGACTCAGAATGATCCAAGACCCAGTCACTATAACTGCACCAAAATAGCTGAGGATTAAACCTTTGCATTTGTTGACCTTTGTCTTGCTGGTGACCTGTCCATGGTGAATGGGGTTACTGCTGTTAACTGGTCTTTACTGGGATTGGTACAACCATGCAGGAAAGACCCTGCATGTTATGTTCACTTTATGCTGAAAGGGGCTATGGTGAGACTGACCAAGCTCACAGCTTCCTTCTTAGGAGGCTCCAATAGAGTGTGACAACTAACAGTAACATTTTTGAGAGGAATCTGGAAAACTCTTACTTTCCCAGTTCTCTTGCCACAGAAGGATTTTTGTCTTCCAATGAGGAAGCAGCAAAAGAGCCTTGAAATCTAATTGAGACATTAATTAAACATACTGGTTTAAAGCTATTTAAAAGAAGACATCTGTCCAGAGCATTTTCTGTGCAGATGTCTTAGTCTTCTTTGGACTTAGGAAATTTCAGCTATGTTCAAGCAGCCCATTTACTGAAAGCAGTAAACTAGCTGAGCAAAAGGCATTGAAGAAGTTAGCATCATAATGAAAACATAAAGGTGAGCACTTTTCTCCTAATTGCTGGTTAGTAAAAAAATCCCTAAGAGATCAGGGCAATCTGCCTCTTCACCAGCTGTGCCAGGGAAGCAGAGAGATAAATGTAATTTAGCTGGGCATGTTGCAGGTCCAAAAGTGATTTGCAGCCCACACAGGCTGAGTTGTCTCTCCAGCTCTTGCTGAAATGTCCCACTTTTTCTCTCTCTCTCTTTTTTTTTTCTTAAAAAGATAGTAAGTAATGCAGAATAGTGTTTTTGTCAGCCGTCAGGAAGTGCTCAAGTTGTTACTTTCAGTCATTAAGTTGGTGTGAAGGAAGCAGCAGAAGTCATCTCACATAATACAAAAATGATAGACTTATAAAGCACAAGAGATGCAGTAACTGCTATGAGGCAGGATGTGAGGAAAGTTCTTCCCATCACTGTTTCTTTGCCCTCTTTTTAACGTGAGATTATGATTTTTTGATATATCATGTTTGTTTCTACTCTCCATCTCTTGTTTGTGTTTAAACAGGCTAAATTTGCTTCAGTTTGGGAGAAGCCATCTGAAGTCATTGCTGTTGGTACAGATTGTATAGCAGTGGGTACCCTTCACAGTTCAGTGCTCTTTTCCAGTAGATGGCAAAGTCTCAGAAGGGTTGATCTGATAAAAGAATCAAAGATAACAGTTGGACTGTTGAATAAGAGAAATTCTTAAACTTTGAATGTGGCCTTTCAGACAAAGAAATAATAAAAAAGGCATATCAATTTTCCACAGCCTGTATGTGGCTCAGTGTTAGGTTGACTGTTTCTGGTCATACAGTAGATCTGATGATGTGACCTGTGGTAAAGTGTTGCTAGAAGGAGATGTCACAACCTAGAATCAGAATTATTTCATTTGGAAAAGACCTTTAAGAACATTGCATCCAACCACCAACCTAACACTACTAAGCCTACCACTAAACCATGTCTCTGAGCATGTTGTCTACAGGGATGGTGCGACTACCTCCTTCTCCTTGGGCAGCCTCTGCCAGTGTTTAACAACACTTTCAGTGAAGAAGTTTCTTTTAATAGCTAGACCTGCCCTGGTGCAACTCAAGGCCATTTCTTCTTGTCGTGTCACTTGGGAGAACAGATCTACCCCCACCTCACTCCAATCTCCTTTTTGGTAGTTGAAGAGTGATCAGGTCTCCCCTCAGCCTCCTATTCTCCAGGCTAAACAACTCTACCTCAGATGCTCCTCATAAGACTTGTTCACCAGACCCTTCACCAGCTTTGTTGATTGTTTCTGCACACTCTCTAGCACCTCAAAAGCTTTCTTGTAGTGAAGGGTCCAAAACTGAACACAGTAGTTGTGGTGCAGTCTCACCAATGTCAACTGAAGGAGTATAATCACTTCCCTGGTCCTGGTGGCCACACTATTTCTGACACAAGCCAGGATGCCATTGGCCTTCTTGGCCACCTGAGCACACAGCTGGCTCATGTTCAACTGTCTGTAGGTCAACACCCTCAGGTCATTTTCCTCTGGGCAGCTTCTGAGTCACTCTTCCCGAAGGCTGTAGCATTGTCTGGGATTGTTGTGGCCCAAGTGCAGGATGAGGCACTTGGCCTTTTTAAACCTCATACAGTTGATCTCAGCCCATTGATTCAGCCTGTCCAGGTACCTCTTGAAGAGTCTTCATATCCTCCAGCAGGTCTACGCTCTCACCCATCTTCACATCATCTGAAAACTTACTGATGATGCACTAAATCCCCTCCCTCATCGAGATCACTGATAAAGATTAAACAGAACAGGCTCCAACACTGAGCTCTAGAGGAACACCACTAGTGACCAGTTGCATAGTGAACTTAACTCCATTTATCACCCCTCTCTGGGCCTGACTATCCAGACAGTTTTCCACTGGAAAACCTTCAAATTATAAATCTCCAGTGATATTCTGAAGGAATTTAAGTTCTCTCTAATCTTTCTGATTGGATGAGAACAATGTTTAACAGCAAGAAAACTTTAGTATTTCTTAGAGTAAGCCTTTGTCCTTTTGCATTCATCTAGACTGAGCTATGCCCTAGCAGGGAGGTGGCAGTGTGCAGGGAAACATATTAATGCTGTGCTTGTTAGCCAAGTGGAGTCATCTGTTTGCAGATGAGTTTACTCCTTAACAACAAAAAAGACTCATGATTTCAGTAATAGAGAGTATATTACTTCAGAGGCCTCTCAGATACATAGGGTAGGCTCTAAGAAGCAATGTAGAAAGCAAACTGGGCACTAACATGAGATGTAGCATGAACAGTCTTACTATCTCAGGGGTTTTAAGGCCATCTATAGTAGCTTTAGAGTTATGAAGTGAATGGCAGGATCTCCAGACTTGATTCACAGAGAGGTTCAAGGAACTGCTTAGTATCTGATGCAGATACCAATCTGATACTGCTCTCCCATGAGGAGCTCAGTTTCAGGAGTTGACGATGATGCTAATTAGCCCCTCCACCCTGATACTGCCTAAACCATCACCTGAAGTGTGCACTCTTTTCCAGACAGAGTTTGGTAAGAGGTCAGCTTGAAATGTTAAGGCCAGATAGAATCCTTGTATGACTTAGTCTGAAATCCTATTCCTTACAGACTTTCCAGTTTCACCACTGTAAGCTCAAATTACCAATTGAATGGTCATGCTAAATACTGAAAAGAGTTTTTATGAGCTACTCAGCTCCATAAACAACAGGTTTTACGTTTAGGAACAGGCATATCAGGAAATTGTTTTGTCTTATCCTTACTCTCGGTAAGGATATGAAGTTCTCTTCAGTTCTGGGAAGGTGTTTTCTTTTTATCTGCAAGGGTTATCCTGCAAAGATGAACATTTTTTAAGGTCATGCCTCCAATGTTTCATTTTTCCCATTCTGACACCCTCTGCAGATTGGTGGAACAAAGTCTGCAGATGTATTGAAATACATGCTTTACTACAAAGCCATGAGCACCCTGTTGCATAGGAGAAGCTTTGCAAATTAAGTCTTTGCTTTGGTTAAAGTATGCAGGTTGTGACCCCAGTCTGAGTTTGCCATGTGCCTAATTTTTCTCAAAGTTGATAGAAGCCATTTAGAAACAGCAGAAGCAAACCAGGCTGCTGAAACCAAAATTAGAACATGTTATCTGTTTCTTATTTACAAGGAGGGGGAGGCAGAGAAATTTGGTACTGAAATTATTAACCTGACTATGTGGTTCCTAATTACAGCTACCTCTAGCTGCAGCAAATGTTTGTGGTTTTGACATGCAGCAGCTCCTTCCTTGTGGCAGCAGCAAGCTCTGACTATTACGGTGTCAGTAGGAAGGAAGCAGCTCTGTGAAGTCTGCTGAGTGCTAATTTAATGAAGTGCAGCTCAGTAGTGTGGTACAGGCCTTCAATCATAGTGAAAGGCAAAGAATTCCCTACAGGCAAGCTGGAAGAGTTTGGCTCTGACAACAGCTTGCTTCCAGCTAGGAGATTAATTTTCTCTGATGGGTGCCATGGAGACAAATGAACCAAAATGAATAAACATATATTGCCTGTTTGGCAACACATTTATCAATAGTTGTGATTTCCATTGCAGATCTAATAAGAGAAAGGCTAGAATCTTTCTTCCACCCTGCTCTCTTTTTCCTGTCTGACACTACACAGTGGTGCCAAAAGTATCTTGTTCAGGGTGGAGACAGAGGAGTTATCCATTTCCTTCTTGTCATTCTTTTGAAAAGTCAGTTACAGATAATTAGAATTCTTCTTGATACTGATATTTAAACAGTTGCTTTGGTTAAAGTATGCAGGTTGTCCATATGCAGCTGCTCTGAGTGCATCTGTAGAACACTAATTTCTTCCACTCTCTGGTTTAGTAGCATCCCTGGATGCAGAGGTACACTTTTTTTTTTTCCCCTTCCCAACAAGACCTAGTGTTACACCCTCTTCCTCCCTGGCCAGCTCGACTCTGGTATACATGAAGCAGGTTGCAACTGTTTGTCTATTCTGATATCCTGTCCTTTTTGTTGGCCTGTCCTGTCTCACCAGTGGCAGGCAAACACTGATAAAGATTAAACTAGTGCCTAAAAATGTGGTATTACGTGACATGCAACGTTCATCTTTTTTTTTATCAGTAGTTAGCATTTGTGTACCTGTAATACTAAATTACCACCCAGACCTGTAAACATGAAGGCAATGTAAGCTGAGGAGAGGAGCTGATGTACCTCTGCCCTTCAAGGGTGAAGCTTAGATGCCTCCAGAAATCAACTGCCAAAACCAGCATTCCAACGTCTATTACTCTGTAGAGCATGGAAGCAAACTGAAAGTTGCTCCTCATGCATGCAGTTGTATGTCTTGCTGTCTTACCGTGCTGAGAGAGATTCTCACTGCTTGAAAATGTGTGCTTCAGGTGAGAAGGTTGTTGTTAGATTTCTCCTCTGGGTGTGAGAACTGATGAAGGTGACAAGAACAGGACACTGAGAATCTGGCCACTCATTTGCAGGGCACAGAAGCATATAGTGACTTAGAAGCATCAGCAGAAAATTAGTCTAACAAAAGCCAAGCTGAAGTTTAGCGTTTTAGCTTTTGTGTCTCATTTACTTGAAAACCATGGAAATATAACTTCAGGTCTGACACTTGGAGAGTGATTGAGGTTGTTAAGCAGTTTTTGAAAACATGATAAATTCTCTTGAAATGAAATAATTCTCTTTTTTTTACCTGTTCTGATTATCTACTGTTCATGCCTTCTTCAAAGAACTTGATCAGCAGCTTGGTAATAATTATATAAAGCTCAAAGCGGAGGAGGTACCTGGCACTGATATGATCTGTAGCTCTTTCTGAAAAGGGAATTTCTAAACAGCATCTTCTAGAGGAGCTTCAGTTTCAAGAAAAAGTATAGCCTGTTATTCTGAGTTGTAAAATAGACTGTAGAGAAAAAAGTTAACTACAGTCTTAAGACCTTCTACTGCCCTCAAATCTCTCTACCTGGTTTTATTACAGCAAATTTTGCCATTTACATTAAGTAGTCTGAGTATAGCTCGTCCTAGCTGATATATTTTGAACCAAATTAAACTGATAGATCTCCAATAATTCATTTGAAGATTCAATATTTCTTAATCTTTAATCTAGATTTAATTTTTGGTTAATGTTTTTGAGAGAGCATGCTTTAGGTGGTATTTCCTCATATAGCTATGGAAGTTGAGTATGCAGATCTCAGTCTGTTGGACGGTTTTGCAAATAACAAGACACAGTAATTAAATTCTTCACAGTAATTTAATCAGTCCAGGATAGTGAGTCTAGTAATCAAACTGGTATCCTATTCATGTCCAAAGAGTCCCTCATAATGCATTAATGCAGCATTCTCTTCTATTTCTTCCTCATTAACAGTAGTATCAAACATGCTGAAACATTACTGCACTGTATTATCTCTCAGAATAATAACAGAAGTTGAGAAATTGAGTGAAATTATAGAAAATATTCCAATCTTCACCCTGTTGAAATAATTCTCTAGTCTGTGGAACTTACGTTTCTACTTAAAATTGAAATGTAGCCAACTTCCTTCAGGCTATTTCCAATTTAAATTTATATGTATATATATAGATGTGTATGTGTGTTTGTGCACTTCCATGTGAGCTCTATATTTCTATCTTCTAGGCAATTTACTATTGATGTTTCTGCGAAGATAATATTAATCTCTCTACATATAGCTCTGAAATGGAATACTAACACATTCTGCTGTGATAGCAGCTTTGTTTCCTCTCTCACTGAAGGTAAAAATGAATTTTCCCTAATTCAGAATTCAATGTGTATTTTATTAGATCTTCTCTTGACACAAAATTCCTCAAGGTTTTGTATGCAACTGTTGTTAATCTTTTTATTTGCAAGACTTTTACAGAATACAGGATTTTTTTTCAAACTCCCCTGAATTGTGGCATGTCATTGTTCACAGGTGTTGCTCTAAGACTAGGCAGGAAAAAAAAAAAACAAAAACAAAAACTTCCACAGTCCAAGCCTTCTTAAAGACATGAACATCGACACCATGAACTGATTTCCTGAACAATGTACGCGATTTCACTGATGGTGGTCCCTACAGTACATATCTCTCCTCAAGTGGGGTGAAATACTTTAGAATAATGCCCAGACTAGCTGTGCTGATGAAACTGAAGCCTGCACTCTAGGTATAGCTAAGCTGTCAGTATTTCATGACAGTTAAAGTTAACTGCTATGGGCCCAAAGGCATCTGTCAGATCAGTATCTGATTACTTTGCTTTGTTATGTTAATAGGTATGTAGTCTGAAAGAAGTTCTTCAGAAAAGTTCCATCTTTTAGAAGTATCTTGGACTGAAGTATTTCACTGGATGCCAGCTTATTGCAATATGTTGCCATATATAATGAGGAGGCTATTCCTCTGGCTGGGCTGCTGTAATAAGTTCAGCAGGCACCCCCAATGAGTATGTCTTTCTGTCTTAATAATTATCCTCATTAGTCTACTCAACAGCTTAAAACCTTTGTGTGGTTTAATTTCAAACTGCACATCGCTCATTCTCTGCCATTTTCTGAAGTATATTAATTGATACTTGTGATGGAAGGTTAATTGTTCCTCTCTAGTGAATAAGCTGAGCTTCATAAATAAGGGCCAGACTGACAAAAATAACTGAGGATTTTTTGGCTCGTTATCAAAAAAAGAGAGTGAGATACCTAGAAATTTCTAGAGCGTTTTGATGTATTCTTTACGTGTTTCTCTGAGAATTCATTGAGTCTTAAGCACTTTTATGACTTAGATATCTCCTGTTCACTGAGTTTATTAGATCAGCTGCTTTGGCTCCTTTTTTAAAGAATTCATGTTATCACTATGTGCTATTATGCCGCGCTATCACAAGTTGCAGAAATAGTAACTTCATGACTATATGTGCCTTAATTAAATTTCTTTTTATACTTTTTTTTTTTTTTTTTTTTTTTTTTATTCTTGAGTGAACTTCAAGTGTTGGGAATAGTATACAGCTATGGTGGTTGACAATTATTACTTGCCTCACTACTTCTCATTGCAGCTACTGCGGGATCTTGTTATAAACCCATCAGTAATGCAGGTAAATTGGAGATGGTGTTCATATTTCATCCACTTTTTCCCCCTAACATCCTTACTGTTAGTGTCAAAACTCTAGGACTTCTCAGAGTGTTTGTGGCCAAGAAACCCTCAGGAGTTGCTGTCTCTTGGAAAGAAGCACCACCAGGACCACGTGTGGGCTCACAGGTGGGCAGGCGGCTGCTCTCCGAGGCCCATCCACCCACCTCTGCGTCCCCCTGTCCAAGGTGCTGAGTCACGAGCCGCTTTATGGGTCGTTGATCGAAATGGAGCCAGATTCTCATTCCGTTTCGTTCGGGTTTGGGAGTCCTCTGCCTTACCTACCTCACCTTAACATTATCTATGGATATTTAAGGTGTTGAAATAATGCTTTCAAAGGTGTCAAAAAAAAAAACCACCAAAACAAACAAACAAAAAAACCCACAAAAAAAGCCCCAAACCAAAAAACCTGCAGTTTTGTTTTGTAAGCTTCTCTCAGGGCTAAAGCAGCTGAATTTGATTTTCAGTGCTGCAGCTAATGGGTTCCTAAACCTATTTCTGAAGAATTTGTTCATTGCTAAGATGAGCAAGATAAAGTAACTTTAAGATAACTACATCGTTGTAGTCTTTAGCATGGACGAAGCACTGCCATGTGAAATAGTGTATAGGTTTCAAAGCTGATTATAAACATGGAGTAGAGGATTTCAGAGAGAACATCAATATAATTGTAACAATTCCCGTTTTGCTTGGTATTTCATCAACCCCTACCCATTCATAACTGGAACAAGAAAAAAAACTACTCAACATAATTGATCCAAAAGAGAATTTATACTATTTTAATGCAAATATTTTTCTTGAAGGCATCTGAATTTATCTGAAATCCAGAGGTCTCTTATATGAGTAACAAAAGAGGTGTTTCCTGACAACATTTCTATTCAGTGGATTGAATGTCTTCATGAAATATATCCAGTGGGGAATACTAAAGAGGTCCTACCCTTAGGAAGTGTCGAAGTAGTTCCCTTTGACAGGGAATGTACTGGGGCTAGATCCTGAATCAATTCTCTTGGATTTCGTAGACTATACAGCAAAACTCTTTGCAGAGATCAAGCAAAACTCTTTAACATCTTCAAGTTGATCCTGTTTCAAGAGAAGAAAGTGCTATGTGTGTCACATTAAAACTGATTTAATGAAAATTTTGTACATTTATCACTTCTGATCTCAGCCTACAGAATTAGTCAGGCATTTAGCATCAGTCAAAAGGAATTTGCTGTAGAATGTATCTATATGTTTTAATGACAAATTAGAGAACAGAGCCAAACTGTACTTTTCCTCTTCCCTGAATACCATGGATGAGGTGGCAGAGGCAATATCTTTTATTCTTCCAGACAAGTAGTTTTGATTTTATAGTTGAGGTTGCACCACATATTTTGTGCCAACTTCATGCTGTGCTAATGTAATTTACCAAGCATACAATGCTAAGAAAGAACAAAATTATTTAGAAGAAATGTAACTCCTTTCTAGTTTCTGCAAAAGAAGTTGCACAGTTTTTTAAAAATGAAATTAAAAGTCATTTAGTTTTGTTCCTTCAAGCAACAAATTTATTACTGGAAAGAGAGATAGTTGCACAAGAAGATTGCCATTTGCTTCTGTAGACAGCAGAACAGCAAATCAGGGTGACAGAAATGCTTTCAGGAAAATAGCAGAGGAGGCAGCAGAAGACCCTCTTTCCTACCCATGCATTTGCATCACAGTAGTCTTGTAATTATTGTTGGCTGAAATTACACAGAATATTGGCCTGGGATGTGTTCACGGGTTCCCTCTAAGAGAGAAAGGAAAATGCCTCAGGAACATAAGAGTGTGAGAGCTAACTTCCCATACTAACTGTATGACCCTTTTTGATTACTGGACCCGAGTACCTCAAAGAAAGGCATGCAGTTTGCATAGTGTGTTTCATACACTATACTTCAAGGTGAGATCTTTTAGCACAATTCTAGGTGGTGAGTCACTTTCTTAAATAAAGAATGAAAAAATAGTAGCTGGTCCAATTTTATCCTTCCTGATGTTGTTAGACTGTCTTGTCAGTGGTAGGGCATGAACCAAGGCCATTGAAGCCTTACAGTCCAGTTGTTTCACTTTGGCCTTTGGAAGGCCTTTAAGGTATAGCAAGTGACCCAATATTTTTTGTACATTAGGGATATGGGCTGATCAGAATTTATATGGATTTTTTTTTTTAATTAACTGTAAACCAATTGGGACCATCTGGTCAATGAGGTCTTCTTTCAAGTGAGAGCAGTGTCTGTTAAATACTCACATATCCTACTTTCACAGTACAAATGACACACAAACAACCATTGGGGAAAACTTACCTACCTCATCCCTAGTGCCCAGCTGACACTACATGTTTTCTTCTAGTACATTATGGACTGCTTTTCTGTTGCAGTACTTTAGAATTGATGTATCCAGATGGCCCTGAACCGTAGGAGCCAGCCTTATTGAGACTTCTAAGGGTAGGAGCAGGGGAGTTAAGCTATCAGTACACATGCCCAAACAACCAACAGCCAAGACATTGTTTCCTGAGGGATATTTTCTCTCCATAGGAGAGTGGATCCAGTGACCTATTAAGGGCAACATTGCTTTCATGAGAGAACAAGATAGTCAGGGAAGGGATGATCGCTGATTAGACAGACTGTATTCCTTTCTAGCCACAATCTGCTAACCAAGTGTTACTAGTGTACCACAGCTCTTCACTGTTAAGTCTGAAATGTGCCTTCACTTCAGATACAATGCTGTGGCTTTGACTTCACATTTAGTAGACCTCATAGAGTTCTGCAAGGATAGTCTCCCTGCCTATGTCTGTCCTTTGATGAGAAATCTTCACTGTTTGCACATTTGTGATAGGGAGAAAAAAAGACAGAAAATTGTCTGCCTTTCTAATAACATTGTCTGTGTCCATTTCAATCTCCAAACCTAAATGTGTTAAATGTTTTAGACTAACTGAAGTATCTGTAGAACTTCTTGTTCAATGTATGTACCTGAATGCTCCCGCACATGTGTATGTGAGACTAAGTATTGGTTAAATCTCAGCATTTTCAGCAAACTGTTAGGCATATTTTATAACCTTTAAAGAACAGCTAGAAAAATCACTATGCTGCAGAAATACCAGTTTATTACATGCATATTAGCTGGTAGTCCACCTTACATTTCTTTCCTGAGCCATGGATTAGACATTTGGTAGGCAGCAACAGGGACTCTCTGAATGGCATGTCAGAATAGATGGCTGCCTGGCAGACTGCTGTAATCCCTGCTCTGGAAAAAATTCTGCTGATGTGAAAAATATGTCCGTTCAGATTTAACAGCCATAAACTGGAGCTGTCCTGGTATCAGGCAGGTTCAGGTTTGAGAGCTGGTGTCAGGACAGGGTTGTTAGTGGAGGCAACCATTCTGTCATCTGTCGTTTCTGATGTAAACTCTCTGTTTGATGTCAGCCCTATGTGATGCCAGGCTCCACAACCAAAGATCAGAATTGGACAGGCTTTATTCTGTGCATTTGAGAGGTGATTTCAAAGGTCTTTCCCAGTACAAAAGCCAAGTGGCACACAATTGTGTTCAGTAGACCTCCAGAAATAGAGCTTTCATCGCTGGAAAGCTTAAACATTTCAAAGTTGGCCTCTTCTTTCGTCCACAGAGACAGAAACACACTAAAAGAAAATGCTTTCTGAAAGTCTTCAAATCAGAGATGCTGAATTCTTTTGATCAGAAACGACATCTTTCATTTTGACAAAGGAAAATGAATGAATTAACACTCAAATCTTCCCAAATATAGGACTGAAAAACTTCACTTTCCAAGTCTTTTGAGAATTTGTTGGAGCTTTAATGCAAGACTGTTTCTTTAAAGGCTTCCCACTAAATTTCAGTTATTAAAAACTCTCAAGTCCTTAATGTTTTGTCATATCAAATGTGAAAACTCAGAAACAATTGAGGATCAAATTTAACACTGTTGCCAGGAAGAAGTATAAAGACTTTGTTGTCAGTCATGGGTTTTGGTGGAGTGGATTGGGGTTGGGGGAACGCAGTGATTTCTGTTGGTATGTGCTGCAATAATAATAATCATAGAATCATAGAGAATCATAGAATGGTAGAGTTGGAAGGGACATTTAGAGATCATCCAGTCTAACCTCCCTGCAGAAGCAGGTTCACCTAGACCAGGTCGCATAGGAACATGTCCAGGTGGGTCTTGAAGACCTCCAAGGAAGGAGACTCCACAGCCCCTCTGGGCAGCCTGTTCTATGGCTCTGTCACCCTCACAGTGAAATATCTTTTTCTTATGTTTAAATGGAACTTTTTGTGTTCCAGCTTCATCCCATTACCCCTTGTCCTGTTGCTAGCTACTATACAAAAAAGGGATGCCCCAACCTCCTGAAACCCACAGTTTAGATATCTGTAAATGTTAATAAGATCCCCCCTCAGTCTCCTCCAGACTAAACAGCCCCAGTTCCCGCAGCCTTTCCTCATATGAAAGATGTTCCAGTCCCCTGATCATCTTGATGGCCCTACGTTGGACTCTCTTCAGAAGTTATCTGTCCCTCTTGAGCTGGGGAGCCCAGAATTGAACACAGTACTCCAGATGAGGCCTCACCAGGGCAGAGTAGAGAGGGAGAAGAACCTCCCTTGATCTGCTGGCCTCACTCTTCTTGATGCATCCCAGGATGCCAGTGGCCTTCTTGTCCACGAGGGCACATTGCTGGCTCATGTTTAGCTTATTATTAATCAGGACTTCTAGGTCTCTCTCTGCAGAGCTGCTCTTCAGTAGTTCAACTCCCAGCCTGTACTGGTACATGGATTATTGCTTCCAAGATGTAGGACTCTGCCCTTGTCCTTATTGAATCTCATGAGGTTCCTCTCTGGCCAACTCTCAAGCCGGTCGAGATCCTGCTGAATGGCAGCCCAGCCTTCTAGGGAATTACAGTAAGTCAACTACAGATTTACTGTGGATTAAGTTCTAAGTTAGCTGTGTGTTTTCACAATATTGTTTCTAACTGTATTTCCCTGGAACTGCCAGGGAATATAATATAGGAAAAGTTGTTGGATAATTGCAGAGGTTAGCATCCTTGTAACTGAAGGGCTGAAGTGTGATTTTTAAGATTCTTAGGAACCCCAGAGCTAGAATACTCATAACTCGCTGAAGATTATCAGATGTTCATGAAAATGCCTGCCTTCTTTACAAATAAGAACAGAGTTCTTTTTCTGGAACAAGATAGAAAACTGCCAGATTCTGCAGTGTATGTCCAAGTAAGCTGTGGAAAATCCTCACAAAGCAAATTAATAGAAAGATGAAAACCTGACCCATTGAGTATGAGCTGGTCAATGTGCTACAGCTCCTGTGTTATGAGAGCAAACCTCACCACTGTCCCCCCCACCAGAAGTTCTGTGATGAGTTGCAGGCACGAATGGCAATGACTGTTTCAGCATTCACTCACTCTTACCTGTTAGTTTTGCTACATTATTATACATTCATAATTCAAACTAACACAGAAAAGCCTCATTAATACAATTTAAAAACATTGTCTAGAAAATTGTGTGTGTGAGAAGAAAGGAGTCTGAGCTGCCAGAGTCCTCAAGTTTTCGCTGGGAGGGCTGTGCGTGGGTGTTTCTTCCCTTTTTGCTGGTAGGCACCTCAGGCTCCTTTTGGATTTGTTTTTACACTGAATCCATCTACTTTTGATTAGTTTCCAGTTGTTCCATTTTTCTATTCTGTTCCATTTGAATGCTGGTCTTACCTGAACAATGGGAGCTCACGCTTCTGTAGCAGCCATGCAATTGTCATCGCAATTCATGGTTACACGTCTCCCCACCTGTCCTTCTGTCTTGTCCCCACACTCATTGATTGATCAATCACAGCATGACTGATTGACCAAAACAGGACTGAACTGAACACGTGCATCTGCATGAAATCATGAAGTATTATTCAGTTTGCCTTTCTCACTGCTACCTGCTTTGATCGTGGCTTTTCTGCTGTAGTGTTTAAAGAAGAGTTATGGACTGGCTTCATGGCAAAAGCCACATCTCAACTACACATGACAGAGACCCAATTAAAGAGAAGTTAATTAGTAGTTGTGCTATAGCCACACTGGTCTATAGAACACCCATAGAATATTCTACCCATGAGAAGACAAAAGTTTTGTGGTGTTGAAAAGACCATCCTAGAAGGGAAGTATGCGCACTGCATGGCACATTCAGTGGAACCAGCGAATGTTGTAATTCTTCCTTTTTCTGTTCAGACTGCCAAAGCTTTTATCTGTGAGACGTAATGAAAACACATTTCTCAAATTTTCTTTGTGTTACCTTGACAGTCTAGCATCACTGGTGACAAATGGAAACAAAGTGGCATTTGCATTACTAAGAAATTTAATTAAATGGGTTGTGATGTCTGAAGACAGTAACTTAAATTACTTTGTCATGTGTTGTGTGGTTCCCCCCACATCCCCCTGCCATTCCTCTTTGCTGGCTTTTTCTCTTTGAGACTTGCCTTGATGAACAGGTAAATTGCTGCTTGCATGCCCATTGGCTCTTGCTGCTCATTCTCCTGACATAAAACTGAAACAGAGTTTTAGCTTTAGCATGTTAAACATGTAACAAGTCCTCTCTCAACACGTTTCCCGCACTGTAACTTGGCTGATGTGTGACTCACCTTAATTTACAGCAGGAGAGATTAAACCACAGATTAAAATCTGCCCTTGGTTGAATTATCCATTCTTTCTGAATAGCTGTTTTCAGTTGTATATCGTTTTCTGCAAGGTCATTTCAGTTCAGGCTTTCTGAAAAACAGCAAAAACTCTGCAATTCTGGCAGTAGTTGTATAGCAGTCAAAGCCAGCATTGTTGCTTCTATTAAAACGGCACAGACCTCATGGCCTTTACCAGTGACTTATTTCTCTGTGCTGTTCTTGGGGCACCCATTGAATGACACTGTACATCAAAAGATGACTGTGCTTTGTTACTACTGCAAATCCCACCAAAGCAAAATTTGGGTAAAACATTACTGTTCTTTATTAATGAGGCTACAACAGTAGATTTGCTTATAATGTCCCTAGTAGTGGTTTTTCAGTTAGTCAGGTTGCAAGGGCTGGATATGTTTTTATCTGCACTTTATTGTGATGGTGGTTCTATCAGTGATAATTGCAGCTGCATTCCAGTGGCAATGTTGTGGCACTTGGACCAGCAAAACAGAGGTGTTTGTGTGGGTACTTGTAGCACAGTTAGACCTGGTTTAATAAAGCATACATGTTTAGGAGTGTTTCTAGGTGCTGGGGCCAACTGTCCTGAAGTAGCCCATTTCTGTGACAGTAAATACTGCTGGACTAAAACACAGAATGGTTTGTACAGGCTCGCCTATTGGCAACACTTCCAAGAATGCCCTTGTCACTGAACCAGTCCCAGGAATGGTCCCAAGGGCAGCTTGCAAGCAAAGTGTATGTAGAAATGTCCTCCAATCAAAGATCCTGCCAATGTTCTGTTTACCTCATCACAACTGACCACCGCTGTCTAAATATGGAAGATTTGGAGAAGGTTACAAATGCCTCCACTGCAGATTTGAAAATAGAGCTTCTAAACGTTTGTGACTGCATTGAAATGCAGCTATTTCTTGAGAGGAAAGAAGTTGTGTTCATTTCTATAAATGATATGCTGCGAGTTATTTTCTCAGCCTAATTCAAAATCTAAAACAAGACAAGGAAAAAGCACAATATGATGTAACTGATATAAATACATGCTGAGAACTGAACGGTGTTGCTCAAAATATATTGTGCTTCAAGAGAAGAACAGAGAACAGGGGATGCTAGGAGCCAGGCTCTGGAATATCTTGCTTTCTTCTGCAGTTGGCATTAGTCTCCATTCGTGTGACAAAACCTAGTGTCTGTATGAGCTAGCACACTCCCATTGAGTGAGAAATTCACTCCCCCTGCCATCTGCTCTCCTTCGTGAATAGTTAGGAGGAGGAAACAGGCCCAGCTCTGGAAGAGAGATAAGCAGAAAGCAGGCTAATGTGCAGAGAAAAATATCCCATCAAAACTAGCGGCAAACTGAGAGGAGGGAGAATGGGGGAGATGCATTTCTAACCTTAGGCACGAGAATGTGACTGTTCACACAACAACCAGTGGTGCCTGGAGTGGAAGAGCTGTGAGGGGATGGAGCAGGACTCCTGTTCCAGGAAACGCTGTCCTCACAAACACATTTGGGTGAGCGTTGCCAACTATGGTGGAGTTCTTTCAGCTGTCACTGCAGCTCATGACTTATGTGTAACTTTTGAGGTGTTCTGCATCACCCAAGCAGCAATTGCCCCTTCAGAGCAACAAACTGCAATTGCATATACTTATCCACTCACAGTTGATGTGTCTTTTTTTAATTTGTTCTCCCTGTGTAATGTTGAAGCAGTTGTTTAGCAAAAGGAAAGACTTTTAGAAGTTCCCTCAATATAATTCCTTTCTTATACAATAACAAAATCCATCTGCATTTCTTATATTTTTGTGTGGTAGTAATGGGGCCTTTTTCTACCCATCACCAAAGTGGAATGAGCAAATCTCCCCTCACCTTTACCTCACCTTTGTGGTTTCTGCTGATTATTTGAACTTCTATTTCATGCAGTAATTAATGTGTTGTAGTAAATTAATTCTTGGCTTTCTTTCCTTCTTCATTAATGCAGAAAATTCTTTGTTGTTCAAAGAAGTTATGCTTCTGCCAGATTTCACACAATTCATTAAAAGGGAGCTTTAAATACTGTAAACAAATCAACCCTCAACCCAAACAAACCCAAAGGGAGTATGGTAAGCATAGTGGTTCTACTTGCATATGAATCTCTGTCTTTCACACAGGTAAGCTTTTTTTCCTTGACATTCCCAAGATTGGATCTTCATTTCTTACTTACGATATACATATTGGAACCAGAGTGTTTTCACTCAGGATGATAGGAGTTGCTCTGCCCTCATCCTCTGCATTGTGAGTATTGTACACTTTTATTGTTTATTTTTTTTAAAGTATTCTTTTTCTCTCAAGGCAGAAGGTGTTTTGTGCAGTGACCACAGTGAACTTTGTTGTATCATAATGGTTTGAAGGCCTGGAGGACTTAAAGACATGTCAAAAGTAGTTAAAATGTAGAAGCTTCATCCACCCACAGTGGTTCCTGTTATCCTTTCACCTTTCACTGCAGTAAAGAATCCTTGGGTGTTTTCCTTCTCTCTTTAATTAAAGCAGACAGAAGAGTTCTCTCTGAGGTTCTGTGTCTGTTGAATTTCACACATTGCTTTATTTGAGTAAACATACTCCATAAATATGTATGGAGAAAATGTCCCAGCACAAATAAATTGTTGCAGCTCTTTTCAGAAAATATAAACCTCTCTGAGTGTTTTACTGATAGTGCTTAGTGTGTAGTTGCACTGGGGATGTATTGCAAGGTGGTTTTGCACTTCTGCTCTAAGTCCAATGTTAAATAACAGAATGGACAGAGATTGCCCAGCAATGCTTACAAGGAAAGGGCAGCTGCTATTGCTACAACATTTGGGGCTCTTGGTGTTTTCTTTCCTTCTCTGTGAAGTCTCTAAGAATCTATTGAACCATAGAAGGTGCTTACTGAACCAGAGAAAAGAAGCTTCTGCGGAAAACAGCATTTCACTGTGATGTCTAAGGGCATCTGGGAAATAGTCCTGAGTCTGGGAGGTATGGAAACCTTGAATCTGTCCAGATACATTCAGTCCAAAAATATATGGAGCTAGAGAGAGAAATATACTATAGATATAAATGTAAAGCCTGTGAAAAGGAGAAAGCCGTCAATCATTTTTTTTTGTCATGTTATTCAAGCAGGATGCCATTTAGGCAGCAGCAGAAGTAAAAGCAATTAAGAAAATGAGAAGAACCCACAGTAGAGACTTGGGCAAAGTCTATCTGAGCTGTAGATATGAAAGTGTTCTCTTGTTCAGGAGACTAGATCACCACATGGTTTTGCTGAAGCATATTTGTAGGATAGTACTGGAGAAAAACAGTGAAAATTGATGGGCTATCATTGCCCACCACTTTCGTGCTTTATAGATATAAAACATAGCCCATTTTTCACTACTAGGGTTGTAAACAGTCTTAATTTGTACCATAGTCCCTAAAGCCTTGTGAGAATATGAAAGTGTACTTGCATGGCACATGGCATCATGCTGTGGACACCAGACCTGGGACTAAAGCAGTAGCACCAGGACCAGGAAGAACCTGAACTGCATTAGTGTGCTCATCTGCCTAATAATGCAGCTGGGACAGAATGCAGACTTGAGCTACTGTAGTCGCCTTCAGGTGGTCGTGGGTGCTGCATAGATATACCCTAAGAAATGTTGGGGGTAATTCTGACTTATTCAGTCCCAGAAAATTATCCTCAAAGAAGAACAAGCTATTTCCAAAATTACCCTGAAGTCCCACTGTGATACCCTGTCATGGTTTGACATGACAGCCTTTTCTGGTAAGGAGGATGGGGCTGTAAAGATGGCGCCTGTAAGAAGTTGTTTGCAACTCTCCCCAGCTCTGAGCCAGACCCACTGCTGGGGCTGAGCCAATTAGACGCCTCCACGATCACTTTTTAAGAAGCCGGAAGAGGAGGATGCTTTCTTCCATCTTTTTCCTACTTCTTCTGTCCCTTTTTCTTCTTCTTCTTCTGGCTGGTGGTGGTGCAAGGAGTAGGAACA